>CM077161.1:27981126-28292719 GCA_039583875.1 Platanthera guangdongensis | reverse complement strand
CTTGTCTCTCCTGTGTTGGTTGGTCGGGCGGTTAGCCGACTTGTCTAACCACACGACTGTCCGGTTTGTCTATTTGTAAAGCTCCATATACTTGTCATTTTTAGTCCCACATTTCTTAATTGTAATCTCACTCTTCTCCTCCATTCTATAAAAGGGAGGCTATATCATTGTAATTGATACCTTTTTTGGATAATAAAGTTTTCATTACTCCAAATTTTTGGTCTACTTTTTCATGTTCGCACAGGGAGTCTTATGCCCAGAACAGATTCCTTGAGGTAGCATTAGCACATGGGCTAACATGTACTACAAGACGCCTATCCTGCCGGCTAATCATATCATTCATGCCAACCCAGCATAAAGAATATAAAAACAGAGTCAAAATACCCACTAGTATATAAGTTCACAAGTACAACAAAAATAAGAAGCAACCAAGGCTTCTATAATATCAGAGTACATGCCCAAAAGAGGCTACAAAGATTGCTCTCAAAACACTCACATCAGTTACCGATGGCAACGACATTACCGTCACCTCAGGCCCTGTCGTCCTGGCCTGGCTGTCCTACTACGTAACCTGCTGCGGCTATGTCTGTGGGTTCCTCCTAAAAAGGAAGACGTAGCAACCGTTAGTCATAAAAACTAAGTGGCTATCACATCCGCTCCCCCGACAATTCCTCAGCATCGAGCGGAGAAAGGAACAAGAGTATAATATATATAAAAAATCTGTAGTACAAAGCAGGTGGTATAAAGCTAGTCAATAACAGTGAATATAAGAGTAATTATGACAAATGACTAAACAATCTACTCTAGCAGTTCTACCATCAACAGTATACAATGTGAATCTATGGCAGAAAATAACTTAACTTATATGAATACCAATACAAACATATAAGTTAAGGATCGGTTCAACAGTAAAGCAACTCATCGTATAAGAGTGCCCATAAAAACTTGTACGATGAGGATCTTGTGTATATTATGTATGTAATGATATGAATGCAATGCAATGACTCACCCATGACCATGCACATGCAATTGCTATGTTGACACAGACTTGTAGTTCCCACTTTTCGACCAGGTAGCTGACCTCTCAGACATCATCGGTCATCGGTCATGGCCAGACGGTGATAGTAGAGCAAGCTTCTCCACTACTAGGCTGGCATCCACACTACCTATCCTAGGCCTCCGTACGCCTCAATGCTAAGAACTGATAGTGGAGCTCACATGCATACTACGACTCAGAGGGGTCTTGGGTAGATGTGCACCAATAACACAACCAAACTGGCCTACCATCGTGGCATGGAAAGGACCTCAGGAATGAGCACCAAGGACACAACTAATCCATCCAATTGGCACGAAGAGGGCCTCGGGAATGAGAACCGAGGACACAACCAAACTGTCCAAAGTCTATCTATCAACTCCCGTCAGTGTGGCGATTGGAAAGCCCGTAGACCTGCCACACTATCCTTAACCCAGGATTATGACATCGCATGTCTGTTGAAATTTATGAAGTGGAAGTGGGTGATGGGCAGGCCGAGCGGACTGAGCGGCCTGTGCGGACTGAGTCCGCGGTCGGGGCGGACTGCTGGTTGCGGCCTGGGTGTTGGCTATCTTGGTGTCTTGGCTATTGAGCAGCCTATACGGCCTAAGCGTCCTGGTGTGCGGTCTGAGCGGTCTGTTGTGCGGCCTGGTTGGTCTATGACCAAGGATGGTGGGCTTGTGAAGTGACCTGAGAGGACTGTGTTTGCAGGCTGTTGGTTGTGCTTGTTGATCAGCGGCCTTATGTTTTTGCAAGCTCTTGTGTAACCAGGCGGTTTGGAGATTGAATCCGCGGGAGGCTTTGCGGATTGGTGAGTCCGCGGTGTCCGCTATTGAGCAGCCTATGCGGCCTAAGCGTCCTGGTGTTAGCTGTTGTGGAGGACTGCGCGACTGGTGTCGGAGTCCAGCAGTTGGCCGTTTGGGCAGCTATGCGAGGATTGCTTGCGGACTCTGCCTACTCTGGAGGAGTGTTGGCGATCTGCTTTGGGTGTTGGCGGACTGCGCCTTATTCGACGAGCTCGTGCTAGGACTTTGGTGATTTACTGGACTTGGTCACATTCTGTGACAAGTCCAGTGTGTCTGCAGTATCCACCAAGTCCGCTGTTGACCGAGCGGACTGCCTTTTTGTCGTGGACTTGTGGAGGATGGAGGCTTTGGTATTGTACTATGCGGACTGGCTCTTTCGTGTGTGGACTGTTGTTGAAGGGTTGTGGCTGTCCATGTGTGATGATGTTGCAGACTGTGCGGACTGTACCTTGTCCGCATAGTGTGAGGCAAGTCCGCCTAGTTGTGAACATCTTGTCTTTGCTCCTAGTGGGTTTTCTTGGAATCCGGCTCAGTCCGTGCGGACTCAGCGGACGGGTCTTTTCTAGTGCGCGAGCTGGGGTGGTGACTCTATTCACAAGGGTTGTGACCACACTCCTCACCTCACCTATAAATAGACCCTCCCGGCACGTCTACAGTAACTGAGTGAACACTAAGTTGGGCTTGGTCAAGTGTTGCGGTCTGCGATTTTCTGTCCGCGCGGGTTGAGTAGAACTGACGGTTTGTTGTGTGCAGGTCGCGCGGCTAGCTTCAAGAAGCCACGAGTTTGGCATTGAAGTGTGCCATCTTTGCGTTCTCAGCTGGTCGCTTTTGCGGCTTGTCAGTGGTCCTCTGCTTCAGCTTTTCCAAGTTCCAATAACCTGTCCACCGGTCTCAGGCGGGTAGGCGGTCTTTTCTTTAGTTCCTTAATAGGCAGCGAATAACGGTGTGTCCGCGCGACCTCGCGGTCTCGGCGGACTCCGTGTGCTATTCGGCATGTAGCAGCTTCAGCTCGGGCGGCTTCGGAGACCTTGGCGGACTGGGCGGTCTCGGCGGTCTCCAGTGCTGTCCGCCCGGCTTGTTTTGTGCTTTCTATTTGTAGCTCGTGTACTAGCGAAATCATGTCTCGCTATAATACTTTACCTTGTAAAGAAGTGTGAATGAATATAAGACCTGGTTGTGCTTCCATTTATGTTTGGTGTTAAGCTTGCTCTTGGGCTTCCGCATGATCAAGGTGTTAACTGGATAGTTCTGAGAATATTAATTTGGCTTTAGGCTATCTTACTGACTACCTTGAGAAAATTCAACATGGTATCAGAGCGAGGTTCAATTGCTGGAGCGGTGTTCAACGTGTTTTGTTGCTCTGTGCTTGAGCGGTGATCAACCGGTTGTTGTTGCTCTGTGCTTGCTGGACGCTTAACCAAAAGTTGTTGTAATTGAAGTGAGCTATGCAAGAGGTCTTAGCATTGAACTCTTAACTCCGACTAACTTTAAGAAGTGGAAGTCGTGCATGAAGAGTTACCTTCTGGGTGAGGATCTATGGGAGGTCGTCGGTGGTGACGAAAGACAGGAAGTGACTGCTGCTTTTGGTATTGTTGAGCAGGTGAGGCTCTAGAGAAAAACAAATGCAAAGGCGGAGTTTGTTCTCAAGAGGGCCGTATCTTCAGAACTGTTTGATCACATCATTGGATGTGAGTCTGCTGCTGATATTTGGACAACTATTGATGAGTTGTTTAATAGAAAGAATGTGGCTAGACTTCAGTTTCTGGAGAATGAGTTGTCTAGGTGTTGGGTACATTGGAAAATGTATACCAGATTTGGAGAAGCCTCACCTAACTCAATGATATGCATCAAGTTGTATTTGATGTTATTTTGAGTTATCATGTGCAGGTTAAGAAAATGGAAAGGAAAATTTTCTAAGTACAAGTGTCGACACCTGGGAATGGCTGTGTCGACACCAAGGGCCAGATTATGTCGACATCCAGAATTTGTGTCGACAACAGAAAATCTGTCGACAACGTTGTGTCGACACTAAGGGCCAGATTGTGTCGACATCTAGAATTTTTGTCGACACACAGAAAATATGTCGACAACGTTGTGTCGACACTAAGGGCCAGACTTGTGTCGATATTATCAGGAGCTGTGTCGACACACAGAGAAGCTGTCGACACATTGCAGAATTCTGTCGACAACGACTGTGTCGACACACAGAACTTGTGTCGACACACAATAGAATTCTGTCGACACCAACTTTGTCAAAACAAGGAGTGTTTGTATCGACACACAGGACTTGTGTCGACACATTCCACAGAATATGTGCCGACCACAACAAGACTTGTGTCGACACATGAACTATGTATGTCGACACATATGAAGTATTCAGTCAACATTCTCTGCTGCTGAGTCAAAGTCCAATGAAGGCTGAAGTAATACAACTAGAGACTTGACAGCTGTCATTACTGACATTGCTGTCACATCTGTCAGAGGTGTTAGAAGAAAGTTTGAAACCGGAACAGCCGGTTACCATGGATGAAGCCTATAAATAGATATGCTCTCTCAACAATTGTGAAGAGAATAATAACATTGACAAGAACAACAGATACAAAATAGAGAGAAGTTATTCAAGCCAATCAATTATTATCTCTGAAGGATTGAGGATCCAGAAGAAGAGAAAGAAACAGTCAACAGATTGTAGAGAGAGAAAAATAAGAAGGTGAGAAGTTCTCATCCAGTGAAGGCAGATTCTGAACAGTCTGCCTGGAGAATTCAGATTAATTTCTGAAGGAAGCTGATTGAAGATCAACTCCAACATCAAGAAGATCAACCCTACTGTGTTCAGATTCAAGAAGCTTTGAATAAAGCTAAGTCAGGTTGATCCTTAAGAAAACAGTTCTATCAAGAACTGATCAAGAAGCCTTCAACCAATTCTCTCTCCATCTGGTTGAATATATCAATAATTTTTCATCATTAATTCTTGTAGGATCTGTAATAGATCTGAGTGTAGGAGATTGACATCTCTGAGTTGTAAGCCTAAATTATAAAGGCTGAGGTAGGGCTGAGTTCCTGAGTAGGGGAATCTGTTCCCTGAGTTGTAGGCCTGTGAAAGAGGCTGAGGTAGGGCTATTGCATGAGTTGTAGGAGTAGGGTGTCACTCTGAGTTATAGGCCTGTGGAATAGGCTAGGTAGGGCTTGTGCCTGAGTTATAGGAGTGTGGATTCACTCTGAGTTGTAAGATCTGCGGATTTGAGAAGAAGGAAGGAAGTTAGGCCGAATCTAGTACATTGCTAGATAGGCGAAAGGGGAAAGTGGATGTACCCATCATTTGGGGAACCACTATAAAACTGGTGTGCAATCTGTGAATGATGTGTATGTGAATGTTGTGTTATACTTTCTGCTGAATACGTTACTGAACTAGATAGAATTATCTGCCTAAGTTAGAAAAAGAATTGAACCTATTCACCCCCCCCCCCCTCTAGGTGTTTAGAACATCTTAAAACCAATTCTTTCACTAGACAACTCAAGGAGACCTGACCATCTCAAAGTTCTTTCTGAAGATGAAGAGCTTGTGTGCGGAGCTATCAGCGCTTGATTCGGATGAGCCTATCTCTGAGGCTAAGATGAAAAGGCACATAATCTGCGGCTTGCTGAAGGAGTATGTTGCCTTTGTGACAATTGTTCAAGGCTGGGCTACTCAGCCATCTCTGCTGGAGCTTGAGAATCTTGCTTTCTTCGCAGGAAAGTTTGGCAAGTCAGATGGATGGAGTCAATATCAATCAGGAAGGCAGTGAAGCTCTCTTCTCAGGCAAGAAGAAGCGATGGGAAGGGAAGAAGAAGAAGACTGCTGCTAAAAATGAGCCTTCAACTTCTTATCAGTCAGAGAGGAGTGCTGCTCCTAAGAAGGATTGGAAGAAGAACTTGAAGTGCTACATGTGTAGAGATCATGTTGAAAAGTAAGATATAAGTTTAGAATTTGTCAATACAAATTTTCAAATTGCTGACATGTTCACCAAACCACTGGATGAAACTAAATTAAATTATTTTAAAATTGAATTAGGCATGCTGAACATAGAATAAGAATGACAAAGTTGACTAAGTAAATGTGTATCGACACTTAAAGACAAAGGTGTCGACACGTAGTAGATGGTGTCGACACATAAGAAAAATTCTGTCGACACATCCAGAAGATTGTGTCGACACTCAGAATTTGGTGTCGACGCATAACTATCCTGACACTTAAATGTTGGTGTCGACACATACAGTCATCTGTGTTAACACGCTGAGAGTAGTGTAAGCTCTTAAGATTATTTGTGTCGACACATCGCTATTAGTGTCGACACATAGAATAGTAATTCTCTATCGAGACTTTAGTAGTCTGTGTCGACACAATCCTAACAGTGTTGACACAATAGGTTTATTTCAACCCGCATGTTGACCTTCCTTGTTTAGAAACATATAAATAGGTGGAAGTAAAACCCTGTCGACTATGCTCTCAACATTCTAGAGACCTAATCCTTTATGTCGACAGACCTTCATCTCTCTTCTTCTCTCTCTCTCATCCCGAATGGCGTCAAAGCTGGAAGAAAACATCAACGAAGGCTATGAACTAGTTCGTGATGCCTTTGCGAATGGATCTAGAGACAGCAAAGTTGTGATTACCCTAATCAGAGAGAATGGCTTAGAATACTTGGTCTCAGAACCTACCAAGATTTGGAAGGAGGTTCTTGAATTCTACACAGCAGCAACTCTTGATTCAATGGGCCTGAAAATTAAGTCATCCGTTCAATGAACCAAGGTCAAACTCACCCTGAAGAGTTTGAGGAAGACACTACAACTGCTAAGGGTTCAAGAAGAAGATGAAGTCATATCGTCCATGACCAGAGAAGCTCTCCAATGGTGTGGACTGGATCCCACCACCAAGATTGGATCATCTATGCTCAAAAAGGGAATGAACTCCAAGGGAAAATTTCTTTCTGAAATTATAGGAAAAGTAATTCTGTGCAAAATAGGAGGACATGAAAGGATATCTTCCTATATTTTCAATCTAATGACCAGAGTCATCTTCAAGGTCAAAACCAACTGGTCTGCTGTGATCTTTGAAAAGATCAAAGACAGTTTATAGAAACCAAACCTAGGCAGAATTCTAAGCCTATATCTGACTTTGAATATTCCTGAAGTGATGAATCACACAGTAGGATATAAGATCAACCATATGAGAAGAATGGATTTAAGGATACCATCCAAATGGGAAAGGGTCCTGACTAAGGATGTTTCTACTCCACAGAAACAAACAAAACAAATACTGCAAAAGAAGAAACCAATCCACAAGACAACTGAATCTTCCAGTGATTCAGAAGAAGAGGTGGTCTTCAGCTCAGATGAGGAAAGACCAGAGAATGCTAGGAAAATACATGCTCCAGAGACTGTAGATGATGGTCAGATGCAAGGGGATCAGATTCCTGCCACCAACATCTCAGAAGTTCAGGTACAAGAAGTGCCTCATCAAGGGGGAGCCAATGAGCTTTCTACAGTTACAACTCAACAAGAGGCATTACCCTCAGGGGGAGTTCATGAATAAGAGCCAACTGTTCAAACAGTTGAATTAGATAGTAAAGCAACAACTCAATCAATACTTGAGGTAGTTCAAGACATCAATCAAACTACTGTGGATACTGTGAATGATGCACTATATATGCTCCTGACTGATGTTGATAAAAAAAATCCAAGACCATGTCCCAGATCAGGACATTACCATGGAATATACTGTTGACTTTGAAGGAGGAGAATCTACTAAGAAAGAGCAAGCTATTCCTCCTATTCAAATAAACCAAGAGGTAACTCAAGAAGAGTTATTTCCTGACATATAAGATGCAAGGACTGAGGGAGAGAAGCCAAGAACTGAGAAGGAGTTGCCCTCTAGTCCAAAAGATACTGTGGACATAGCAAGTCCCTCAGAAACTTCAGAAGATGAAACACCCTCTAGGGCCAAGAAGAGGAAACTGATGGTCCTCAAAAAGAAGAGATTAGGCTATAAGAAAGCCTTGCAGACTATCTCCCAACCACCAGCTCCAGCAGTTGACTTCAGCTCACTGTTGGTGGCACTGCAAGTTAAGATGGATGAGCAAAGAATAGCTCTTGAGAAATATGTGGATGAAAGTCATAAGGAACTCCAATTTACTCTGGCTCAAGATATCAAATCTATCAGATTTGAGGTAAATCTGCATAAAAAGGAGATGACATATTGCTTCCATAAGTGAGGTAATGCTATAGTATACCTAGCCAAACAACAACAAGAGGCAAAGATACAGATAGATGATATAGCAGTCAATCAAGGCTATGTTTTGGAAAATTAAACAAGAATGAATGACAATCTTATTGAATCTCATAATGTGATGGTTACTGAACTAAAAAATCAGGCTACTGTTGTCACAGACCACATGGTTTAGGCAAAGTCAGAGTTTGATAAACAATTCCAAGCAAATTTGATTGTTGTTAACACTGTTATCCAGGCCTCTTAGAAGGTAATTTCTGATCAGTTGCAGAAATTTAGGTCATTATACAAAGAAGGTACAAATTATCTAGATAATCAGATAAGATTTCAAAAGAATGATCTAAGAGACCATGTTGAACGAGAAGTCATAAAGGGGGAGACCGTGTTAGTCAATACAGGCTCCTGAATATGCTAAATGGATAACTAATACTATCAGAGCCACTCTTGGATATCCACCACTATGTGATGATGACAACACAGCTGAGTCAGGCATTCAAGCTACTTACAATGAAGGGGCTCAGCAGGAAGTGGCTCAAATCATTTATCCACATGCTGACTTTGAAGGAATTCAATCTATTGTTCAACAAATGTATAGTCCACCACAGGAGGTTCAGAATGTGGTTATTGAGAAGGTTGAGATGTCTGAAGCTGCTTTGAAAAGAGAGCAAGAAGCTCAACTTTCTAAGAAAAGATTTAGAGAGCAGGCTGAACTAAAACCTAATTTTGAAAAATGGAGTCCCACTTCTAGGAATATAATTCTCATTGCCTGACAAGCAGTTAAAGACAACATACATGATAGGGGCAAGTGGTACTCAAAACAAGAATGAAGTAAGTATCAGAAGAGGCAAGATGTCATATTTCAGTTTAGAAGGGATCTCAAAGCTGGAAAGATACCTGCTACTGCTGTGGAGCCAAGCAAATACTTTCCAAAGCCTTATCATTATTTTGAAAGGCAAAAGGTTAAGGCTGAAGAACTCAAGAAGAAGGATCTTAAAGGAAAGAAGCTAGCTGAAGACACTGAAGCTAGTGTACAAGCAAGGATTCAGTCTGGAAAAGGCATTGTAATCAAGGAGCCTGATCAGCCTTAGAATAGATTGACATGGTTTTAGAACTTTGTAATCTTTAGTTTTAAAATCTATGTAATCTGTTGTTCAGAAACTTTTTGTAGTTCAACAAAACATTGATTTATGTTCTCTATATGTGATCATATTTTGTGATGATATAATATGCTGGTTTTGTTTATATTTTAACATGTCTGAATAATGCTCTTATACATCATAATCTTTTGTTTTATTATAAGTGATGTATATCATTGGCTAAGGGTTATGACTTTTCCAAATAGGGGGAGATTGTTGGGTACATTGGAAAATGTATACCAGATTTGGAGAAGCCTCACCTAACTCAGTGATATTCATCAAGGTGTATTTGATGTGGTATTGAGTGTCCATGTGCAGGTTAAGGAAATGAAAGAAAATTTTCTAAGTATAAGTGTCGACACTTGAGAAGCATTATGTCGACACATGGGAAAGGTTGTGTTAACACCAGGAGCCAGTTTGTGTCGACACACAGAACTTGTGTAGACACACAGAGATTCTGTCGACAAAGACTGTGTTGACACCAGGAGCCAGTTTGTGTCAACACACAGGATTTGTGTTGATACGCAGACATTCTGTCGACACCAACTGTGTCGACACACAGGACTTGTGTCGATACACAGAAAGCTCAGTCAACAACAACTATGTCGACACACAGGACTTGTGTCGACACACACCAGAATTTTTGATGAAGTCAACTATGTCAAGACAAGAAGTGATTGTGTCGACACACAGGACTTGTGTCGACACATTCTGCAGAAGCTATGTTAAGAAGATAGAGAAGTACTGTGTCGACATTATGCAAGATGTGTCGACAACACCAAGGATTGTGTCGACACATGAACTATTTGTCTTGACATAGTTAACTTTAACAAAAATTCTGGTGTGTATCGACACAAGTCCTGTATGTCGACACAGTTGTTGTTGACTGAGATTTCTATGTGTCGATACAAGTCCTGTATGTCGAGACAGTTGGTGTCGATAGAATATCTGTGTGTCGACACAAATCTTATGTGTCGACACAAACTGGCTCCTGGTGTCGACACAGTCTTTGTCGACAGAATCTCTGTGTGTCGACACAAGTTCTGTGTGTCGACAGAATCTTTGTGTGTCGACATAATTTCTGTGTGTCGACACAAACTGGCTCCGTGTGTCGACACAGCCTTTTCCATGTGTCGACACAATGATTCTCAAGTGTAGACAGTTGTATTTAGAAAATTTTCTTTCATTTCCTAAACCTGCACATGGAAACTCAACACCACATCAAATACACCTTGATGAATATCATTGAGTTAGGTGAGGATTCTTCAAATCTGGTACACATTTTCCAATGTAATCAACAAAGGCTTTGAGATGGTCATCTCCCATCTACCAAACAAGGCAAATGTCAACCTCTTGGAGGCATTAATGAATACAGTCGGGGAGACTAATAGTTCATCAACCTTGGCCTTCAAAAACAGACCCAAAATCCTTGCAAAATTCACTTCCTTTTTGGAATTCTTCCTTCTAATCAGATTAAACAACACCTGTCCCCAGTTAACTTTCTTTTTATTAACTAAGGCACATATCACAAGGAACTGATGCCTTGTAATGTAGTCATGAGCAGTGTGTTTCCCGAACAAAACCTTGCCCATGACATCGACCAAGAACTTGTAAGGGCAGACTAGTTATTCTTTAATAACTTATTAGGGTTTCCATCGTAGTGACCCATCACAGTCAACATATTCTCAAACTCAGAAGTATCTAATTCAATATCATCTGTTCCATTTATAAAGCCGAAAATTTCAGAAAGAACTGCAGGGGATAGAGTAACCTGAGTCCCTGAGATGGAGCCGATCATTTCTGTATCTGAAGAGGTAGATGAATAAACCCATTCACAAATTTCTGTCGCCGACAGCCTTATCCTGGTAGTCATGAGTTTCTTCAGATTTTGATCCTCAAAGAGCTGGAGAATGTCTGTGAAGATTTTGCCTGAGTGACTGAAAAAATCGAAGTCAATATCGAACCCAGTGTCATACTTCATTGCAGCAAGAGAGGATCTAGAGGAGGCCATGATTCAGGGAGAATCTCCTGCAAGAGCAATAACGATCAAGTGCAAAAGGAAATACTGAAAGCATGGGATAGAGCTCGAAGAAGAAAGCCTAATAAAGGTTTTCAGAATATGAAACGTCAAGCTTCGTCCTACGAAAAGGAAAATTCTTCGATCTCAGGTCGACGAAAAATTTCATGAAGGGATAAATCCGTCGATCTCAAACTGAAGATATAAAGATATTTCGTCGTCCTTAGAAATATTTCCTGAAGCAGGATCGTCAATCTCTGGTCGACGAAACTGGCTTCACACAGATATTTCGTCGATCTCCGATCGACAAACTCCCAACGAAAAGTTTGCAAATCGTCAATCTCTGGTCGATGAATTGTTTCTAGATCGTTCACACATAGGACATATTTAAAATTAAGCCTTTTCATCTATCATTATTAACTGATTCAGAAAGAACAAGTGTTTTGATTCATCCAAGGGCTTGGTGAAAATATCTGCCCTTTACAAATCAGTGGAGATAAATTCAAGACTAATTTTTTGCATGTCCACATAGTCTCTTATGAAATGATGTCTTATATCTATATGCTTTATCCTACTACGATGCACTGGATTATGTGCAATAGAAACTGCACTGGTACTATCACAAAATATGGTTGAATTATTTAAGTTGTATCCATAATCCATTAGTTTGTTTTGTATCCACAATATTTGTGAACAACAACTGCCAGCTGCAATATATTCAGCCTCTATAGTTGAAGTGTACACTGATGTTTGTTTTTTACAAAACCAAGACACAAGCCTATCACCAAGGAACTGGCATGTTCCTAATGTACTTTTCCTGTCTACTCTACATCCAGCATAGTTATCATCAGAAAATCCAGTAAGCTCAAATGCTGACTCTGTTGGATACCAGAGTCCTAAATTAGGGAAACCCTTTATATATCTCAAAATCCTTTTAATGAAAATAAGATGAGATTCCTTAGGGTTCACTTGGAACCTAGCACAAAGGCATGTAGCAAACATGATGTCTAGTCTACTTGCTGTGAGATAGAGTAGGAATCCAACAATGGCCCTATACTTGGTCTGATCAACTGTTTTTCCATGTTCATCAGAGTCAATCACAGCATTAGCAGCCATCGGGTTTTCATAGAGGAGGCATCAGCCATCCCAAATTTCTTAATAAGCTCATTTGCATATTTGGATTGGTATATGAATATGCCATCAGGGGATTGCTTCACTTGTAGGCCAAGGAAGTATGATAGCTCTCCCATGCTACTCATCTCAAACTTTGAATGCATAAGATCAGATAATCTCTTGCATAGTTTGAGATCTGTAGAGCCAAAAATGATATCATCTACATATATTTGTACTACCAAAATTTTATCATGATCCATCTTAGTAAAAAGAGTCTTATCCACCATGCCTATAGAGAACTTGTGTTCTAAAGGAAGCTAGCTAAGGTTTCATATCAAGCTCTTGGAGCTTGCTTTAGACCATAGAGAGCATTATGAAATTTAAAAACATATGAGGGATGAGTTGAAGAGATAAAACCTGGGGGTTGTTCAACATAAACCTATTCCTTTAGTTCTCCATTCAGGAAAGCACTCTTGACATCCATCTGATAGACTTTAAACTTCTTAAAACCAGCATAAGCAAGAAAAATCCTGATTGCGTCTAGCCTTGCAACAGGACAAAGGTTTATCACAGTCAATGCCTTCCTCTTGCCTATAGCCTTGTGCAACAAGCCTATCCTTGTTTCTCATAATTACACCTTGGGCATCAAGTTTATTTCTGAATACCCACTTGGTTCCAATTACTGGATAGCCTTTGTGCCTTGGAACCAAGTCCCAAACTCTACATCTCTCAAATTGATTGAGTTTCTCTTGCATTGCAATAATCCAGTGGGGATCATGCTCTGCATCATTTATGGATTGAGGCTCAACTTGAGAGAGGAAACAAGCATGCATCACATCTTGGTTGATTTGATGCCTTGTCTGTACACCTACTGACATGTCCCCAATCACTTGAGATCTAGGGTGATCCCTTTGTGTGATAAGTTCAGCGGGTGGATTTGGTTCAGCAACAACATTTGGAGTTAACTCCTCTTGTGGAGTAATATCTACTGTTGGAGGAGGTTCAACCACTTCCAAAAATTCTTCTTCACTATCCTCATCAGCTTGTGGAGGAGAATGTGATATGACCTTTTGTGTAAGGTTTAATTCTCCCAATTTCTCACATAAGTGAGGTACCTGCAAAAGATCTGAGGTAGAAGAGTTTTTCTCCTTATAATACATGTTAGATTCATCAAAAGAAATATGTACAGTGTTGGATCCCTAGTTGATTTAGGCTAGGTTCACTAGCTTAGGATGTGACCCATCATGTATAGCCAGGGTCAAGTCTGTGTCGTAGAGTCTAGGCCAAGTCCTTAGAGTCAACTTCAGATGGACCAGCTATCAACAAGACCATCAGAGACTCAGACTTAGAAGATTTCCAGACTTAGTAAATTGAATTCGAAGTTCGTCGAACTCAGGTCGACGAAAGATGTTCTGAGCTCGACGATCTTGAGACATTTCTCTGTGCTGAGCACGACGATCTTTGTTCTCTGTTCGACGAAGACTGAGATACTTCAACAAGCTATAGTCAGGATAGCTCCAGATGTTTTCTAAGTCCAACTTCAGGCTTTGGTCGACGAACAGGATTCTGAGCTCGACAAACTTGGACCTCAAGTTCACAACTTCTCAGGTCGATGAAGTCAACTTCTCAGGTCGATGAATTCAGTACTCTACTCAACGATTCCTGAATTCAGAGGATTTGTGTTGACACTTAGGGCATGTGTCGACACCAGCTTATGTCGACACCAGAAGATTTGTGTCGACACCAAGATCAATCAGTCGACACCAATTTATGTCGACACAGAATATCAGTCATACAGAATATTTTGACTAAGTCCAGAACTGTTCTTTGCTCGACGATTTCAGGTCTACGATTTGATTACTTCTCAGTCAGAGACTTCTCAGATTCTAAGTCCACAATCATTCTTCGGTCGATGAATTTGGATCTCTATTCGACGAATAAAGATTGATAGTGTTGATTATCTATTCGACGAACTCTGGATCTCTGGTCGACGAATGAAGATTGTCAGTTTGACAAAGATTGTAGCAGAATTGACAAAATTCCCTTGAAGATAAGTTGTTATTGTCTGGTCGACGAACTCATCAGCTCAGCTCGACGAACTGTGAACTCAGCTCGACAATTCCTGTTCTTCATTCGATGATTCCAGATTAGGTCCTCTCCAGTTTTCCTTCCCTTTTCTTGGCGATGATTCCTGAGTAATTAATGCTCAATCTTCTTGGAATGTTACCGTTGGAACGAGCATTGATCATGGATTATTACATGCCATTTTTTCCATGGGACAGTTAGGGAATTCATTGATTGCCGCTTCCTTCCCAGGCCGACTGCATTTACTGCTCAAACATTCAAAATTCGAATGTTCTTCAGTCAGTCTTCAGTCAGAAAAGATGAGATCAACCACTACTACAACACAAGCAGTGATAGACAAAGAGTACACTCAAGAACAATCTTTCAGAAATCCAAAGTTTTCATACTGCAATACTGCCTAAGCCAGAGAACATCATCAAGAAGAAGAAGTACATACAATACCTATCAAGAGTCTTCTTCATTGAATCCTACAGGACAACTTCAGAAGGACAACAAATTACTTTATCTGTCAAAGAAGTACCTGAAGCAATCTCTGGTCTAGGCACTCAAGCTTTTGAAGACCTATCACCCTGAAGCAGTGCTCTAGATTTCTTGATCCATTCAAGATCTCAGGGGGAGTGATATGCTAAAATTAATCCATAAGTCTTCTCAGTTGTTTTTGAGAAAGAGAAGACCCCATCACCCTTTTTCCATCCTCTGTACAGGGTTTTAATTCCCTTCAAAATTATTCCTGGTTGCAAGTCTCCTACCAAAAGACTTGAGGTTTTGGTTTTTGAGCACCTGAACAAAAACTCATTGGTGTCAGGCACCTGATCAAAAACCCGAGTGGATTCCTACCAGGGTGGTAGAAGAGTGGATGTACCCAGGTTGGGGAACCACTATAAATTTCTTGTGTCATCTGGTTGCCCTTTTTCTTTTGTTTTGTCTGTGTTGCTCTGTGATTGTTTAGGTTGCTTTGCTTATTTCCTTATCTACTAATTTGTTCACTTAGGATTACAGCAAAGGCTGTAAAAAGTTTGTAGTGAGCACAATACTCTATTCACCCCCCCCCCCCCTCTAGAGTATTTCAGATCTAACTTGCACTTTCAATTGGTATCAGAGGAAGGTTGGTTAAAATACCACACCTTGAGAGGTTAATTTGTTGTACAGGCTAACACCTGAACCATAAAGATCCCTCTTGTTAGATCTGATTGTTTTGTTTTTGTTATTAGATTTATTTCTTCACAGACATGGCTCAAAACAAAGATTATGCAAGCATCAGACCTTCAGTATGCAATCTTAACAGATTTGCCATCTGGAAGGCAAGAATCAAATTATATATGAATTCTATTGATGAGGATATTTTTGCTTCTATCTTGACAGGAGTACTTCCAGCACCTGCAGCTTCTACAAGCACCTCTACCAACATGACTGCAGTACCTCCTCCAGAGAATAATGATGCCTACAAGAAAGCCAAAATTGCAGATGTAAAGACAATGAACATCTTGGCTCAGACAATGTCAAATGACATATTTCAAAAGGTGGCTGAGTGCACCTCAGCCAAGGCCATTTGGGATTCTCTTAACCAAATGGTAGCTGGTTCAGCAGATGAAAGGAAAGATAGGAGATCAAATCTCATATCCCTGTATGAGAATTTCAAGAAGGATGAGGCTGAATCAGTGGCTGAAATGTACAATAGGTTGAGCTCAATCATCAATGAGCTAAAAACCTTGGATAAAGACATCACCCTGACAGAGGTGAATGACAAAATCTTGATGTGCTTCCCTAGCTCTTGGGACTCAAGAATCCGGCCTATCAAAGAAGCTAGAAGCCTAAATGAGATATCAACTAAATCTCTACTAGGAAAATTAAAATCCTATGAGCAGTTGATAAAATCAAGAGAAGCAGCTGAACAGAAAGCAACAACTCCAGTGAGAAAGGATCACATCATAGCCTTCAAGGCATCTGAGGAAAGTGAGACCTCAACATCCAATGAAGAACTCATGAGCCTCTTTGCAAAAAAGATTTTATAAGATGGCTAGAAAGAATTTCAGAAGGAATTCATCCAGGCAGGATGATAAGCCCAGATTTGACAAGACACCAACCAAGGAGGTTGTGTGCTTTGGATGCAGAAAGCCTGGACATTACATCTCTGAATTTCCAAAAAATCAGAAGAAGGAGAAAAGTAAAGAAAAAGACTCCAGAAGAAAACACATCAGCAGACCCTCCTCAAGCAAGTACAAAAAGAAAGATAAGGGCTTTGTTGCTGAGACATGGAGTGATACTGAAGAAGAATCATCCTCTTCCAGCTCAAGTGAAGAAGAGGAAGAAGTAAGATCCAAGGATGTTTGCCTTATGGTAATTGATGCCACCAGGAGCTGTTCAGGATCAAAAGGAGAATCTGAAGATGAGGCAGCCTCAGACTCAGAGGCAGATCTGGTTCTTTCGAGCTTTAATTTTAATTCTGATTTATTTAAAATTGAATTCAAAACTATGTGTTTAGATTTAATTAATTCAGAGAAAGAAATAAAAACCCTTAGAGAAAGACTAGGAAATCTTGAATTTGTTAACTCAGAAAATATTAAACTAAAAGATCAACTAACTCTAGCAAATGAACAGATAATTAAATTAAAATCTGATTAATGTGAGGTTAAATAACTTGAGCAATCCCTTAATGGAAGTAGTCTCAAGCTGATGGACATAACAAGCATAGTAAATGCCAGATTAAATGGCAAGCTGGGCTTGGGTGCATCATCAGGTTTGCCCCCCATAATTAAGAAAAATATTCTTACCACACCCATAAATTTATTTCTGCCAAGGGAAAAGAAAAGATAATAAACAAACCAATGTCAGAAAATAACCCAAAACCCATAGACAAGAGAAATAAAAATCAAAAAATAGCTAATAGAAACAAGGTTCAGTAGCATTCGTCAAACTCAGATCGACGAAATGTGGCCAGTTCGTCGAACCCAGATCGACGAACGATGAACGCAAACTTTAGTAATAACAATTCGTCTAACTGCGATCAACGAACTTGGTATGGTTCGTTGAGCAGAGGTCGATGAACTTGGGGCGCAGAAAATGACTACTGTCATTCTATGAGCATAGATCGACGATCTCAGCCCTATTTGTCGAACTCTTGTCGACGAACTTACAAGAATTCGTCGAACATAGAAGGACCAAACTTAAATCATTTCTCTTACAGAAATTATAAGCCAACTAACAAACCATTCAATCCAGTAGCTGATTGGGTTATTCCACCTAGGAGATATCACCCCTTAGGTTATAAATCTCAACCTACTTTATCAGTTATATCCAGTTTTTCTTTTCAACCAAATAAAGCACCCAAGGTAACCTGGTTCAAGAACAATTGAGTTTTGTTTTTCATTACAGGTACAGGTGAAGAGCTGTCCAAGGGTGAGTCAGACCTGGTACTTGGACAGTGGTTGCTCCAAGCATATGACAGGCAGCAAGGCCAATCTATCCAATTACAAGTCCAAGCTGGGACCAAAGGTGATTTTTGGTGATTCAAACAGTGGCCAGTCTGAAGGATATGGAGCAGTAAAGATTGGAACAGTTACCTTCAAGAGAGTAACATATGTAAGAGGACTCAAACATAACCTAATATCCATAAGCCAATTATGTGATGAAGGTTATCAGGTACACTTTAACTCTACCTCTTGTTCTATTACTAATAATGAAAACTAAACTATTTTAATTAGAATTAGACAAGGCAACATATATCTAGTAGATTTTATTTCTGACAAAACTGATGTTTGTTTACTCAATATCACTAGTAATCAAAATGAGTTGTGGCATAAAAGATTAGGCCATGTAAACCTTAAGAATATAGCTAGGTTATCTAAAGACAACCTTGTTAGAGGTTTACCTTCTGGCCCCTACAAGAAGAAAAACCTTTGCAGGGCTTGTCAATTAGGCAAGCAAACTAAAACTAGTTTCAAATCCATTAATAAGAGTGATTCACCCAGGATTTTGTATTTGCTTCATGTGGATCTATTTGTACCCATTGCAGTACAAAGCCTAGGAGGGAAGACTTACACTTTAGTGATTGTTGATGACTTCTCCAGATTCAGTTGGGTAGCCTTTCTGAGAGCTAAGTCAGATACATTCAAGGTTCTTACATATTTTCTAAGGACCATATAGATTGAGTTCTCTACTCATATTGCATTGATCAGAAGTGATCATGGCATAGAGTTTGAGTCTCTTCTTATGCATGAGTTCTGTGAGAAGGAAGGTATCAGGCAGTGCTTCTCAGCTCCTAGATCTCCCCAACAAAATGGGGTAGCTGAAAGAAAAAATAGGACACTCATTGAATATGCAGACACATTATTGGCAGATGCTTACATGCATCTATCCTTTTGGGCAGAAGCTGTAAACACTGCTAACTATGTCCTGAATAGAAGCCTTATACATAAGCTGAAAAATAAGACCCCCTATGAATTACTTAAAGGGAAGAAACCTAAAATCACATATTTTAAAGTTTTTGGTTGTATATGTTATATTCACACTAACAACAAAAGATACATTAGAAAGTTTGAGGCTAAGGCTGAAGAAGAGATTTTTCTAGGATACTCCCAAGTAAGCAAGGCCTATATGGTTTTTAATAAATCCACCCTTAAAATTGAAGAATCAGTCCATGTATCTTTTGATGAAGCTAACATGTATTATAAGGAGAAAAAGATTTCTACCAATAGCTTTTTGCAGATTCCACAACTGTGTGAGTCTATGGATGGACTAAATCTTACCCAAGAGGTATCAACCCATCCTTCTCCACAACTTGCTGAAGGCAGTGAAGAAGAGATTCAAGTGGAAGTGGCTGAACTTCCCCCAACAACAAATGTAATTCCACAAGAGGAATTAATTACAGAAGCTGTTGCTGAACAAACTCCACCCACTGATATTATCACACTTATAGATCACACCAGATCTCAAGTGATTGGAGACATTTCAGCGGGTGTACAGACAAGGCATCAACTCAACCAAGACTTAATGCGTGCCTGTTTTCTCTCTCAAATTGAGCCTCTCTCCATCCATGAAGCTGAGCAAGATCCCCACTGGATCATTGCAATGCAAGAGGAACTAAATCAGTTTGAGAGATGTAGAATTTGGGATTTGGTTCAAAGACCTCATAACTACACAGTTATTGGAACCAAATGGGTATACAGGAACAAGCTAGATGCTCAAGGAAATATTGTGAGAAACAAGGCTAGGCTTGTTGCTCAAGGCTACAGGCAAGAGGAAGGAATTGACTATGACCAAACTTTTGCTCCTGTTGCAAGATTGGAGGCCATAAGAATATTCCTTGCCTATGCAGCTCACAGGAGATTCAAAGTTTTCCAAATGGATGTCAAGAGTGCATTTTTGAATGGAGTACTTCAAGAAGAGATTTATGTGCAACAACCTCCAGGTTTAATCTCTCTAACTCAACCCTCTTTTGTATTTAAATTACATAAAGCTCTCTATGGTTTAAAGCAAGCTCCAAGAGCTTGGTATGAGACCTTAGCAAGCTTTCTTTTAGAGCATAAATTTACAAGAGGAACCATAGATAAAACTCTTTTCACTAGACATCATAAGGACCAAGTTTTTTTAGTACAAATATATGTGGATGACATCATTTTTGGGTCTACTGATCCCAAATTATGCAAGAGGTTTGCTGACCTCATGCATTCCAAATTTGATGTGAGTAGCATGGGTGAGCTTTCCTACTTCCTTGGTCTCCAAGTGAAGCAGCTCCCTGATGGTATCTTCCTCTCCTAAGCTAAGTATGTTAAAGAGCTTATTAAGAAGTTTGGGATGGGTGATGCTTCAGGAATGAAAACACATATGGCTACCAATGCTGTTATGTATTCTGATGTAGTAGGGAAACCTGTAGATCAGAAGCATTATAGGGCAATTGTTGAATCCCTATTATACCTAACAGCTAGCAGGCCTGATATCATGTTTGTCACATGCCTTTGTGCTAGGTTCCAAGTGAACCCTAAAGAATCTCACCTTATTTTCTTAAAAAAAATTTTGAGATATATAAAGGGTTGTCCAAATCTAGGACTCTGGTATCCTGCAGGGTGTGAGTTTGAGTTAACTGGATACTCAGATGCTGACTATAGTGGGTGTAGAGTGGACAGGAAGAGTACCTCTGGAACTTGCCAGTTCTTAGGTATGAGACTTGTCTCCTGGTTTTGTAAAAAGCAATCATATGTGTCTACATAAACTACAGAAGCAGAATACATGGCTGCTGGCAGCTGCTATTCACAAATGTTATGGACATAGAACCAACTCCTAGACTATGG
Source organism: Platanthera guangdongensis (assembly GCA_039583875.1). NCBI lineage: Eukaryota > Viridiplantae > Streptophyta > Magnoliopsida > Asparagales > Orchidaceae > Platanthera > Platanthera guangdongensis. The sequence continues at coordinate 28,271,977 of CM077161.1, read as the reverse complement.
TGTCAACTTAAATAATTCAACATTATTTTATGATAATACTAGTGCTATTGCTATAGCACAGAATCCAGTTCACCATAGTAGGACTAAACATATTGATATAAGACATCATTTTATTAGAGATAATGTAGATAAAAAGAAAATTAACCTAATCCATATTCCTACTGATTTATAGAGAGCAAACATTTTCACCAAACCCTTGGATGAGAAAAATCATCTGTTCTTCATAAATCAACTGGGAATGATCAATGGAGAAGAGTTAAATTAGTTTTTGTCTGCATTCGACGAATTTTCCAGAGTTCGTCGAACGGAGTTCGACGAATTAGGGAAAGTTTGGGAGATGCTCATCGAACGGAGATCGACGAATTCCCTGTGTGTGGAAACAATTTTCGTCGACCGGAGATCGACAAACTTTGCTTTAGAAGATATTTCGTCGAACGGAGTTCGACAAACTATGTTCATTTCTTCTGGATGAGATCGACGAATTATTTATCTATAATTTATTTCTTCGACCTCAGTTCAAAGAACTGTTTCTTTTTCGTGGAACGGAGATTGTTGATTCATATTTTGGAAAACCTTATATCTAGGTTTTCTTCGACCTCCGTCCCGTGCTTTCAGTTCCTGTTACTCTTGATCGCCGTTTTCTCTGTCTCTCTTGCAGGTCATCAATGGCGATTCCAGCGAGCAACTTGGCTTCCATGAAATTCGACACCGGTTTCGACATGGATTTTGATTCATTCCAGCATTCTGACCCAATATTTCTCTACATTCTAGAACTACGAGAGGAACTTGGTCTCAAGGACTTTATGACCGGAAGGATTAAACTGCATGCAACTGAGATTAGAGAATGGGTATACACTTCTACTGTTTCTGAGGAAAATGTCTTGACAGGAAATATCGGGAGCAATGCTGTTTCTTTATCTCCCGCCGTTCTTTCTGAAATGTTTGGATTGGTAAATGGAGAAGACGATCTGGATATAGATTCTGAAGAGTTTACGTCGATGCTGACTCTGATGGAGTTTACTGGGAGTAACCCTAACAAATTATTAAAGAAACAACTCTCTGCCGCCTACCAGTTCTTGGCAGACATAGTGGGAAAAGTGCTGATGGGCAAGCACTCTGCGCACGATTACATCATAAGGTACCAATTACTTGTCATGTGTGCAGTGGTCAACAAGCGTCAAGTTGATTGGGGCCAGATTTTCTTTGAGTTGATAAAGAAGAAGAACAGTAAGAAAGAGGTTTGCTTCGGAAGAATCTTGGGGATTTTTCTTCAAGAAAAAGCTGGTGAATTCATGGTCTCCCCGACCATCTTCATCAATGCTAGCAAGCGCCTCACATGCACTTTGTTTTGCAGATGGGAGAGGACGATCTCCAAGCCATCCAAGGCTTCCTCCTCTTCCATCCCAGCTTCTGCGAGCACCAGGGCTGTGAAGGCCACTCCCCATCCTACAGAAGAGGTCATTCCTTCTCCACCATCTCTTCCAGCACCCCTTCCAGCAAAACAACTCCCTTCCTCTCCCATTCCTTCTTCAACACTTCAATCTGCACAGCATACTTCTATACCTACTCCACCTCCATCTCCACTACTTGATATCACTAACATTCCAACACCCCCTACTTCACCTCATGACACATCTATTCCTACACTACCTCAGTCTCCTCTTCCCCCACATTTATCCTCCATTCCATCTTACACCCTACCCTCAGACACCACCATCACAGATGCAATTCCACCTCTATCCCCTCGATCTGTTCCCCTCCCTTCATCTACCTATCTACCTTCACCAACTCCCTCTCCATCTTTGGACTCCTCCACTGTATCTACAATCATATCTCTGCTCACTCCCCACATCAAATCCCTAATCACAGAGGCCATTACACCTCTTGTGAATTCTATTCATTCTTTATCTGCCCAAGTGTCTCTTCTATCTACTGCCCCCTATTCATTAAGGGGCCTGGCTCCAGGTTCTCCTGAACCCAAACAGTGGGAGATGCTCAGTGATGAAGCAGCAGCAGATGCAGATGCAGAAGCAGCAGTATGTACAGCAACAGACATAGCAGCAATTCCGTCTCCAGCAGTTTCAGATGCAGATGCAGAAATTTTGCCAGAATTTGATTCTGAGATGATTGAATTGATTCATTTTATGGATACTGACATTGACTTAGATGAGTCAGTACCAGAGCAAATAAACACTATTGGTGATTTCCATTTGAATCCCACAGTTAATTTGACTGTTTTATTGAGAAATTTTGATACTGTATATATGCAGTCTCTTCTAGCAGACTTTACTAAGCCACAGTTGGCCATTGTTCCTTATACATCTCTAATAAGTCCAGCAGTTGCTAAGCAACTCTGTGACAGTTTTTTTATTCCTATTGTTGCTCCTTCATCCACAGTTATTCCACAAGCCATCTTAGCTCCAGTTTTTGTTATGGATGACTCACCAATGCCAGATCTAGATGAGTTAATCCTGGCTGATATTGAAGAGGAAAATAATGCAGCAGCTGAAAGCTCTGTCCCAATTACCTCTGGTTCTTGTGTAGTTTCTGAAACTCCAGCTTCTGAACCTTCTGCCCCTCCTCGAGAAAAGGTTGTTATTGATGATATAGCTTTAAAAGCATTGGATGCTTTATATGATAACCCTCAGGGTTCTGGTACAGAAGATGATGAAGATGATGATGATGATGATTCAGATGAAGAAGTTTCCAAGAAGAAAAAGGAAATGCTATCAAAGAAAAGGAAGGCTCCTCCTCCTCCAGATCCTAAGACCAATCCAAATGCTGACACTCCCTACTACATTTTGCATAATGTTACTCCTTATAAGGGAATGCCTGCATGGATGTGGTTATAAAAGAACCAGCAAAAGGATAGGAAAAGAAGTAGGAGATATTCTCCTCCTCCAGTTCACAGATATGGAAAGGATCCACCTCCTCCTCCTCCTCCAACAGCTGGTGCCACTGGCTCTAGCTCTCATAGATCTGCCCCCATGCAAACTTATCAGAGACATTCAGGGAGATCCTCTGGAAGTAGGCAGCAGAGTCAACAATCTTCAGGAAATCAACATCAACAACATCAACAGCAACAACAACAAATCTCTGAAGATCAGAAAGCTGACAGTCCTAAAAGACCTTACTCTCCTCCTATTCCATTTGAAGATCCTGAAACAGCCAACTCTACAAGAATGGCTAGATTCCAGGAACAAATTGTTCTGTCATTGATTAATAAAGCCAAAGATGAAGGTAAAGACATTTCAGGTCTTACAACTATGTCAAAGTACAGAAAGGAAGAATTAAAAAGGTTTGACAAAGGCAATAAACGTTTCAATGTTGATGATTATATGAAGCTTCATCCTGAAGCAGTTGTCCACAGAGCTACATCACTGAAGATCATTGGGGCAGCTGATATGACAATAACTCGAGCACAGGCTCTAGATCCAAACAGAGAAATTATCTTCAAAAAACCAGGAGAGAAGACAACAGAAGACAGGTCTATACAAAAAAAGGAGAAGAAGTAATCTTTATTTTGTTTTAATTTTTTTTCTGCAATTTGCTTTCAAACTATGTTATTTGTTTAAACAAAGCCTGTATATATATATATATCTACTGCATGTGTTTGTAATTCTCTGCCAGATATATTTCTTTTCTTGCTTTATTTATCTATTTGCTTCTATTTTGAGTCTCTTAGTGACCTCACCCAAATAGGGGGAGATTTTTGGATCCCTAGTTGATTTGGGCTAGGTTCACTAGCTTAGGATGTGACCCATCATATATAGCCAGGGTCAAGTTTGAGTCCTAGAGTCTAGGCCAAGTCCTTAGAGTCAACTTCAGATGGACCAGCTACAAGACCATCAGAGACTCCAGACTTAGAAGATTTCCAGACTAAGTAAATTGAGTTCGACGTTCGTCGAACTCAGGTCGACGAAAGATGTTCTGAGCTCGACGATCTTGAGATATTTCTCTGTGCTGAGCTTGATGATTTTTGTTCTCTGTTCGACGAAGACTGAGATACTTCAACAAGCTAAAGTCAGGATAGCTCCAGATTTTTTCTAAGTCCAACTTCAGGCTTTGGTCGACAAACAGGATTCTGAGCTCGACGAACTTGGACCTCAAGTTCACAACTTCTCAGGTCGACGAAGTCAACTTATCAGGTCAACGAATTCAGTGCTCTACTCAACGATTCCTGAATTCAGAGGATTTGTGTCGACACTTAGGGCATGTGTTGACACCATCTTATGTCGACACCAGAAGATTTGTGTCGACACCAAGATCAATCAGTCAACACCAACTTATGTCGACACAGAATATCAGTCATACAGAATATTTTGACTAAGTCCAGAACTGTTCTTTGCTCGACGATTTCAGTTCTATGATTTGATTCTTTCTCAGTCAGAGACTTCTCAGATTCTAAGTTCATAATCATTCTTCGGTCGACGAATTTGGATCTCTGTTCGACAAATAAAGATTGACAGTGTTGATTATCTGTTCGACGAACTCTGGATCTCTGGTCGACGAATGAAGATTGTCAGTTCGACGAAGATTGTAGCAGAATTGACAAAATTCCCTTGAAGACAAGTTGTTATTGTCTGGTCGACGAACTCATCAGCTCAGCTCAACGAACTGTGAACTCAGCTCGATGATTCCTGTTCTTCGTTCGACGATTCCAGATTAGGTCTTATCCAGTTTTCCGTCCCTTTTCTTGGTGATGATTCCTGAGCAATTAATGCTCAATCTTCTCGGAATGTTACCGTTGGAACAAGCAATGATCATGGATTATTACATGTTGTTTTTCCATGGGACAGTTAGGGAATTCATTGATTGTCTCTTCCTTCCCAGGCCGATTGCATTTACTGCTCAAACATTCAAATTTTGAATGTTCTTCAGTCAGTCTTAAGTTAGAAAAGAAGAGATCAACCACTACTACAACACAAGCAGTGACAGACAGACAGTACACTCAAGAACAATCTTACAGAAATCCAAAGTTTTCATACTGCAATACTGCCTAAGCCAGAGAACATCATCAAGAAGAAGAAGAGCATACAATCCCTATCAAGAGTCTTCTTCCTTGAATCCTACAGGACAACTTCAGAAGGACAACAAATTACTTTATCTGTCAAAGAAGTACCTGAAGTAATCTCTGGTTCAGACACTGAAGCTTTTGAAGACCTGTCACCCTGAAGCAGTGCTCCAGATTTCCTGATCCATTCAAGATCTCAGGGGGAGCAATCTGCTAAAATCAATCCACAAGTCTTTTCAGTTGTTTTTGAGAAACACAAGACCCCATCACCCTTTTTCCATCCTCTGTACAGGGTTTTAATTCCCTTCAAAATTATTCCTGGTTGCAAGTTTCCTACCAAAAGACTTGAGGTTTTGGTTTTTGAGCACTTGAACAAAAGCTCATTGGTGTCAGGCACCTGATCAAAAACCTGAGTGGATTCCTACTAGGTTGGTAGAAGAGTGGATGTAACCAGGTTGGGGAACCACTATAAATTTCTTGTATCGTCTGGTTACCCTTTTTCTTTTGTTTTGACCGTGTTTCTCTGTGATTGTTTAGGTTGCTTTGCTTATTTCCTTATCTACTAATCTGTTCACTTAGGATTACAGCAGAGGCTGTAAAAATATTGTAGTGAGCACAATACTCTATTCACTCCCCCCCCCCCCCTCTAGAGTATTTCAGATCTAACTTGCACTTTCATACAGATTCTTCCATTTTTAGCGATGATTTATTGAAACCCTATAAGCCCTTCTAACTTGGGAATATCCATGAAAAATTCCCTCTATAGCTTTAGCTTCAAACTGGGTACATCAACTAAAAATCTATTATTTTGTCTTGTGCTGTGGTAGCATAGTTTTCTTTGCTTTTGATTAGCTATTTTTATATCACCTATTTTAATCACTTAACCTTATAATTGTAAAAAAACTGCAAAGGAATTTTAAACTAACTCTATTCACCCCCCCCCCCCTCTAGAGTTAGCTAGAGATTACACTTCCTTTTCTTTCAAACGGACTTAAAGCATATATTATGGCTGAAAATTCATCTGCATATTATGTTCATTGCTTCGCTCATCAACTTCAACTGACACTTATTGCGGTAGCCAAAAAACACAATAGGATTTGCTCTTATTTAGCTTGATAACAGTTATAACAAACGTTCTTGGGGCGTCATCCAAGCGTAGAGATATTCTTCGGGAGAAGCAATATACAAAAGTTATTGAAGAGCTTTGTAGTGCCGAAGTGGTAACAGGAAGAGGCTTGAATCAAGAAAGAGCACTAACAAGGGCATGGGACATAAGGTGAAACTCTCATTTTAGAACTCTCTTGAATTTAATTTTCTTGTCCTCTTTGATGATTGATGTGCTTGAAGTCATAGAAAAGGATAGCAATCTTTATGAGCATAAATCTGAAGCAAGTGATTTGTTGGAGGCGATCCAATGTTTTGAATTTGTGTTTTGACTCAATTAATGAAGACCATCTTAGGGATTACAAATGAGTTGTCACAAGAATTACAAAGGAACGATCAAGATCTTGTAAATGCTATGACTCTTGTTAATTTTTCCAAGATATGACTACAAGTAATGCGAGATAAATGATGGGATTCTATATTATGTGAAGTAACTACATTTTGCCAAAAAATGATATTATTGTTCCAAATATGGAAGACAAATTTGTAGCTCAAGGAAGATCAAAATGAAGATTAGAAAAAAATACAAACCTCCACTTCAATCGTGTTAAATTATTCTATGCAGTTATTGATCTATAACTTATCGAGCTATATTGTCGATTTGATGAAGTGAACACAGAATTGCTTCTATGTATGACATGTTTAGATCGAAGTAATGACTTTTCAGCTTTTGATAAGCAGAAATTAATTCGATTTACTAAACATTATACGTTGGACATGTCTTCAATTAATATAATGGAACTTGATAATCAACTAGAAACTTACATTTTAGAAGGTCGCTCAAGTAGATAATTCTCAGATGTGAAAGGGCTTGGAGGTTTGGGTCAAAAGTTAGTACTATTACCTGGTGCAACTACAAGTGTGGAAAGAGCTTTGTCTACAATGAAGATTATCAAAACAACATTATGCAATCAGATGTGAGATGATTGGATGAATGCTTGTCTAGTAACATATTTTGAAAAAGATGTCTTATCTACCATCGACAACAAAATTATCATGAAATGTTTTCAGAATATGAAGCATCGAAGTGGAGTATTGTAATCAAGTATGTAATTTTATTTGGTTAATTAAAAATGTCCTAATTTAGTATTTTTTGGCAAACTTGTTCTCTTTTTTTATCGTACGTATAAATATTTTTGTCATTATTTTATTGCACGCCCCCACTGAAAAATCATGCTGGGTCACCCTATGCAGTTCTAAGGAACTGACAAGTTTCTGAAGTGTTTTTCCTGTCTTCCTTGCACCCTACAAAGTCTGCATCTGAAAAACCAGTTATCTCAAAATCATTACTCCTAGCGTACCATAAGTTAAGATTAGGTATACCCATAAGGTATCTTAGAATCCTCTTGACAAAGGTATGGTGTGATTATTTAGGGTTCACTTAATACCTAGCACAAACACATGTGGAGAACATGATGTCTGGTCTACTCGTAATAAGGTAGAACAGAGACCTAATCATACATCTATACATGGTTTCATTAAAGGTTTTCCCCGTTTATCCTTGTCTAAAGATATGTTGGAGCCCATTGTAGTCCTCATAAAGTTTCCTCTCTCCATTCCAAAATTTTTTATAAGCTATTTTGTGAACGTGGTCTGTGAGATGAAAATTCCATCTTCAGATGGAGCCCTAGGTAGTGTTCCATCTCACCCATACTGTTCATTTCAAACTTCTCTTGCATAAGTTTGGCAAACTTTTGCAAAAGTAATCATTTGCAAAGCCAAAGTTGATGTTATCAACATAGATTTGCACTTGCAAAATCTTGCCTATTATTTCCCTTAGGAAAAACGTATCTTCTATCTTCCCCTTAAAAACTTGTTTTCAATGAGCAAATTAGACAGGGTCTCATAACTGTCTCTAGGTGCTTGCTTGAAACCAGATAGAGACTTTCTTTAATGATAAACATGAGAGGAATGAGTGAATTAAAAAAATTTGGAGTTTGTTTTATATATACTTTTTTTAGATCTCAATTGAGAAATGCAAACTTCACATCCATTTGATAAACATTGAATCCTTTGTGAGCTGCATATGCTAGAAAAAGACTTATGGCTTCAAATCTTGTCATGGGTGCAAAGGTCTGGTCAAAGTCTATTCCTTCTTCTTATTTGTACCCTTCTACAACCAGTCTTGCTTTGTTCTTCATAATTATTCCTTGCTCATCCAGCTTATTCCTGAATACTGACTTTTTGCCTATGACATTATGGTTGAAAGACTTGGGGACCAGCTTCCAGACCTTACATCTCTTGAATTGATCATGTTTTCTTGTATATTTAAGACCCGGGAAGGATTTGTGTTGGCCTCCTCAAACTTCTTCGGTTTTACTTGGGAGATAAAACTCAAGTGAAGCCTGCCATTCATAGCCCTTCTTCTGGTATGTACACCAAGATCCAGATCTCAAATAATTTGAGTCTGAGGGTTGTCTCTTAAATATCTTGCAGTAACTAGCAACAATCTGCATTCTCCTGTTCCTCAGGTTTAGGTTGGACTGCAGGTGGCTCAGTCCTTTCTGCTGCTCCACTTTCATTTTCATTGGAGTTGTTTCCACCCTTGATAAGTTCATAAGGTGAGGTTGATTCAACTTCTTTCCATAGTTCATTGATGGTTGAAATCTTCAATCTCTCCTCTATACCTGCAACACTATAAGAACTAGACTACGTTAAATTTTCTCAAGGTGGTCAGCAAGATAGCCCAAACGCCAAATTAATTTCTTCGGGACTACCTAGTTCACACATTGATCTAGCGGAAACTCAGGAAGCAGGCTCAACACACCAAGCACATGGAAGAACAAGCAGATCTTATATTCATTTAACTTCTTTAGAAAGCGAGGTATACAAAGCGAGACATGATTTCGCTAGTATAAACAGCTGTAAACAGAAAGCACCAAAAACCAAGCCGGGTGGATAGCATCGGAGTCTGCCGAGACCGCCGAGGTTGCCAAGTCCGCTGAGATTGCCCGAACTAAAACTGCAATCCGCCGAATAGCCACGAAGTCCGCCGAAGCCGCGAGGCCACGCGGACACACCGTTATTCGCCTCCTGTTGATGAACTGAGGAACAGACCGCCTACTCGCCTGAGACAGGCGGACAGGTTATTGAAGCTGACAAAGTTGAAACAGAGCTGACAAGCCGCAGAGCAACCTCCTGCTGAATCTGTAGAGACCGCACAACTTGCAAGTACTTGACCGAAGTCACAGCCAAACTCCTGGCTCCTTGAAGCTACCCGCGCGACCTGCACACAGCACACAGTTAACTCTGAATCAATCCGCGCAGACAGAAAAACTGAGACCGCAGCACCTCGCCGAACCCAACTTACTATTCACTCAGTTACTGTAGACCGGTCAGGGGGGTCCTATTTATAGGAGAGGTGAGGAGTGTGGTCACCGCCCTAAAGATAGAGACACCGCCCCAGCCCGCGGGATAGCAAAACACCGTCCGCCGAGTCCGCAAGGACTTAGCCGAAAACCAAGGAATAAACCGCCAGGAGCAAGGCAACTTTGGCGAACCCTCATCAGTCCTCCCAAGCTATATGGACAAGGCATCAGCCCGTAAAGCCTCCAACCACTGCAGGACAGTAACCCCCTTCAATGGCTGTCCGCACAAACCCGAGGCAGTCCGCATAGAACAAGACTCAAGACTCCATCCGCTACAAGTCCACGACCAAAGTCAGAGTGAGTCAATAGTCCGCCTGGTCACAGCACACTTGGCAGATACAGCGGACACACTGGACTTGTCACAGAATGTGACCAAGTCCAGTAAAGCACCAAAGGTCAACCGCGAGTACGACAGACATAAACTCATGTCCGCCAACTGTCAAACAGACCGCCACACTCCTGAGTAATGGCAGAGTCTGCTAGAACCTCGCAAACTGTCCGACGCAATGGCCATCTGTCGGACTCCACTCACCAGTCCGCCATAGACCTCCACATCAAAGCACCTGCTGTAACACCAGAGCTCGACAAGGCCTCAGGCAAGCTCTAAGCCCAGTCTACAACAGCCCATACCGCGGACACGCCAGTCCGCAAGCTTCCCGCGGACATGAGCCAAACCGCCGTTAAGCACAAGCTTGCACCACGGCCACTGAGCAAAGCACCAGTCCGCAAGCCTCTATCCACTCAGGCCGCTCCTTGGCTAAACTAATCAGCCAACGCCATATCCGTAGATAACAGGCCACACAGTCGGCGGACTTCACCCGAACAACCCGCTCCGAACAGCCGGCTTCTACTAGACTTTCCACCAGGCCGCACACAGGTGTCCGCCCAGTCCGCCTAGTCTGCCAATGCTATCCGCCTAGGCCGCCCGACCTGTCTCGTTAACCACTTCCACTTCACAAATTTCAACACTCCCCCTTGAAGTGGGAAGTTCTGACAAGGCCCAGTAAGCTGCGCAAGCGCTCAAAGGGCTCCTTCGACAGTGGCTTTGTGAAGATGTCAGCAAGATTATCTTCACTCCGAACATGCCTGACCAGCAGAGACCCCTCCCACACCTTCTCCCTGATGAAATGGTGATCGATCTCTATATGTTTGGTCCCAGCGTGACACACTGGATTATTAACCAGTTTGAGAGCACTCTCATTGTCACCCCAGAGTAAAGTTGGCCCTTGCACTTCTTCATGAACATCCTCTATAAGCCTCCTCAACCAGATGGCTTCCCGAGCAGCCAAGGCCGAAGCATTATACTCTGCCTCCATAGTTGAGACGGACACCGAGTCCTGCTTCTTGCTACACCACGAGATGGTAGTTGAACCGCAAGTGAACACATAGCCTGAAGTAGACCTCCGATAATGCGAATCACCGCCATAGTCAGCATCTGTGTACCCAAGCAATGCAAACTCCGATTCCCTTCCATAGAGGAGTCCCATGTCAGAAGTCACCTTGACATACTTCCGAATACCCTTCGCTGCCACTAGATGAGATTTCATTTGTTTATGTCATAAACCGACTTACTCGGCCAACAACATAAGCAATGTCCGGCCTTGTAATCGTCAGGTAAATCAAGCTCCCAACAAGAGCCCTGAACACCAAGGGATCATGAAAAACCCTTCCCTCATCTCGTCGAAGCTTCAGCCCAGGTTCCAGTGGAGTAGAGCACTTCTTCCCTTCGCCCATGCCGAACCGCTTCACAATGCGATCTGCATACCCTTTCTGGAAAATGAGAATCTCGCACTCCTTCCTCTCCACCTCAAGACAAAGAATGTGATGAAGCTCTCACATGCCTTTCATCTCGAAGCGTATAGCAAGCTTAGCCCTGAGCCTTGCTACTTCCCCCTCTGAATTCCCTGTGATGATCATGTCATCCACATACAGTAGGACCAAGACTTGTAACTCCCCCTTCTTCTTGACGAACAAGCTTTAATCCGAGTTGGAAGCAAGGTATCCACAGAATTGCAAGTACTCTGCAATCTTCCCATACCACGCTCTAGGAGCTTGCTTCAACCAATAGAGAGCCTTCCTGAGTTTGCAGACATAGTCCGGATGATCTTCAGAAACGAAACTGAGCGGCTGATCCATGAAGATGTCCTTGTCAATCTCTCCGTAAAAAAGGCATTCTTCACATCGAGTTGCCACAACCTCCATCCCTTGCTAGCAGCCAAGGCGATCACCACTCTAACTAAAGTCATCTTCACAACCGCACTAAACGTCTCCTCATAGTCTTCTCCATACTGCTGTGAGAATACTCTAGCGACCAGGCGAGCCTTGAACCTATCAATGCTCCCATCAGCCTTCTTCTTCAACTTATACACCCACTTGCAAGTAACATGAGTAATGCCATCAACCATGGGCATAAGTTCCCAGGTTTCATTCTTCTTCAGAGCATCAATCTCTTGTTTCATGGCACCTTCCCACTCCTTTACTCAAGTGGCCTCGTTGAAGGTTGCAGGCTCTCGCTCATCCAGAGGACCTGCAAAGAAGCAAGAGACAAAGCTCACTGCATTCCCATCACAGTACCGAGCCGGTGGCTTAATAACCGTCTTCGATCTCCGAAGGGTCGGCTCCTTGCTCGCTGCTTCCCTTGCTTCTTCGGGATCAACTCCTACTTGGGGCAAGCATTGAGCAGTGCTCCCCATGCTTCCTGAGCCAGAAGGCTCAGCCTCGGAGTTAGAAGCAACACGAGCTGCTGGTGAAACAGCAAGCTCCTCTTCCAAGCCTTTAGCAGCCACCACCGGTGCTTCATCAACCTTGCTACTTCCGGTTAGCTCGACCGAGCCACCTTCATACGACGTCAGCTCGTCAAAGACAACATCTCTTGACACCACGAACTTCTTTGTCACAGGATCCATGCATTTACATCCCTTCTTCCGCTCATCGTTACAAACAAAGACACGTTTCCTTGCCTTCGCATCCAGCTTTGTCCGTGAAGCATCCGGGACATGCACGTAGCAAGTTGAACCGAACACCTGAAGGTGTCCCACACTCGGCTTCTCCTTCTGCAACAGCTCAAAAGGAGTCTTTATGTTGATAGGGCTGAGTGGCATCCTGTTGATGACATAAGCAGCATAAGACATCCCCTCCGCCCAAAAGGACCTTGGGATATCTTTCGCATGAAGCCAGAATTTGCAAGTCTCCGTCAAATGACGGATCTTCCGCTCCGCTACTCCATTTTTTTGTGGAGTGTGAGCACAAGTAAGCTCCCGTTGGATCCCGTGCTTCCTGCAGAAGTTAGAAAACTCGGAGGAAACAAACTCACCCCCGTTATCAGTTCTAATCTTCTTAATCCGCAAGCCAAGCCGGCCTTCTACCAACTACTTAAACTCCACAAACAAACGGAAGGCTTCTGACTTCTCCTTTAAGAAATACACCCAAGTATACCTTGAGTAGTCATCAACCAAGACAAGCATGTATCTGCTTCCACCAAGGCTGGCAGTAACCGTCGGTCCCATCAAGTCGCCATGAATGCACTCCAAAGGTTGCTTGCTCCTTGTTTGTGACTTATCAAACGGAAGGCGATATGCCTTACCGTATTGACATCCCGCGCAAACATGCCCGTCACCAAAGGAGGACAACTTAGGCAACCCTTTCACCAAACTTCTACTAGCCATCGCCTTCAGTTTGTCCATACCTACATGCCCCAGCCTCTCATGTCAGATAGTAGCGCTATCATTGGCCCTCATACGATCAACATAAGAATTGGTGGCAAGAACAAAAAAGTTCTTCACCCTCCTCCCTACATGAGCAACATCAGCCTTAACCGCTGATACATTGCGAAGGAACCTCACGTTTGTTGGCCCAAACAGAACGTGATAACCAGCGTCCACCGTATTGATCACCGAGAAGAGGTTCTTCTTCATGCCCGGCACGTGATACACACTCCTTAATGTGAGTGGCCCCTGATCATTACCCAAAGACACGACCCCCTCTTTCTCTATTGCATAAACAGTATTATCAGCAGTGATAATAGCTTCGTTACCTGAGTATGCTTGCATGGAGGTAAACTTTGACTTGTCTCCGGTGAGGTGATGACCATACCCAGAGTCCACGATCCACTCGCCGTTGAAGTCCTCAGCAGACAAGGCACGGACACAAGTGTCCGTCATGAAAGCTCCGCCTCATTCTGCATCTTCACTTCTCGAGCAAGCTTCCTCCTTTCCCACAGCATGCCCTGGCTGCAGTTTGACCTTGCAGTCCCGCTTGAAGTGCCCTCGCTGAAAACACCGGTAGAACTTCAAATTATTCTTCCAGTCCTTAGGAGCAATGCTCCTCTCTGGCTGATATGAAGTTGAAGTCTCCTTCTCACCAGCGACCTGCACCTTCTTCTTCTTCTTCCCTTCCCATCCTTTCTTCTTGCCTGAGAAGAGAGCTTCGCTGCCTTCCTGATTAATATTAACTTCAGCCATCTGCCTTGCCAAGCTCTCCTACGATGCAAGCAGATTCTCCAGCTCCAGCAAAGACGCCTGAGTAGCCCACCCTTGAACAGATGTCACAAAGGCCACATACTCCTTCCACAAGCCGCGGATAATGTGCATATTCATCTTAGCCTCAGAGATAGGCTCATCAGGATCCAGTGACGACAGCTCAGCACACAAGATCTTCATCTTTAAGAAATACTTCGAGATGGAAAGGTCTCCTTGAGTTGTTCTAGCCAACTCATTCTCCAGAAACTGAAGCCGCGCCACATTCTTCCTATTTGTTGGGTATTGTATCCACAACGTACCTGATTTGAAGAAGCCCCTGAACAAGCTATGGTAAATAGACAATGTATTTGATAAAATATTTCAAGTTGTGCTTGCAGTTATTCCACGCTAAGTGCACACCAATGTCAGGGTGCAGTAGGTCAATATACACGGGTCTGTACGACGTAATCCCTCGTTGAGCAGATCAGTGTGTTGTCCTACGTGCACTCTCTCTATTGGAGTGTACTTATTTTCAAGTACAGGGCTGTGATCATGCAAGAGCAGACAAGGAGCAAGGATGGGTCAAAGAGCAGTCCTTGGGCAGATAGACGAAAAATCATCTAAGTGTTAATCGACGAGAATCACCAAGTGATTCTCGCCGATTCGGTGAGAATCATCAAGTGATTCTCGTCGATTCGGTGTGAATCACTAGTGATTCTCGCCGAATCGTCGAGAATCACTAGCTGATTCTCGTCGTCTCCTTCCGGCGAAAACAGTGCGTGCAACCAAGTCAACTTCGACGAGAATCATCTTTGATTCTCGCCGAATCGTCGAGAATCACCTTTGATTCTCGACGATTCGACGAGACTCACCTTCGATTCTCGCCGATTTTTACTTGGGCGAATTCTGGATCCCGCTGGACCGGACTCTGCCGCTGGTACTGTTTTGAACCAGGATTAGGGTTTCTTCAGGTGGGACCCATAACGGTTATAATGGAGTATTTCCACCGTATAAACATACGCGTATTTTGAACAGAAATCAGACAGAAAGAAATACACGAGCCGCCTACTGTGACCTAGATCGCGATACCTGCTCCGCCGCCGTTGCCGCTCATGCAAGTCGATTGCCGGCTGCTAGATCGTGGTTTCTTCCAGATCTCCTGGTGATAGAAGCTTAGCCAAGCGTAGCATCTCACACGTCTAACCAGAGATCCCTTGTCTCTTGATTTGTTAATCGGGAAAACCTTCCCCATCCGAATCGATCGAGACGATCAATCCTAGTGTGACCGTTGGAAGACCTTGCTAGCTTTGCTACGAAGTTTGAATCTCCAAAGTACAAGAAGCCGCACACCGTTGTCGCCGCCGATCCCGAGAACCAAGCCGCCGCCCTTCTTGCCGCCGCCGGTTTCGGGGAGATTCTCACCAAGTGAGATCTAGGGTTGTGGACTCTTCGTGACTTCTAGAACACGTCAGCAAACGAAGAGGGACACCTTAGTCTCCGAAAGTAGTTTGTATTTCTTGTACATTCTAGTTCATTTTTTTGTTGTAATGGAACGTTGGTTCCGAGTTGTAAGGGTTGGGTGCAACCCGTGTTGTGGGAGTGTTGTCTCCTATGTGTGGAAGGGTTCCTTCCGATAGTGCAAGGATTGGATTTCAATCCTGTTGGTGAAGAGACCGAGTCGTCCCTTGTTGGGAGATAGGTCGAAGGGGGAAAGTGGATGTACCCAAATCGGGGAACCACTATAAATTGCTTGTGTACTTTCTTTGCTGTGCTGGTTTGTTTTCTTGTGCAGGTACAATTTTAAATTTCACAAAAACGCTGCACATCACCTATTCCCCCCCCCCCTAGGTGAAGGTTGTAGACACTAGGTGGACTTTCATTATTGAACAACTCATCAATGGTTGTCCAAATATCAGCAGCTGACTCACATCCAATGATATGATCAAATAGTTCTGGTGACACGGCTCTCTTGAGGATAAACTCCGCCTTAGCATTTGTTTTCCTCCAGAGCCTAACCTGCTCTGCAGTACCGAACGCAGCAGTCACATCTTGTCTGTCGTCACCACCGACGACTTCCCACAGCTCCTCGCCAAGAAGATAACTCTTCATGCACGACTTCCACTTCTTGATGTTAGTCGACGTTAAGAGTTCAATGCCAAGACCCCTTGCAAATCTCCCTTCCATTGCAACACCTGCTTGGATAAGCCTTCAGAAGCACAGAGCACCAACACAGGTTGATCACCACTCAAATACAGAGCACAACACTGGTTGAAGACCGCTCAAGCAACTGAACCTCCCTCTGATACCATGTTAAATTTTCTCAAGGTGGTCAGCAAGATAGCCCAAACGCCAAATTAATATCTTCAGGACTACCCATTTCACACGTTGATCTAGCGAAAACTCAGGAAGCAGGCTCAACACACCAAGCACAGGAAAGAACAAGCAGATCTTATATTCATTTAACTTCTTTACAAAGCGAGGTATACATAGCGAGATATGATTTCGCTAGTATAAACAGCTGTAAACAGAAAGCACCAAAAACCAAGCCGGGCGGATAGCACCGGAGTCCGCCGAGACCGCCGAGGTCTCCGAGTCCGCTGAGATCGCCCGAACTTAAACTGCAATCCGCCGAATAGCCACGGAGTCCGCCGAAGCCGCGATGCCGTGCTGACACACCGTTATTCGCCTCCTGCTGATGAACTGAGAAACAGATCGCCTACCCGCCTGAGACCGGCAGACAGGTTATTGAAGCTGGCAAAGTTGAAATAGAGCTGATAAGCCGCAGAGTGACCTCCATTTGAATCCGCAGAGACCGCACAACTTCCAAGTACTTGACCGAAGTCACAGCCAAACTCCTGGCTCCTTGAAGCTACCCGTGCAACCTGCACACAGCACAAAGTTTACTCTGAATCAATCCCTACGGACAGAAAAACTGAGACCTCAGCACCTCGCCGAACCCAACTTACGGTTCACTCAGTTACTGCAGACCTGCCAGGGGGTCCTATTTATAGGCGAGGTGAGGAGTGTGGTCACCGCCCTAGAGATAGAGACAACACCCCAGCCCGCGCGATAGCAAAACACCGTCCGCCGAGTCCGCAAGGACTTAGCGGGAAACCAAGGAATAGACCGCCAGGAGCAAGGCAACTTTGGCGAACCCTCATCAGTCCACCCAAGCTATACGGACAAGGCATCAGCCCGCAAAGCCTCCAACCACTGCAGGACAGCAACCCCCTTCAATGGCTGTCCGCACAAACCCGAGGCAGTCCACATAGAACAAGACTCAAGACTGCATCTGCTACAAGTCCACGACCAAAGGCAGAGTGAGTCAACAGTCTGCCTGGTCAAAGCGGACTTGGCGGATACAGCAGACACACTGGACTTGTCACAGAATGTGACCATGTCCAATAAAGCACCAAAGGCCAACCGCAAGTACAACAGACATAAACTCATGTCGCCAACCGTCAAACAGACCGCCACTTTCCTGAGTAACGGCAGAGTCTGCTAGAACCTCGCAAACTGTCCGACGCAATGGCCATCAGCCGGACTCCACTCACCAGTCCGCCATAGACCTCCACAGCAAAGCACCTGTAGTAACACCATAGCTCGACAAGGCCTCAGCCAAGCTCTAAGCCCAGTCCACAACAGCCCATACCACGGACACGCCAGTTCGCAAGCTTCCCGCAGACATGAGCCAAACCGCCGTTAAGCACAAGCTTGCACCACGGCCACTGAGCAAAGCACCAGTCCGCAAGCCTCTATCTGCTCAGGCCGCTCCTTGGCAAACCAATCAGCCAAAGCCATATCCGCAGATAACAGGTCGTATAGTCCGCGGACTTCACCTGAACAACCCGCTCAGAATAGTCGGATTCCACTAGACTTTCCACCAGGCCGCACACAGCAGTCCGCCCAGTCCGCCTAGTCCGCCAACGCTGTCCGGCCAGGCCGCCCGGCCTATCTCGTTAACCACTTCCACTTCATAAATTTCAACAGACTAGCCCTTATGAATTAGGCTGGGCTCATCAAATACAACATGAGTGGACTCTTCTACTACTTTTGACTTTTTGTTGAAAATCTTATAGGCTCTATTGTGAGAGCTATATCCAACAAAAATCCCCACATATGCTTTCTCAGCAAACTTGGTTAGAAAATGCTTCTTATTGTTTAGTACATAACACTTCCAAAAAATTTAAAGTAGGTCAAGGTTAGTTTTCTTCCTTTCAAAAGCTCATAGGGAGTCTTATTGCGAGTCTTGTTGATTAATGCCCTATTCTGAACATATCAAGCTATGTTGACAGCCTCAGCCCAGAAGTAATCAGGGAGTGAGGAGTCACATAACATGGTTATACTGGCTTTAATTAGGGTTATGTTCCTTATCCCCGCAACACTATTTTGTTGTGGAGTTCTGGGAGAGAAAAACTCCTGAAAAATATTGAGGCTTTCACACAGTTTGTTCATAGCACCAGATTGAAATTCAGTCTCATGATCACTCCTGATCTTGATCATAGAACTGCAAATTTCATAATGAATTTGCTTGACAAAATTAGTGAAGATTGTTTGGGTATCTGACTTTTGTTTAAGGAAAAACACCCAAGTGAACCTAGAATAATCATCAACAATCACAAAGGTGTAGTCTTTTCCTCCTAAGCTATTAATTGGTATAGGATCAAACAAGTCCTTGTGCAGTAAGTATAAACACCTAGTGGATTCCTTAACCCTAATGGGTTTGAATGAGCCCTTTGTTTGCTTACCCATTTGGCATGCATGACAAGGGATTTCTTGGACACATCTCCACTTAGGGGCATCTCTAAATAAATTCGTTGAGAGTAGCTTATTGATTGTCTTATAGTTGAGATGAATTTGTCTCTTGTGCCATTATACATAGAGAGATGCTTTATTCTCAGCCATAAGGAAGATAGAAGAGTCTAAATTATTGCAAATAAAATTCAAACAATAAATATTTCCACTCAGAGTGCCAGTTAGTATTATCTCTTCAAACTTCTTAGTCATGCACTCATCCTTATGGAAGGCAACAATATATCCAAGATCACATAATTTTCTTATGCTTATCAGATTGTGTTACACTCCTTCAACAAATACTACCCTTAAGATTGTGACTATCCTATTTGAAATCTTACCATAACCTTTAGTCTTCCCTCTATCATAACATACAATGTAATCTTTGTGTCCATCTTCAACTAAAGAGTGGTCTGTCAGAAGGCTTCTTGTTACAATCATGTGCCTGAAACATCCACTGTGTAAGTGTCGGATGGGAGTTTGGTTAGCTTTTGGACATTCCTGCAAAAGAAATTACCTTCCCTTATTTAACCAAATCATGTTGCGTCCAAGAAATTTACTAGCATTTGCACCTTGTCTTGGCATTGGACCTGGTAGAGGTGCATTGTGGAATGGTATAGGCAAGGATGCTGATCTGCCAGTGATTATTTTATGGAAAATTGGGTTGAACCAACAATCAATTGTAAAATGTCCAACCTTCCCACATCACCGACACTCAAACATATTGTACCTTCTCTTGGAGCTCACGGCAGGAGTTTGATGAGTCGTCTTTGGATCAAAGGAGTGTCTATAAGAGATTTCATGTGAGTCTTTGATTGTCTTATGATATTGTTCTAGTGGTGAATTAACATCCACAGCCACACCCTTTCTATTTGTACATTGATCCCAATGTTCTGATTTGAAGAAGGTGTTGGATCCCTAGTTGGATTTGGGCTAGGTTCACTAAATTAGGATGTTTGACCGAACATGTATAGCTAGGGTCATGTATGTGTCCTATAGTCTAGGCCATGTCCTTAGAGTCAACACCACATGGACCAGCCATCAACAGACTGCAAAAGACTCAAGACTTAGAGAAATTTGAAAGACTCAGAAAATGAGTTCGATATTCGTCGAACTCAGGTCGACGAAAGCCTTGCTCAGATCGACGAACTTAGAGAAAATTCTCTGAGCTGAGCTCGACAAACTTGAATCTCAGGTCAACGATTTCCAGAGTATACTTCAACATTCCAAGTCCAGAATTCTTCACTTAACTAAAGTCGACGAACTTAGTTCTCAGCTCGACGAACTTAGTTCTCAGGTCGACGATCTTTGGGTATTCTACTTCAACATCTTATTCCAGAAACATCTAAGTATTCGAAGTACAGTATCATACTCCAGTCGACGAACTCACCTTCTCAGCTCGATGAAGTTAGACCACAGTCTTGTCAAGATTTATCAAGTAGCAGTTAGAAGTTCTCAGGTCGACGAACTCAGTTCTCAGGTCGACGAACCCAGTTCTCAGGTCGACGAACCCAGCTCTCAGGTCGACGATTTATGGACACATTACTTCAACATTCTTAAGTCCAAGAAACATGGAACTCTATTATTCAGTCGACAAAGTCATATTCTCATCTCGATGATCTTGATGTACAGAGTTGGCAAGGTTCTAGAGAAAGCAGTTCTGTCCTCAGGTCGACGATCTTGGATCTCAGCTAGACGAACAACTATTATCTGGTCGGCGAACTTGACTTCTCTGTTCGATGAACTCTGGACACAGATCGACGAATTCTATTTTCTGCTCAATGAATTCTGTAAAGTTCCAGACTTAGAAATTTCCCTCCCTCTGTCTCTTTTCTATTGCAATAATTCCTAATGAAAGTCCACCTAGTGTCAACTACCTTCACCTATGGGGGGGAGGAAATAGGTGACGTGCAGCGTTTTTACGGAATTAAAATTGTACCTGCACAAGAAAACAAAACAGCATAGAACAGAAGGAACACAAGCAAATTATAATGGTTCCCCGATTTGGGTACATCCACTTTCCCCCTTCGACCTATCTCCCAACCAGGGACGACTCGGTCACTTCACCAACAGGATTGAAATCCAATCCTTGCACTAACGGAAGGAACCCTTCCACACGTAGGAGTCACCACTCCCACTCCACTGGTTGCACCCAACCCTTACAACTAGGAACCAACGTTCATTTAAAACAAAATGAAAATAGAATGTACAAGAAATACAAACAACTTTTGGAGACTAAGGTGTCCCTCTTCGTTCGATGACGTGTTCTTGAGGTCAACGAAGAGTCCACAACCCTAGATCTCACTTGGAGAGAATCTCCCCGGAACCGGCGGCGGCAAGAAGGGCAGTAGCTTGGTTCTCGGGATCGGCGGCGACAATGGTGTGCGGCTGCTGTACTTTGGAGATTCAATCTTCGTAGCAAAGCTAGCAAGGTCTTCCAACGGTCACACTAGGATCGATCGTCTCGATCGATTCGGAAGGGGAAGGTTTTCCCGATCAATGAATCAAGAGACAAGGGATCTCTTGTTAGACGTGTGAGATGCTGTGCTTGGCAGAGCTTCTATCGCCGGAAGATCTGGAAGAATCACGATCAAAAGCGGCGAACACCTAGCACGAGCGGTGATGGTGGCGGAGCAGGTATCGCGATCTATGTCACATCGGTGGCAAGTGTATATTTTTCTGTGTCCCTCTACTGTTCAAAAATACGCGTGTATTTATACACTAGAATACTCCTTTATGACCGTTGTGGGTCCCACCAGAAGAAACCCTAAAAGCGGTTCAAAACAACGTCTTAACATTTGATCCGGTCCAGCGGGATCCAGAAAATTGCCCAAGTCAAATTCGGTGAGAATAGAAGGTGATTCTCGACGAGTCGGCGAGAATTAGCCGGTGATTCTCGACGATTCGGCGAGAATCACCAGTGATTCTCGCCGAATCACTTGATGATTCTCGACAATTATGACTTAGCGCCAGATTTGCACGCTTTGATGTAGCCGGATAGAGATGGCGAGAATCAACCAGTGATTCTCTACGATTCGGCGAGATTCTCACCGAATCGGCGAGAATCACTTGGTGATTCTCGTCGAATAATACTTGGATGATTTTTCGTCTTTCCGCCTATGAGCTGCTCTTTGACTCATCCTTGCTCCTTGTCTGCTCTTGCATTATCACAGCCCTGTACTTGAAAATAAGTACACTCCAATAGAGAGAATACACGTAGGCCAACACACTGATCTGCTCAATGAAGGATTACGTCGCGCAGACCCGTGTATATTGACCTACTGCACCCTGACATTGGTGTGTACTTAGCGTGGAATAACTGCAAGCACAACTTAAAAGGTTTCATCAAATACATTGTGAATTCATCTTAGCTTGGCAGGTGGCTTCCTCAAATCCAGGTAATTGTGGATACATTACCCAACAATCTCCCCCTATTTGAAGAAGCCTAAACCCTACAAGCGAAGGTGAATAGAACGTATGGGAATGAAAATCATGAACTGAAAATTGAGTTGAGAGAGATATTCATTACCAATACCAGTTTTCGTGGGAGTAAACTTGGAACCACCTTAGTCTTAGCCGAGAGGGTAATATCTCCCCCTTTTCGGCTTCTGCAAATCTGGGTCTGTTGCTGTAGACCCCTTGCTCCCCCTCAGTTCTTGCACCTGTTCTCACACTTGAGATCCTGGCAGAGGCTCCCTCTAGATGCAAGTTCCTGGAGCTTCTGTAGTCTTCATTCCTCATAGTTTAGCATTCCCAACTCAGTTTTGAAAAGACTGAACTTGGCTTCGTCTAAGGGCTTTGTGAAAATATCTGCAAGCTGCTTGTCCGTGGGGACATAACAGAGAGAGATGTCCTTATTCTCCACGTGCTCTCGAATGAAGTGGTAGTGCACTTCAATATGCTTCGTTCTGCTGTGCGATACCGGATTGTTGGCGATTGCAATTGCACTAGAGGAGTCGCAGTACATGGGTACTTCCTTGAACTGAAGGTCATAGTCGGCTAACTGGTTTCTGATCCATAGGAGTTGTGCGCAACACCTGCCTGCCGAGATGTACTCAGACTCTGCTGTGGAGGTTGCTACACAATTCTGCTTCTTGCTGTTCCATGAGATAAGTCTTCTTCCGAGGAATTGACACGTCCCGGAAGTGCTTTTCCTGTCATCCCTACTCCCTGCAGAGTCCGCATCTGAAAAACCTATTAGCTCGACAACATTGTTTCTCGGGTACCACAAGCCAAGATTGGGAGTACCTTTAAGGTATCTTAGAATTCGCTTTGCAACGACATAGTGAGATTCCTTAGTGTTCACCTGATATCTGGCACAGACACATGTGGAGAACATGATATCCGGTCTACTGGCAGTAAGGTAGAGCAGGGATCCAATGATGCTTCTGAATTTGGTTTCATCGAAGGGTTTACCTTTCTCATCCTTATCCAGAGACATGGTAGATCCCATTGGAGTCCTCATAGAGGTTGCATTCTCCATACCGAATTTCTTGAGGAGTTCATTTGTGAACTTCGTCTGAGAGATGAAGATTCCATCCTCAGACTGTTTCACTTGAAGTCCCAAGAAATACTTTAGCTCTCCCATACTGCTCATTTCAAACTTTCCTTGCATAAGTTTAGAAAACTTTTTGCAAAGATTGTTGTCCGTTGAGCCGAATATAATGTCATCGACATAGATTTGCACCAGCAAAATCTTGCCTCTGACTTCCCTGAGAAACAATGTCTTATCTATTTTACCTCTGGAGAACTTGTTCTCAAGAAGAAAACTAGATAAAGTCTCATACCAAGCTCGTGGAGCTTGTTTTAAACCATATAGAGCTTTATTAAGAAAATATACATGATTGGGATAGGTAGGATTGGCAAAACCTGGGGGTTGAGCGACGTATACTTCCTCTTTCAGGTCTCCGTTCAAGAATGTTGATTTCACATCCATTAGACTGTGAATCCTTTGTGCGAAGCATACGCCAGGAACAATCTGATTGCCTCGAGCCTTGCCACTGGTATAAAGGTCTGGCCGAAGTCAATCCCCTCCACTTGTCTGTAACCTTGAGCCACCAGCCTGGCCTTGTTCTTTATGATGACACCATGTTCATCCAGTTTGTTTCTGAAGATCCACTTGGTGCCAATCACATTCTGCTTTTGTGGTCTGGGAACCAGCGTCCAAACGTTTCATCGTTCGAATTGATGCAGTTCATCTTGCATGGCCAAAATCCATGCCGCATCTTTGTTCGCCTCGTGGAACTTCTTTGGCTCAACCTGTGACAGGAAGCTAAGATGCAAAATCTCGTTAATAGTACCTCTTCGAGTTCTGACACCAGCACGAGGATCTCCGATGATCTGCTCTCTAGGGTGATCCCTCACGTGCTGGAGCTCTAGAGGTTTGGCGTATGGAGCTTCGACTACTTCTTGGGCTTCTCCTTCTTCTAAGAGATTTTCTCCAGTTTGATCTTCAACATTCCCAGTTGACGTTGAGGTGGAAACTTTGACGTACTTAGGAGTTTCATCTTTAGCGGTCTCATCGAGACACAGCTGTTCAAGTCGTGCACCTGCATCTTCAAGAATACCGCTGGAAGAATTGTTGTTAAGCAAGCTTCTTTCATCAAATACAAATTAATTGATTCTTCTATCACTAGGGTTTTCTTATTGAAGACCCTATATGCCCGATTGTGGGAACTATAGCCCATGAATATGCCTTCGAAGCATTTTTCACCAAATTTAGTACGCGGGTACTTCCCATTATTCAGTACATAACATCTGCAACCAAAGATCCTTAAGTAGGACATGGTTGGTTTACTGCCTCTCAGTAGCTCATAAGGCGTCTTACGATGATGCATGTTGATCAATGCTCGGTTTTGTACATGACAGGCCGTATTGACCGCCTCTGCCCAGAAGTATTCTAGGAGAGAAGCATCTTTCAAAATTGTCGTGCAAGCTTCAATGAGAGTTCTATTTCTCCTCTCCGCAACTCCATTTTGCTGAGGAGTGCGCGGGGAGGAAAACTCATGAAAGATACCTTGTTCTTCACAAAACTCTGTCATAGCACCAGATTCGAATTCTGTTCCATGGTCACTTCAGATTTTGACCACAGAGCAGTAAATTCGTTCTGAACCTGCTTGACAAAAATAGTGAAGATGTCAACCGTTTCTGACTTTCGTTTTAAGAAGAACACCCATGTAAACCGAGAGTGATCATCAACTATCACTAGCGTATAGGACTTGCCTCCCAAGCTATGAACTTGCATTGGACCAAACAAGTCCATATGCAGAAGATAAAGACATCGGGAAGAGTCTTTGTCTGCAATGCTCTTAAAGGTAGCCCGAGTCTGTTTGCCCATCTGGCATGCAGGACAGGGGCTATCTTTGACGCACTTGATAATGGGAGCATTCCTTACTAAGTTTTTAGAAAACAGCATACTAATTGTTTTGAAATTAATATGTGCCAATCTCTTGTGCCATTGTTCACAAAGAGATGCACTGCCTGTTGCCACTAGGCATATGGGGGTAGATGAATCTAAACTAAGAAAATTTAAGCAGAAGATATTTCTGCTCCTAATGCCTATTAATACCATCTCAGAGGAGGCACATGATATTATCAGACATTTATCCTTGCAGAACTTAACGTCATAACCTTTATCACATAACTGACTTACACTGATCAGGTTATGGTTTAACCCTTCAACATAAGCCACGTCGGTGATAGAGATTATACCGTTGGAAATCATACCGTAACCTCAGGTAACTCCTCGATCTGACCCCCCAAAGATGACTTTGGGACCATTATCGACCGGAGTGTAATCACGCAGCAGGCTTCTTGTCCCAGTCATATGCTGGGAGCATCCACTATCCAAGTAACATATTGGCGTTTTGGTGGCCTTTGGACATTCCTGCAAAACAAAATTAATTTCCCTTACGAACCCAATCAAACATGGGTCCTAGATTCTTGGTTAGCATACTCCCCCTCGGGTGGTTAACCCTACGAGTGGTCGGCCTCGCATTTCTAACATAGGTAGTCTCGTTATACCTCTGATTAAACCAACAATCCACGGCAAAGTGACCGACTTTGCCACAACACCAACAGTCAAATCTGTTGTACCTCTTCCTAGACTCCCGCTTTACCCTGGGAATGGTGGGTACAGCCGGGGCCTTGGATCTGGAGTTGGAGGCATCATAGAGATTGTAGTCACATGACTTCTTCACCTTCTGTTCCTTCAGTATCACAGGCTTGGCTTTTGGTGCCTGCGTTCCATTATGGCCGCTAGAGAATTGACCATAATTTCCCATGTGGATTTCCTCATAAGGTGCCTTGAAGACACTCTCACCGAAGTTGCGAGGAAAAGTCCAACCATCATATCGGCTCTTTGGCTTTGCAACCGAGGGCCGGAAATGATGACCAAAGGTTGACTCAAAGTCATGTTGGTTGTAAGGAAAGCTAGGCTTTCTGAACGCAACAGGACTGAGGGGAGCCTTTACCTTTTCAGCAGCATAGGCCTTCTTGGCGGCCTTATTCTTTCTCTAGTTCCTGTTTCTCCTGGATGAGGAACCAGATAACCCTACATTCCCCAAGCCAGCTCCTTTGGCCTGAGCAGAGAAGGTATCAACAACTAGAAGAACTGTTTTTGGCATAGAGAAGCTCTTGACGATCTTCCTTTCTGCCGCAAGTTGTTCTTCCAATTTGTCGACTTCCCCCTGCTTAAGACCAAGGAGCTTAAGAGACTCTGAATGCTTTGAAGTCAGGTCTACGTGCTCCTGACCGAGAGAGATCAAACTGGTGATCTCTTCCCTTAGGGAGACACTCTCACCCTTAAGGAATTTCACTTCCTTTTTCTCAGCCTTCAATCTCTTACGGCACTCCTCGAAAGTGTTGAGTAGAAGCTCATACTTCTCGAGGAGCTCCGCTTCACGGGCCGAAAGGCTATCCTTAGGGTCATCATCCTGAGACTCAGGATCAGAGTCAGAGTTGAAGAGAGGGGTGTGAGCTTTTACCTTCCCAGTAAACGGGGGGCATTCTCCTTCTGAGTCAGAGCGACCCACCAGCCCGAAGTAGGCTTCCTCATCATCACTGGAGTGTGAGGAATCAGATTCACTCAGTGTCTTTGGATTTTTGGCGATGTAGCTCCTCTCTTTCTTCTTATCTCTAGAAGACTTGTGCTTCTCTCCCTTCCCCTTTTCTCTCTTGACTTGGTGGCAGTCAGCCACGACGTGTCCTGGCTTATTGCATCCAAAACAAATAATGTTAGCGGAGCGATGTTTGTTCGGTTTAGAAGCATACCTGTCAAAAGAGTAATTTTTCGTCTGATGCCTGGAGGAGGAGCCGTCTCTCTTTCTTTGATTCCTCATCTTGAGGAACTTCTTGAATTCTCGGGTGATGAGGGAGAAACTTCCTCAGACAACTCTGAGTAGGAGGAGCAATACTCGGAGTCCGCCTCCTCATCCTTTTTCCTGGCACGGTATGAAACCGCACCCTTGCCCTTCCTGGAGTGAATGGATTTTAGAGCTACAGTCTTTTCCTTGGCTGCAGCCTTCTCTGCTTCTTCTTCTGCTTTCCTGGTGTTCAGTTGAAGCTCATAGGACATCAGCTTCCCAAACAGAATTTGTGGGTCTGTTTCAGCTAGTCTGCCAAACTCTCGGATGGCGCAGATCTTTGTGTCCCATTCCTTAGTAAGGGACCTAAGGAATTTATCATTAAGTTCACCATCAGTGAACACTCTTCCATATCCTTTGAGGGCATTGACAATCTTGAGGAAGTTCTCGAAGGTGACTCCGATCTCTTCCTTAGGCCCTTGTCTAAAGGCCTCATATTTCTGGTTCAGGAGGGATCTCCGATCATCTCTCACTTCATCAGTGCCCTCCATTAGGATAATCAGGCAGTGCCAGATCTCCTTTGCTGTCCTGCAGTTACAGAAGTTCTGCATCATTGAGTCATCGACCGCGCTGACCAGAATGTTCTGCACCTTCTTGTCAAGTCCCACCAGCACCATCTCGTCCTTGTCCATTTCAGAAATTTTCTTTGGCACTTTCTTGGTAGGATCAATGGTGGAGACCTTAGTGGGGACATAAGGTCCCTCCTCCACGATCATGAAGAGTCGAGGATCAACTGCTTCCATGTAGAACCTGATCCTTTCCTTCTAGATAGGAAAGTTGAGCCTGGTGCACACAGGGATCTTGCCAGTGTACTTGAGCCCGTCCATAGTAGATGTTTGCCTTCTTCTTGACACTAGTGGAAGGATTCTACACAAGGTGTGATCCTTTTTGATGAGTAACCTGGCTCTGATATCACTTGAAAGTCCACCTAGTGTCAACTACCTTCACCTATGGGGGGGGGGGGGAATAGGTGACGTGCAGCGTTTTTGCGGAATTAAAATTGTACCTGCACAAGAAAACAAAACAGCATAGCACAGAAGGAACACAAGCAAATTATAGTGGTTCCCCGATTTGGGTACATCCACTTTCCCCCTTCGACCTATCTCCCAACCAGGGACGACTCGGTCACTTCACCAACATGATTGAAATCTAATCCTTGCACTAACGAAAGGAACCCTTCCACACGTAGGAGTCCCCACTCCCACTCCACGGGTTGCACCCAACCCTTACAACTAGGAACCAACGTTCCTTTACAATAAAATGAAAATAGAATGTACAAGAAATACAAACAACTTTTGGAGACTAAGGTGTCCCTCTTCGTTCGATGACGTGTTCTTGAGGTCAACGAAGAGTCCACAACCCTAGATCTCACTTGGAGAGAATCTCCCCGGAACCGGCGGCGGCAAGAAGGGCGGCAGCTTGGTTCTCGGGATCGGCGGCGACAATGGTGTGCGACTGCTGTACTTTAGATATTCAATCTTCGTAGCAAAGCTAGCAAGGTCTTCCAACGGTCACACTAGGATCGATCGTCTCGATCGATTCGGAAGGGGAACGTTTTCCCGATCAACAAATAAAGAGACAAGGGATCTCTGGTTAGACGCGTGAGATGCTGTGCTTGGCAGAGCTTCTGTCGCCGGAAGATCTGGAAGAATCACGATCAAAAGCGGCGAACAACTAGCACGAGCGGAGACGGCGGCGGAGCAGGTATCGCGATCTACGTCACGTCGGCGGCTCGTGTATATTTTTCTGTGTCCCTCTGCTGTTCAAAAATACGCGTGTATTTATACACTAGAATACTCCTTTATGACCGTTATGGGTCCCACCAGAAGAAACCCTAAAAGCGGTTCAAAACAGCGTATTAACATTTGATCCGGTTCAGCGGGATCCAGAAAATTGCCCAAGTCAAATTCGGTGAGAATCGAAGGTGATTCTCGACGAGTCAGCGAGAATCAGCCGGTGATTCTCGACGATTCGGCGAGAATCACCAGTGATTCTCGCCGAATCACTTGATGATTCTTGACGATTATGACTTAGCGCCAGATTTGCACGCTTTGATGTAGCCGGATAGAGACGGCGAGAATCAACTAGTGATTCTCGACGATTCGGCGAGAATCACTTGGTGATTCTCGTCGAATAATACTTGGATGATTTTTCGTCTTTCCGCCTATGAGCTGCTCTTTGACTCATCCTTGCTCCTTGTCTGCTCTTGCATTATCACAGCCCTGTACTTGAAAATAAGTACACTCCAATAGAGAGAATACATGTTGGCCAACACACTGATCTGCTCAACGAAGGATTACGTCGCGCAGACCCGTGTATATTGACCTACTGCACCCTGACATTGGTGTGTACTTAGCGTGGAATAACTGCAAGCATAACTTAAAAGGTTTCATCAAATACATTGTGAATTCATCTTAGCTTGACAGGTGGCTTCCTCAAATCCAGGTAATTGTGGATACATTACCCAACACCTGAGTAATCAATGCATAAATATTCTCTGAATATTATCGTTAGAAGAAAGCATTGATTACAGTGTTCATCAGGACAATTGTTTGTCGTTTTTCCATTGGACGGTTGGGGAAATCAATCAATGCAAATATTCTCCAGGCTGTCAGCATTAATTGAAGAAAGGAATTCAATTTTCAAAGGGAAATTATATGGAAAATATAAAATGGATTTTCTTCATCTCTCTCAAAAAGAACAAATAGCAATATATGAGAATAGAGAAACTGACAAAGAGAA
Source organism: Platanthera guangdongensis (assembly GCA_039583875.1). Classification (NCBI taxonomy): domain Eukaryota; kingdom Viridiplantae; phylum Streptophyta; class Magnoliopsida; order Asparagales; family Orchidaceae; genus Platanthera; species Platanthera guangdongensis. Next base: position 28,242,075 of record CM077161.1, on the reverse strand, counting down.
TATACAGAACACAGAGCTCACAGGGCAACAACACTGTCAAGAGACAAGAAGCCCTAGCCCATGACCAGAGAAAAGAACAGCAAGCTGAAGAAGAAGAAGAACATACATTCAAGATCAAGAGTCTTCTTCCTTCTACATCCCAGGATTCTTCAAAGGACAACAAACACTCTATCTGTCAAGAAGTTCCTGGAGTTCTTCTGGTCAAAGCAAAATTTTGAAGACCTATCACCCTGCAGCAAGGCTTCAACTTCCTGAACCATTCTATATCTCAGGGGGAGCCTTTGCTAACATCATTTTTCCACTAGAGTCTTCTCAGTTGTATTTGAGAAAGAGAAGACAAAATCACTCTCTCATCCCCCACTGTATAAAGGGTTCTTAACTCCCTTCAAAAGTTATTCATGGTTGCAAGTCACCTGACCAAAAGACTTAAGGATTGGTTTTTGAGCACCTGATCAAAGGCTCATTGGTGGCAGTCACCTGATCAAAAACCTGAGTGGATTCCTACGACGGTGGTAGAAGAGTGGATGTACCCAGGTTGGGGAACCACTATAAAATTCTTGTGTTGTCTGGGTTGCTCTTTTCTTTTTTTCTTGTTGTGGCTGTGCTTGCTAGGTTGCTGTGTTTGTGTTTTTAATTTTATTTCTGCAGCACTAGTAATAGATTGAATTAATTAGCAAAAATTTTATAAACCCTAAATACTCTATTTATCACCCCCCCCCCTCTAGAGTATTTCAGATCTAACCCTTACTTTCGATTGGTATCAGAGCAAGTTTCCTTTGGTTGTACAAGTTAACCTCTTGAACCAAAAGATCCTTTGTTAGATCTGAGTCTTATTTCTATTAGATTTATATTCACAACATGACACAAAACAAGGACTATGCAAGCACCAGACCTTTTGTATGCAATCTAAATAAGTTTGCCATCTGGAAGGCAAGAATTAAGTTATATATGAACTTTATTGATGAGGATATATACAATTTCATCTTGACAGGTACTCCTCAAGCTACTGCCTCTACATCTACAGCAGATTCAAGCACAAATGCAGTTCCACTACCTGAGTGGACTGAAGCCCAGAAGAAAGCTAAAGTTGCTGATGTCAAAGCCATGAATATTTTGTCCCAAAACATGTCAGTTGACATCTTCCAGAAAGTGGTTGAATGCACATCAGCCAAGGCCATTTGGGATTCCCTTAATCAAATGGTGGCTGGATCTGCTGATGAAAGGAAAGACAAAAGATCTAATCTCATATCACAATATGAGGACTTCAAGAAGGAGGAAGCAGAATCAGTTGCAGATAAGTACAATAGGCTAAGCTCAATCATCAATGAGCTAAAAACATTGGACAAGTACATCACCCTCACTGAGGTAAATGACAAAATCCTCATGTGCTTCCCATGCTCATGGGATTCACGGATCTGGCCAATCAAGGAGGCCAGGAGCCTAACTGAGATTTCCACAGAATCTCTTTTAGGAAAGCTCAAATATTATGAGCAGCTCATTAAATCCAGAGAAGCAGCTGAGCAGAGAACACCTCCACTAGTAAGGAAGGAGCACATTATAGTTTTTAAAGCTGTTGAAGAAACTGAAGCCTCAATTGTGAATAAAGAGCTGATGAGTCTCTTTGCTAAGAGATTCTATAAAATGGCAAGGAAGGATTTCAGAAGAAAGTCATCCAGGCAGGATGACAAGCCAAGGTATGACAAAACCCCCACTAAAGAAGTTATTTGCTTTGGCTGAAGGAAACCTGGACACTTCATTTCAGAGTGTCCAGAAAATCAAAAGAAGGAAAAGAGAAGAGAGAAGGATTCTAGAAGACAGCAAAGTAGCAGGCCTTCTTCCAACAAATACAAGAAGAAGGAGAAAGGCTTTGTAGCTAAATCCTGGAGTGAAACTGAGGATGAATCCACATCCTCCAGCTCGAGTGAAAATGAAGAAGAGGCAAGGGCCAAGGAAGTATGTCTTATGGCAATTAATGCCTCCAGAAGTCAATTAGAAGAAGAAGATTCTGACAATGAAGAAGCTTCAGAGACAGAAGTTGATGAGGTACTTTTATCCTTTGACTATAATTCTGATGCTTTTAAAATTGAATTTAAAACTTTGTGCATTGATTTAATAAATTCTGAAAAAGAAATCAAAGCACGTAGGGAAAAACTAACTAGTCAAGAGACACTGAAATTTGAAAACATCAAGCTAAAAGATGAACTTACATTAGCTAATGAACAAATTATTCTACTAAAAACTGAGTTATGTGAGACCAAACAACTTGAGGAATCTCTCAATGAGAGAAGCCTTAAGCTCATGGACATTACAAGAACAGTCAATGCCAGACTGAATGACAAGCTGGGCTTGGGTGCTTCATCAATTTTACCCCCCATTCTCAAGAAAAACATAGTAATAACCCACATAAAATTTGTGTCAGCTAAAAATAAAGAAGTAATGAACAACAATCAAACTGAAATCACATATAAAAACAAGAAAAATCAAAATCAGAAAACCTTAGACAAAAACAAAGTTCAGCAGATTTCGTCGAACTCAGATCGACGAAATGTGGCAAGTTCGTCGAACTCAAGTCGACGAACGCTGAATGCAAATCGATATAATAATCTTTCATCTTACTGCGATAGACTAACTGTGTATAGTTTGTCGAGCAGAGTTCGACAAACTTGGGGCACAGAAAATGACTATGTTCATTCTCTGAGAAGAGATCGACGATCTCATCCCATTTCGTCGAACTCTGGTCGACGAACTCAAAACAATTTGTCGAACCCAGTCAGACTTAACAAAAATTATAATTACAACACCAATTCCAATCAAACTAAGAAATCATTTAACCCACTTGCATATTGGATAATACCTCCCAGAAGATATCATCCATTAGGATATAAATCACAACTTGAGTATTCTGTGATTTCAAGCTTTTCATATCAAAAATATAAATGACCCAAGGTAACTTGGGTCAAGAACAATTAACTGTTTTCATTACAGGAAAAGGGTTGTCCAGTGGTTAATCAAACATCGTATCTGGATAGTGGATGCTCCAAGCAAATGACTGGCAACAAGGACAACCTATACAATTACAAGTCTAAGCTGGGACCAAAGGTCATCTTTGGTTATTCAAAGTGTGGCCAGTCTGAAGGCTATGGAGAAGTAAGGATTGGAGCAGTCACATTCAAGAAGGTGACTTATGTAAAAGGACTCAAGCATAACTTCATCTCTATCAGCCAATTATGTGATTAAGGTTATCAGGTACACTTTAACTCTACATCCTGTATTATTTCTAATAAATAAAAACAAAAAGTTTTAATTGGAAATAGACAAGGAACATATACTTAGTAGATTTTCTTTCTGCCAATTCAGATATTTGTTTGCTTAATATTGTTTGCAATCAAAATGAATTATGGCATAAAAGACTAGGAGATGTAAACATGAAAAATATTGCTAGGTTATCTAAGGGTAGTCTTGTAAGAGGCTTGCCTTCTGGTCCCTACAAAAAGGAAGGCCTTTGCAGGTCATGTCAACTAGGAAAGCAAACTAAATCTAGTTTTAAGTCAATTAATAAAAGTGATTCACCTAGGATCTTGTACTTGCTACACATGGATCTCTTTGGATCCATTGTTGTACAAAGCCTAGGATGGAAATCCTACGCTCTAGTCATTGTAGATGACTTCTCAAGATTCACTTGGGTGTTCTTTCTGAGATCTAAGTCAGATACCTTTAAAGTTCTTACAGATTTTCTCAGGACCATACAGATTGAGTACTCTACTCATGTTTCATTGATCAGAAGTGATCATGGTATAGAGTTTAAGTCTCTTCTTATATATGAGTTCTGTGAGAAGGAAGGTATCAGGCACTGCTTCTCAGCTCCTAGAACTCCCCAACAAAATGGGGTAGCTGAAAGGATGAATAGAACCCTGATTGAAGCTGCAGGCACATTACTTGCAGATGCTTATATGCCACTATCCTTTTGAGCAGAGGCTGTAAGCACAACAAATTATGTACTAAACAAAAGTTTGATACACAAACTAAAGAATAGGACTCCCTATGAATTACTTAAAGGAAAGAAACCTAAAATCACCTATTTTAAAGTATTTGGTTGCATATACTATATACATAATAACAACAAGAAATACATTAGAAAGTTTGAAGCTAAGGCTGAAGAGGGAATATTTCTAGGATATTCCCAAGTAAGCAAATCTTATAGGGTATTTAACAAATCCTCCTTGAAAATTGAAGAATCTATTCATGTTACCTTTGATGAAACTAACATGTCTTATAAGGAGAAAGAGATTTCTACCAGTAATCCTTTGCAGGTACCTTACTTGTGTGAGAAATTGGATGGACTAAACCTCACCCAAGAGGCTCTAACACATCCTTCTCCACAAGTTGATGAAGATAGTGAAGAAGAATCTTTGGAAGAAGTTGAACCTCATTCAACAGCAAACATAATTCCACAAGAGGAATTAAATCCAAATGCTATTATTGAACAAACTCCACCCACTAATCTTGTCACACTAAGGGATCACCCTAGATCCCAAGTGATTGGATACATAACAGTAGGTGTACAGACAAGGAATCAACTCAACCAAGATGTGATGCATGCCTGTTTTCTCTCTCAAGTTGAACCTCAATCCATAAAAGATGCTGAGCAAGATCCCCACTGGATCATTGCAATACAAGAGAAACTCAACTAGTTTGAGAGATGTAGAGTTTGGGATTTGGTTCCAAGACCCAAAGACTACCCAGTCATTGGAACCAAATGGGTATTTAGAAACAAACTAGATGCCCAAGGTGCAATTGTTAGGAACAAGGATAGGCTTGTAGCTCAAGGATATAGGTAAGAAGAAGACATAGACTATGATCAAAACTTTGCACCAATTGTAAGGTTAGAAGCAATTAGAATCTTTCTTGCCTATGCTGCCTACAAAAAGTTTAAAGTCTACCAGATGCATGTAAAGAGTGCTTTTCTAAATGGAGTGCTAAAAGAAGAGATTTATGTTAAACAACCTCCAGGTTTTGTCTCTCCAACCCATCCCTCTTATGTATTTAGATTGTATAAAGCCCTCTATGGTCTAAAGCAAGCTCCAAGAGCTTGGTATGAGACCTTAGCTAGCTTTTTGATAGAGCGTGAATTCACTAGAGGCATAGTAGACAAAACATTATTCACTAGGCACCATAAGGATAAAATCTTGTTAGTACAAATTTATGAGGATGACATCATATTTGGGTCTACTGACTCTAAACTATGAAACAGGTTCTCTGATCTCATGCATTCTAAGTTTGAGATGAGTAACATCGGTGAGCTCTCCTACTTCATTGGTCTCCAAGTGAAGCAGCTACCTGATGGCATCTTCATCTCCCAAGCTAAGTATGCTAAAGAGCTTCTCAACAAGTTTGTGATGGTTGATGCCTCAGCAAAGAAAACACCTATGGCTACTAATGCTGTAATAGATTCTGATCCACATGGGAAACCTGTAGACCAGAAGTTATATAAGGGCATTGTTGGGTCCCTATTATATCTTACAGCTAGCAGACCTGATATAATGTTTTCCACATGCCTTTGTGCTAGGTTTCAAGTGAACCCTAAAGAATCTCACCTAATTTTTCTAAAAAGAATTTTGAGATATATAAAGAGTTGTCCTAGTCTAGGCCTATGGTATCTTACAGAGTAAGAATTTGATTTAACTAGATATTCAGATGTTGACTTTGTTGGATGCAGGGTTTACAGGAAAAGTACCTCAGGAACTTGTCAGTTCTTTGGTATGAGACAAGTGTCTTGGTTCTATAAGAAACAATCATCTATGTCTACATCAACAGCTAAAGCAGAATACATAGTAGCTGGCAGTTGCTGTTCACAGATGTTGCGGATTCATAATCAACTCCTGGACTATGGTTTCAACTTAAATAATTCAACTCTACTATGTGATAACACAAGTGATATATCCATAGCATAGAATCCAGTCCATCACAGTAAGACTAAGCATATAGACATTAGGCATCATTTTATTAGAGAGTGTGTAGAAAAAAACAAAATTAAACTTGTTTATATCTACAATGATTTACAAAGAGCTGATATTTTCACCAAACCCTTGGATGAAAGAAATCACTTGTTCTTTATAAATCAGCTTGGAATGATCAATGGAGAAGCCTTAGTTTAATTTTTGTCTGCACTCGATGAATTTGCCAAAGTTCATCGAACGGAGCTCGACAAACCCGGGAAAGTTCTTGAGATATTCGTCGAACGGAGATCGACGAACTCTTTGTGAGTGAAGTTGTGTTCGTCGACCGAAGATCGACGAATCTGCTTCAGAAAACTTTCGTTGAACGGAGCTCGACGAAATGTCTTCAAATCTTCAGATTGAGCTCGACAAATTGTTTACCTCCAAATTATTTCATCGACCTCAGATCAAAGAATTATTTTATTTTTTATGGAACGGAGTTTGTCAATTCATATTCTGGAAAACCTTATATCTAGGTTTTCTTCGACCTCCGTCTTGCGCTTTCAGTTCCCTTGCACTTGATCTTCATTTTTCTCTTGCAGGTGAACTAATTGAGATTCCGGCAGGAAATCTTGCGCCAATGAAATTCGACACCGGCGTTGATGTCGATTTTGATTCCTTCCAGCATTCAGACCCAATATTCCTGGAAATCCTGCAACTACTTGAAGAATAACAGTTAAAGACTCTGATGTCAACCAGGATCAAACTCTCCAGCGCTGAAATCAGGGAGTGGGTCTATACTTCCTCCACCACAGATGAGAACACTCTGACAGGGACAGTATCGGGTAATGCTATTTCTCTTACTCTCGTCGTCCTAATAGAATTTGTTGGGTTAAGTAATGGTGAAGAAGTGTTGGAAATTGATACTGAGGAATATGATGTGATGCTGGGTATAATGGGTTATTTTGGAGAAACCCCAAATAAGTTACTAAAGAAACACATGTCTGCTGAATTTAAATTCCTAGCAGGCATTGTGGACAAAGTGCTGATGGGCAAGTACACTGTACATAGCTACATCACCAGGCACCAATTCCTGGTTATGTGTGTTGTGGTTAATAAGAAAAAGGTGAACTGGGCTCAGATCATGTTTGATCTGATTAAGAAAAAGAATACAAAGAAATAGGTCTGTTTTGGAAGGATCTGTAACGCCCCGAAACTCAAAGGAGCAAAGGGGGGACATTTTGGGCCAGTTTGGGTTCTGGCTGCAGGCACACGGCCTGGGACACGGGCGTGTCCCAGGGCGTGTCAAGCCTGTGTCGACACTGAGATGGGAAGTCGACACTTTGGTCTCGACATTGTGTCGAGACTGGGCACACGGCCTGCGACACGGGCGTGTCACAGGGCGTGTCGGCCCGTGTCGACACTTAGTCGCGAAGTCGACACTCTGCGTTCGACGAAGTGTCGAGACATGGCACACGGCCTGCGACACGGGCGTGTCGCAGGGCATGTCAACCCGTGTCGACACTCGTCCCGGGAAGTCGACACTTTGGTCTCGACATTGTGTCGAGACAAGGCACACGGCCTAGGACACGGGCGTGTCCAAGGCCGTGTCATCAGGTCGACGATCTTCGCTCGACGAAGTGTCTAGTGTCGAGACCGTGTACACGACCTGGGGTCCAGGCGTGTTGAGGTGACACGGGTAAGGACACGGGCGTGTCTTAGAACCCGTGCAGTGCTCGGGTTGATTTTGGGGAAAAATGAAGGGGGTACACGGCCGGCCACACGGCCGTGTCACATGGAACACGGGCGTGTCAGCTCGAACACGGGCGTGTTCGATACCCGTGTGAGGTTCCAGGCGAGCCGATTTTGATGGCGAATGAGGCACACGGCCCTGGACACGGGCGTGTGCCAGGCCGTGTTCGGTCCAGATTGGGCATTTCAGTCCCGAATCAAAGCCGTTCGTTTCCTTATTTTGAGATCCAACGGCCGGGGGTTGTTCCTGAAGGGATATACCCGGGATTCGACTTAGAAACCCTCACTTTACATGAGTGGTTAGCTTTCTAAAACTTTAGAGAGAGAGGAGAGCCAAGGGAGGAAGAAGGAGCTAGATCCCGCCATTGGAGGAGCTTCGAAGCTCCAAATTGCGAGCTGACTCCGGATCCACGGAGGTAAAGCTAGTGCGGTGCTTTTCATCCGATTACTTTTCAATGGTGCCAAAGAGGAACGCTAGGGTAACGATCCTCATCTTGAGCATGAGTAGCTCTCTTTCTTTGCATAGGAAGCCCGCTCTCGCGAGTTTGCGGAGAGTTGGAGGCGTTCCTTCGGGTAGATATGTGAAGTCCCCGTTGTTTAGAGTCCGTAAGCGAGAATGGGCATAGGCATGATGTGTGAAGCCTACCCGGACATGTTGGTCTGGATCGGTGATGTTGAATTGCATAATGCCGGAGAAGACTCTGTGCTATTGGTTGTTTTTTCGGGTTTTCTACGCGGTAGATTACAGTAGGGAGCCTTGGGGACTAACCCAAAGGTGCACCCGGAAAACTGTGCGGATACGAGATCTTGCCAACTTGGTGGCCTGAGAGCCAACTTGAACATAACCGGGTTATATGAATTGTGATGGATATGGGACTCGGTGGAAGTTTGACCCGCGCAAATGGCTTAAATTGTCGTTGCGATGTGAGCATGGGTTAGATGGAACCGTACCCGTTCTATGTCGTTCGATTAAAGAGACCTAAAGGCACGTGGCACTTACCGTTGGCATAGATTAGGGTCTTCGGCGGTCAATGGCTTAAATTGTCATGACCCAGGCCAGGAAGACAAATTGCTCATAGGTTTGGCCGTCAAAGTGGCGGTGGTGAGTCCGGAATGTCTATGGCTTTAATTGACGTGACATCGACCGGTTCACGGAGAATGTGCCCTGAGAGTACGGGGCGTGTGGCCGTGCGAGCCAACGTCTGTGATGAAATGGCTATATGTTTATATTGCACGCTTATGCTAATGAAATGCAGGGAAGGAGCATCGCCGCCCCGAGGTCGGGGCGGGATCGTTATAATTTGGTCAGCATTGCTGACCGTTGCCTTGTTTTGCCACTGTGCGGTGGTTTGTTGTTTGCAGGTGCAGCTGGACCAAGCGATCAATAGCGGGCTAAAGCCCGAATGCGAAGCCGGCCCTTGAAGGCCTAAATGGAAGTGTTTACTGCTTTATTCATGTGTGACCGGCCTGCGTGCCGTGGTTTGTAAAACATGTAATTTGAAGTGAAACATTTTGTAAGGCCTTAAGGCTTATTTTGGGTATTTTGTATAACATTCCTATTCTGTATTAGTGGACATTCATGCCCTAATGCTGGGTTCTTTATTGTAACTTTTATATAATGCTTCCACTAGAATGCTCTGTGTAGGACGTTTGAGATTGGTTGGATGGTTTCCATATGTAACCACCCGGTCTGTCTGTAGTATATGGCGTCGGGCCCCGGCCGGACCTACTGTTATATGCTATGCGACGGATAGGGGGCGTTATAATTTGGTATCAGACTACTGGTTTTGGTCGGGCTTCACGTGAAATCGTGGGCGAATTCTTTTTAAGGGGTGGTGAGCTCATTGTGTGCGTCATCGTAATAACAGTAAAACGAACCCATGAATGTCCACTTAGGAATGAAAATACTCGTGTTTGAGGAACCTGCATGTTCCTATAATTGATGTTTGCAATTTATTTGGTCGCTTAACGGTGTTTTGTACCACTATAGGTGATCAGAAGTGGTGTTGGGCCGTCAGAACGCCGAGTTTCTGAGGCTAGTAGTGCACCGGATGTTGCTCCTGCAACACCTCTATCGGCTGAGAATATTCGATTGGTGGCTGAAGCGGTGTTGGCCATGATAAATGCGCAGCCTGCAAGGCAAACGCAGCAGCCCGCTCCTGTGATGGAGCAGGAACCTCTTCAAGAGGCTGAGCCGAGGAGAGTGGAGCAAGTGGTTGTGGAACCGGTGGTGCCAAGGAGGGCAAATGAGAGGCAGCTTAAGCATGTAATGAGCTTTAACCCTCCATTATTCTCGGGGTTGGGAACCCCATCTCAGGCTGAAGACTGGCTCTCCTGGGTGAAGAGAGTCATGACAGCGACGGAGACGGAGGAGTGGCAAATGACCACCATCGCTACGTTCCTTTTGGACGGTGAAGCGAGACTGTGGAGAGAAGGATTGGAGCTGCATTATTTGAGAGGTAGACAACTGATAGACATTCCGATGGAAGAGTTCTCGGGATTGTTCTTAGCAAGATACCTCCCTTCTACTCAGAGGATTTCGATGGAGAACGAATTTCTGAAGTTGGTTCAGGGTGAGAAGAGCATGGATGAATATCTCCATGAGTTCACTCGTTTAAGTCGTTATGCTAGCTCCACCATCATGGATGAGGAGCGCAAGACTAATCGCTTCTATGAAGGGTTGAGAGATGAGTTGAGATTACTACTCTCGGGGCCAATGACGCAGGGTTTCTTAACCTTGGTCAATACTGCCCGGTCCTTGGAGAAGGACATGAAGAATGTGCAAGCAAAGAAAGGCTTGGGTGATAGAAAATCTGAATTTAAAGTGCCGACTACTTCAAAGTCCGGCTATCGGAGGGCTTTCAAGAAGCATAGGACTTCGGGTCCAGCTCCTTCTGGTGCTTCTGGGGCGACTACGAGTCGGACCCCGGGGGCGTGTTTTACATGTGGGAAGACGGGGCACTTTACCTGTGACTGTTGGAGCGGACGTCCTAAGTCCGAGAGGAAGCCGGGAGCTACTTATGAAGAGAAGGGAAAGGCGGTGGAGTCGACCGCATCCCATTATGCTCCGGCCCAACCAAGGGTCTACAATCTTGGCCAACAGGAGGCCATCAAACAGGCTGATGTGGTGACAGGTACGGTTTAATTTATAGCAAGTCAATTCTTTAAATACTTGTTATGCACATGTTACCTTACCACTGCTTGTTTAGGATTTGTATTGATTTGTGATAATCCGGCACGAGCACTATTCGATACGGGAGCTTCACACTCCTTCTTGTCCCAAGGAGTTATATCATGCATCGGAGTCCCTTCTTCGATGGCGAAGGATAAGTTGGATGTGTTGTTGCCCAATGGGTGTTCGATGCGAGCGGATAGGATCTGCGATGTTAAGATTCGTATTGGGGAGCAGGAGTTCGACCTGCGAGCGTCTTTACTTCCGTTGGTGGAGTTCGACGTCATATTTGGCATGGACTGGCTCTCGGAGCAGCAGGCCCATATAGATTGCGGTAGCAAGGAAGTCAAGCTGGGAGCAAGTCGTGAGACGACTTTTACGGGCTTAAAGGGGTCAAGCAAGACATTGATGTCTGCTCTTCAGGTGGTGAAGGCGGTTCATGCCGGAGCAGAACTGTTCTTTACACTAGTGGAGGTTGCAAAGCCGAAGCCCGCGTTGGATTGTATTTCAGTGGTATCGGAATACCCTGATGTGTTCCTCGCAGATCTTCCTGGAGCCCCGCCTCAGCGGGAGATAGATTTTACGATCGAGCTAGTGCCAGGTGCAAAGCCTGTGTCACGATCTCCTTATCGGCTAGCGCCTAAGGAAATGGCGGAGCTGAAAGTTCAACTGCAAGAGTTTTTGGAGCAAGGGTATGTGCGCCCGAGTTCTTCGCCTTGGAGCGCACCGGTCCTCTTTGTTAAGAAGAAGGACGGAAGCTTGAGGCTATGTATTGATTATCGGGAGCTCAACAAGCTGACTGAGAAGAACAAGTACCCGATCCCCCGGATTGATGATCTTTTTGATCAGTTAGTCGGGTCGACGGTGTACTCGAATTTAGATCTCAAAGCTGGGTACTATCAGCTGTGAATAAGGGAGAGTGATATCCCGAAGACAGCGTTTAGTACGAGATATGGGCATTATGAGTTTACGGTCATGCCGTTTTGGCTGACTAATGCGCCGTCAGTGTTCATGGATTTGATGAACAGGACTTTCAGGGAGTACTTGGATCATTTCGTGATCGTCTTCATCGACGATATTTTGGTGTACTCGCAAAGTGAGGAAGATCACTTCAAGCATCTTCATTTGGTGTTGGAGACGCTAAGGAGAAATCAGTTGTATGCCAAGTTCTCGAAGTGCGAGTTTTGTCTATCCTCAGTGGCGTTCCTCGGGCATATAGTAAGTGGAGAGGGTATTGCTGTGGATCCGACAAAGATTGTTGTGATACGGGAGTGGCCTGAGCTTGTTACGGTAGCGGAAGTCCGGAGTTTTCTGGGGCTTGCCGGCTATTATAGGCGCTTCGTAGAGAACTTCTCGCGGATAGCGTTACCTCTCACTACATTGACGAGGAAGGAGCATAAGTTCGTTTGGACGCTGGAGTGCGCACGAGCTTTTGAGGAGTTGAAGTGTCGGTTAACCACGGTGCCTGTGCTGAGTTCGCCATGTGGGACCGAAGGCTATGAGATTTGTAGCGATGCTTCGGGCAGCGGTTTGGGTTGCGTGCTACTACAACACGGAAGTATAATAGCTTATGCCTCGAGACAGCTAAAAGTGCATGAAAGGAACTATCTGGTCCATTACTTGGAGTTAGCGACCGTGATTTTTGCCTTGAAGCTGTGAAGACACTACTTGTACGGTGTGAAGATTGATATTTACACCGATCACAAGAGCCTTAAGTATCTTATTGATCAGAGAGATCTGAATATGCGGCAGCGTAGATGGATGAAGTTCCTGGGGGACTATACATTCAAGATCCATTACGTGCCTTGTAAGGGGAATGCGGTTGCGGACGCGCTGAGTCGCCGAGCCCCAGCTCAAGCCAATTGGCTATCAGTGCATGATGAGCGGTTAGTGCGAGAGTTGGAGGCGTTGGAGATTGTTTGTGTGGACAGGCAATCAAGGACTGAAGCAGTTCTGAATTGGACTGAAGTCCAATATGACCTGGCTGATCGTATTCGGCAGGATTTGGATATGGATGCTCATATGAAGTAGTTCATGGTAGAGGCTCTGGATGGGTCAAATTCCCAATTCGTCGTGGAGGACGGATTGCTTTGGAAAGACGGTCGTTTGTGCGTCCCAAGTGTGGGCAATTTGCGGGTGGAGTTGTTGTACGAGGCACACCATAACAAGTACTCGATTCACCCTGGGAGCACGAAGATGTACCGTGATGTGAAGAAACTATTTTGGTGGCCGGGTTTGAAGAAGGATGTGGCGCTATACATAGCAAAGTGCCAAACTTGCGCCTTGGTAAAGGCGGAGTGCCAAAAGCCGGGAGGATTTCTTCATTCCTTGTCTATTCCGGAGTGGAAATTTGACGACATCTCTATGGACTTTGTGCACGGTTTGCCAAGGTTGCAAAAGGGAAACGACGCCATTTGGGTGGTTGTTGATCAGTTAACGAAGGTGTCGCATTTTATTCCGCATAGGAAGGATGATCCGGTGGAGAAGTTGGCAAAGCTTTATGTGGATAACATAGTACGACTTCATGGTGTGCCCCGCAGCATCGTGAGTGACCGAGATGGGCGGTTCACGTCCAATGATTGGAGGCTTGTGCAGCAAATGTTGGGTACAAAGCTGAAATTCAGCAAAGCCTTCCATCCGCAAACGGATGGGCAGACCGAGAGGGTCAATAGAACCATGGAAGACATGCTTCGCATATGTGTCTTGGATTTTGGAAAGCAATGGGAAGACCACCTTTATTTGGTGGAGTTCGCATACAACAATAGCTACCAAGCGAGTATTCAGATGGCGCCTTACGAGGCCCTATATGGTAGAAAATGTCGCACGCCGTTGTCTTTGTTAGAAACAGGTGAGTCAAAGTTGTATAAGCGATCAGAAGTGGAGGATGCTACTTCTTTGGTGAGGACCATTCGGGAGAGGTTGCTTACCGCTCAGGACCGGCAAGCAAAGTACTATAATGCCAAGCACAGGAACGTGGAGTTCGTTGTGGGCAATTATGTATACTTAAAGATCAAGTCGTTCAAGTGTGTCTCGCGGGTGCGGCGGTTGAAAAAGCTAAGCCCGAGATACCTTGGACCGTTTGAGGTTCTGGAGTGAGTTGGTGAAGAGGCCTATCGGTTGAAGCTTTCAGTGGAGCTTAGTGGTTTACATGATGTATTCCACATTTCGGTACTTCGGAAGGCGGTACAAGAGCCTACGCAAGTGATCGCGGTTAATCAAGTGCCGGTGGATAGTGGGCTGACGACAAAGGTCAAGCCCGTGCGGATTGAAGACTCGGAGGTCAAGCGGCTACGCAATAAAGAGATCAGGATGGTCAAGGTCCGGTGGGACAATTGCGGTCGTGAGGAGCTCTCTTGGGAGCGAGAGCAGACTATGCTTGACGAATATCCGGAGTTGTTCCGCTCAGGTACAAATTTTGGTTTTGTGCATGTCTTTCCTTTATGTAATTTCGTGGACGAAATTCTTTTAAGAGGGGGAGAGTTGTAACACCCCGAAACTCAAAGGAGCAAAGGGGGGGACGTTTTGGGCCAGTTTGGGTTCTGGCTACAGGCACACGGCCTGGGACACGGGCGTGTCCCAGGGCATGTCAAGCCTGTGTCGATACTGAGACGGGAAGTTGACACTTTGGTCTCGACATTGTGTCGAGACTGGGCACACGGCCTGCGACACGGGCGTGTCACAGGGCGTGTCGGCCCGTGTCGACACTTAGTCGCGAAGCCGACACTCTGGGTTCGACGAAGTGTCGAGACATGGCACACGGCCTGCGACACGGGCGTGTCGCAGGGCGTGTAAACCCGTGTTGACACTCATCCCGGGAAGTCGACACTTTGGTCTCGACATTGTGTCGAGACAAGGCACACGGCCTAGGACACGGGCGTGTCCAAGGCCGTGTCATCAGGTCGATGATCTTCGCTCAACGAAGTGTCGAGTGTCGAGACCGTGTACACGGCCTGGGGTCCAGGCGTGTTGAGGTGACACGGGTAAGGACACGGGCGTGTCCTAGAACCCGTGCAGTGCTCGGGTTGATTTGGGGAAAAATGAAGGGGGTACACGGCCGGCCACACGGCCGTGTCACATGGAACACGGGCGTGTCAGCTCGAACACGGGCGTGTTCGATACCCGTGTGAGGTTCCAGGCGAGCCGATTTTGACGGTGAATGAGGCACACGGCCCTGGACACGGGCGTGTGCCAGGCTGTGTTCTGTCCATATTGGGCATTTCAGTCCCGAATCAAAGCCGTTTGTTTCCTTATTTTGAGATCCAACGGCTGGGGGTTGTTCCTGAATGGATATACCCAGGATTGGACTTAGAAACCCTCACTTTTCATGAGTGGTTAGCTTTCTAAAACTTTAGAGAGAGAGTAGAGCCAAGGGAGGAAGAAGGAGCTAGATCCCGCCATTGGAGGAGCTTCGAATCTCCAAATCGCGAGCCGACTCCGGATCCACGGAGGCAAAGCTAGTGCGGTGCTTTTCATCTGATTACTTTTCAATGGCGCCAAAGAGGAACGCTAGGGTAACGATCCTCATCTTGAGCATGAGTAGCTCTCTTTCTTTGCATAGGAAGCCCGCTCTCGCGAGTTTGCGGAGAGTTGGAGGCGTTCCTTCGGGTAGATATGTGAAGTCCCCGTTGTTTAGAGTCTGTAAGCGAGAATGGACATAAGCATGATGTGTGAAGCCTACCCGGACATGTTGGTCTGGATCGGCGATGTTGCATTGCATAATGCCGGAGAAGACTCCGTGCTATTGGTTGTTTTTTGGGTTTTCTACGCGGTAGATTGCAGCAGGGAGCCTTGGGGACTAACCCAAAGGTGCACCCGAAAAACTGGGCGGATACGAGATCTTGCCAACTTGGTGGCCTGAGAGCCAACTTGAACATAACTGGGTTATGTGAATTGTGATGGATATGGGACTCGGTGGAAGTTTGACCCACGCAAATGGCTTAAATTGTCGTTGCGATGTGAGCACGGGTTAGATGGAACCGTACCCGTTCTATGTCCCCCTTTATGACTTCTCTTTCTATATGATCTCTGACATCATCTTTCTGAAATCTCACTTGATTATCCAAATAATTAACTCCATCTTTAAAGAAAGGTTTTAACCTTTGGAGTTTGTCAGTTATCAATTTTTGAGAGTCTTGAATGACAGTCTTAACAGCAGTTATTTCTTCTTGGAATACTTTGTCAAAATCTGCTTTTGCTGAAGCTGGAGTCTGCCCTGCAGTTAGATTCTTCATCTCTGTGACTATGGCATTGTGAGATGCAGTCAAATTATCATTCATCCTAATTTGATTTTCAAGTACATATCCTTGCTTGACTGCAAGTTCATCAACTTGGGCTTTTATCTTCTCCTGATGTGTAGCCAAGTACACCACTGCATTCCCTCCCTTGTGGAAGCAGTCTGTCATCTCCTTCTTATTAAGATTCATCTCAAATCTTATTGACTTTATATCATGGGCAAGATCAAACTGTAGTGATTTGTGCCCCTCATCCACATAAGTTTCAATAGCTTTCATGTCTTCATCCAGTTTAATCTGCATAGCAACCATTAGTGCACTATAATCAACAGTTGGTGCTGGCTATGATATAGGTTGTGGTGCAATAGTTTGGAGAGCCTTTTTGTAATTCTGACTCCTCCTTTTGAATACTTGAAATTTTCTTTTCTTAGCCCTTGAAGTCTCCTCATCTTCAGAAGCAGATGTGCTGGCTATTTCTACCCTCTCCTTAGGTAGCTCCTTCTGCACTTCTTGTGCCTTCTCAGGGTATTTCCTTGTAGGTTCTTCTAGAATAGGCACTTGCTCCCCCTCAACTGGAGCATTCTCTCCCTCAGCAGAAGCATTGTCCTTGTCAAAGTCTTGTTGATCTAGATTTAGAAATAAATCTTCCATTGTAAATTCTTGTGGAGAATGAGCTAGAGAAATTCTTGGCTCATCTACCACTGGATCAGATACAATTTGAGCTGCAACAGATGTGTCCTCCATGACAACATCTGGGACTTGACTATGAATCTGTGGTTGTTGACAAACATCAAGCAAATCAGTATCCTCTAAAGGAAAATTTAAAGCATTAAGCTCAGTGACTACCTCTAGAATTGTGGTTGTAGCTTGCTCACTCTCAAGAGGAGTGGGCTCTTCCACAACTAGTGGCTCCCCCTGGATGTGATCCTTGTGTATGGGGCTAGCTTGAGGTAGCTCCCCCTGAATTTCAGCAACATCTTGAGGAGCTGGAGACTTTACAGCAGTTCCTTCCTCATTCTCATCAGGTGTGAAGACCACTTGCTCTTCACTACCAGAGCTGCTAGTGGAAACCTGTGCCACTGGAGCAGTTTTCCTCTTCTTCTTTTGAGGTGATACTTTCTCAGGAATTATCTTCTCAGGGGTTGGCATCTCCTTAGACAACACCCTATCCCATCTGGAGAAGATCCTCATGTCCATTCTTCTCATGTGGTTGATTTTACTACCAATTGCTTGACTCATTACCTCTGGAATACTTCCAGCAAGGTATAGACTTAAGATCCTGCCCAAGTTGGGCTTCTTCAGGCTTTCCTTGATCTTCTCAAAGATCACTACAGACCAGTCAGTTTTCAGATTGAAGATTATCCTGGTCATAATGCTGAACATATGGGCAGATACCCTATCATGCCCTCCAAGTTTGCTTAAAATCACTTTGCCAACTATTGCTAACATGAATTTTCCTTGGCTGTTCATGCCTTTTCTATTGAAAACAGATCCAATTTTCATTTTAGAATCTAGTCCACACCAAGTTAGAGCTTCTCTGGTGTTTGAAGCAGTAACTTCATCTTCTTCTTTAGTTCTTGGTAACTGTAGTACTTTCCTCAAACTTTTAGGTGACACCTTCACCTTTTCACCATGGACCCTGCACTTGATCTTGAATCCAATGTCGTCTACCTTAGCTCCATTGAGGAATTCCAAGACTTCCTTCTTCCAGATCTTTGTGGGTTCAGAAACAAGAAATTCCAACCCTGAGTCTGCAACTAGGGTTATCACGTTCTTGATCTCCGGGTCTGCATCATCAAAAGCATTGTGCACCAGCTCGTAGCCTTCGTTGACGTTCTCCTCAAGCTTTGGCGCCATTAGGGTTTGAAGAATTTGAACTGAGAGAAGAGAGGTGTCGACACACAAGTTTTGGTCTCGAAACTTTTGAAAGCGTGTCGACAAACTAAGGCAAAATCCTATTTATACCTTTCTATGTTTGAAGATGAAAAGGCGGGCAGCTAACTTAAATTGTGTCGACACTGTCGATAAGTGTCGACACTGACTTATAATGTCTCGACACATATGTGTCGACATAAGTTTAGTCAACAGATTATATGTGTCGACACTTGTTTATGTGTCGACACCACATAACTCGACATTTAGTCGAGACTTTACTTAGATAATTCTGAGTAAAACCTAAGTGTCGACACCACCTTAGATGTGTCGACACCTACTTGTCATGTGTCGACACTAATATTCTGAAGTGTCGACACCAACTTCCTAGATGTGTCGACACCTTTTCCCTGAAGTGTCGACACTACTTTTCTGTGTCGACACAGAGATCTCTGTGTGTCGATACATTTTTACTTGGCCATTTTTATGAACTTATTCTAAGTTTATCATTACTAGTTCAATTTTAAACCTATTAAACTTAGTTTCTTCTAGGGGCTTAGTATACATATCAGCTAGTTGATTATCAGTTTTAACATATTCTAGTAAAATATCTTCTTTCTCTACATGCTCCCTAAGAAAATGATATTTTATCTCAATATGTTTAGTTCTACTATGGGAAACAGGATTATGTGCAATTGATATAACACTAGTAGAATCACAGAAGAGTGGAGTTCTACTTACCTGAAATCCATAATCCTTAAGCTGATGTTGTATCCATAGAAGTTGAGCACAGGAACTTCCAGCAGCCACATATTCTGACTCTGCAGTGGAGATAGCCACACTTGTTTGCTTTTTACTACTCCATGAAATCAGTCTTCCACCTAGGAATTGACAGGTTCCAGTTGTGCTTTTTCTGTCTTATTTGCATCCTGCAAAGTCTGCATCTGAATAACCTGTTAGTTCAAAATCCCCATTCCTAGGGTACCAGAGTCCTAGATAAGGAGTGCCCTTTAGATATCTCAATATCCTCTTGACTGCTGTCAAATGAGACTCCTTAGGGCATGCTTGATACCTTGCACAGACACATGTAGCATACATGATATCTGGTCTACTTGCAGTTAAATATAATAAGGAGCCAACTATCCCTCTATACAAGGTTTCATCTACAGGTTTCCCTACATCATCCTTGCTAAGAGACATACTTGACCTCATAGGAGTCTTCATGGTACTGGATGAATCCATACCATACTTCCTTATGAGTTCTAGGGTGAACTTGGACTAGCATATGGATAATCCATTCTCAATCTGTCTTACTTGGAGACCCAAGAAGAACTTTAGCTCTCCCATACTACTCATCTCAAATTGACCTTGCATTAGTTTTGCAAACTTTTTGCAAAGGCTACTTTCAGTAGACCCAAATATAATGTCATCTACATATATTTGGACTAGTATTACTTTGCCTCTAGATTCCCTAAGGAATAGAGTCTTGTCTATTTTCCCCCTTGTGAACTTATTCTCAATGAGGAAACTAGACAGGGTTTCATACCAAGCCCTAGGGGCTTGCTTTAACCCATATAAAGCTTTCCTAAGTCTACAGACATGATTAGGTAGAGTTGAATCAACAAAAACTGATGGTTGTTCCACATAGACTTCCTCTTTTAGATTACCATTTAGAAATGCTGACTTGACATCCATTTGGTAAACTTTAAATCCTTGAAAGGTTGTATAGGCCAGGAACATCCTTATGGCTTCCAGTCTGGCTACTGGAGCAAATGTTTGATCAAAATCAATACCTTCTTCCTGCCTATATCCTTTTGCAACCAATCTTGCTTTGTTCTTAATGATGACTCCATGCTCATCCATCTTGTTCCTATAGATCCACTTGGTCCCAATTATGTTGTGGTCTTTAGGTTTAGGAACAAGCTCACAGACCTTGCACCTCTTGAACTGATTCAGCTCTTCTTGCATTGCCTCAATCCAATGAGGGTCTAAGATGGCTTCTTCAAACTTCTTTGGTTCAACTTGGGATAAAAAGCTGGAGTAGATTGCTGCATTCAGATTTCTGCTCCTTGTTTGTACCCCTTGTCTTGGATCACCAATGATTTGTTCTGCTGGATGATCTCTTAGATGCCTATTGGCTGGAGGCACCCTGACTTCAAGTTAAACTCCTTCAACTTCTTCATCTTGCTGTACTCCTTGTACTTCTTCTGCATTAGGTACATGTAGTACTCCCCCTGGACAACAGCCACTGTCTTCTACTTGCTGTCTTGCAGTAGGTTCTTCTTCTATAGTGAGTTTGTCCATCTTCTTAGTTATACCTGTGGGGCTGCATACACTACTAGACAACTCATTGTTAATAAGTCTAGTTTCATCAAATACTACATGTACAGTCTCTTCTACAACTTGTGTAGACAAGTTGTAGACTCTATAAGCCTTACTGTTGTTGCTGTACCCAACAAAAATTCCCTCTTGGGACTTGGCAGCAAACTTAGTCAAGTAAGACTTTCCATTGTTAAGTATGAAGCACTTACAACCAAAGATCCTGAAGTAGTATAGGTTTGGTTTCCTGCCTTTCACAACCTCATAGGGGGTCTTGTTGAGACTTTTAGTTATGGTAGCCCTATTAATAACATGGCATGCAGTATTGACTGCTTCAGCCCAGAAGTATTTTGGTAGTGATGTATCACTTAATAGGGTCCTACTAGCCTCAATCAAGGTTTTATTCTTCCTCTTAGCAATGCCATTTTGCTGAGGTGTCCTTGGTGAAGAAAACTCTTGAAATATCCCAAATTCTTCACATAGTTTTGTCATGCTATCAAACTGAAACTCAGTACCATGGTCACTTCTTATTTTGACCACTGTACTATTTAGTTCATTCTGAATTTGTCTAACAAAGCTATATAAGACATTGGGTGTTTCAGATTTCTGTCTAAGAAAGAACACTCAGGAAAACCTTGAGTAGTCATCTACAACTGCAAAGGTATAGACCTTCCTACCTAGGCTGTGAGCTGACATTGGACCAAAGAGATCCATATGCAAGAGGTATAAACACCTCACAGCATCTTTGTTTTCAATGCTTCTAAAGGTGGATCTAGTCTGATTGCCCTTTTGACAAGCTGAGCAAATACCATCTTTAATACACTTAACTTGAGGACCATTCCTCACAAACTCTTTACTAAAGAGTTTGCCAATTGTCTTGTAGTTTAGATGGGATAGCCTCTTGTGCCATTTGACACAATGAGAGACTGTCTCATCAGCTACAAGACATACTGGAGAACCATTGTTCTCAACCATAATGTCTAAGCAATAGACATTCCTTTTTCTATACCCAGTCAAAATGATCTCTTGATCATTTGACCTCCTGATATGACAACCATCTTTCACAAATGAGATGTCATATCCTACATCACTCAATTGACTTATACTAATAAGGTTATGTTTCAAACCTTTAACATAGGCCACTTGAGTAATTGTAATAAAGGAGTTAGATATGTTACCAAAACCCTTGATGATCCCTTTTTCAGATCCACCAAAGGTGACTTTTGGACCATCCTTTATAGGTGTGTAGTCCTTTAGTAAACCCCTTGTTCCAGTCATGTGTCTGGAATATTCACTGTCCAAGTACCATATTGGGGCATGGCCACTTGGACTCACCTGCAAAACAGATTAGTGAACCTTAGAACCAAAAGAATTCTTGGGTACTTGGTACTGGTTAGTTTGCATCCTAACAAAGCTACCTGCAGGTTTTCCAACAGGCAGTTTGCTACTCACTTTGGCACTAGCATTGTGCCAACAGTCCATTGCATAGTGACCTACCTTGCCACAGCACCAACACTCAAACTTATTGTACCTTTGCTTAGGTATTGTCTTTGTTGTTTTATCTACAGCAGACTTGTTGAGAGTTGGGGCTTTGCCCTTAGACTTGGACTTGAACTGAACAGTCCTTGCAAGTCTAGTAAATCCCAGTCCAGCTTTACCTTTGTGATGAACAAAATCATCAATTAAGGGTAGAACTGACTTAGGTTTAGAAAACCTAGCAACTAAGTCTTTCTCCTTCTGAAGATTAATCTCCAGACTCTTGATTTGATCATTCTTAAATGATATAGTTCCCATCTGAATCACAGTTATGTCCTTCAATCTGGTTATCTTATTAAGCTTTTGATCAAATAACTTCTCAAAATCAGTTGCAGCAGCTTTGAGATTAGCAATTTCCTTTGCCTGACTTTTGGCTAGGGACTTGCTCTTCTTATAAGCTTGCAACAGAACTTTATATTCATCTATCAACTGATGAATATCCTCTTCAGACTCAGATGCACTCTCATCATTTGATGATGATGAATCTGATTCTGTACTGGCACAAGAAATTGAACTAAAAGAACAATGTTGTACCTTACTAGGTCCTGGCTGCTCCCGGATTTTGTCACTTTCTGTCAATGCCATTAGCCCTTGGCACTGACTGTCTTCTTGTTCATATGTAGAGTTCATGATCTGAATGAACTCTTCTTCTTCTTCCTCAGCAAACAGTCCTATATATGCCTCAGCATCTGACTCAGTTTCTGATGAAGAAATATCTGACAGACTCTTGTCCTTTTTGGCAACAAAAGACTTTTCTTTCTTGCCCTTGTATTGAGTCCTTTTCTTGTCACTAGACTCCTTCCTTTTCTCTGGACAATCTGCAACAACATGACCTTGTCTATTACAGCAATAACAAACTATTTTTGAAAGAGTTGCCTTGCTAGACTTGGACTTTTTCCTGTCTTTCTTTGAACACTTCTTATTCTGATAATAGTCTTCTTTACCCTGTGAAGTAGAAGGCCTTGTCCTCCACTGTTTCTTCTTTAAGAATTTCTGGAAATGTCTTGTAAAGGCAGCAAAGTCCTTATCACTTTCACTGCTTTCAGACTTTCTACTTGCTGACTCATCTGATTCAGTTTCAGCGACCTTTGGAGGTGGAGTTTGTGCCTTACTCCTGTACTTTCTGGGGGCTTCTATTTTGAAGGCCACTGTCCTTTCTGTATGTTCATTTCTTTTAGATTTCTCCTCTTCTTTCCTCACCATTAACTGCATTTCATAGGACAGCAGTTTGTCAAATAGTGTTGGTCGAGGAATTTCTCCCAGCTTTGCCATTTCCCTAATGACACAGATCTTGGTGTCCCAATCTTTTGTTAGGGACCTTAGAAACTTATCATTGAGTTCATAATTACTGAACTCTCTGCCATAGGACATGAGCTCATTCACAATTCTGTAAAACTTTTTATAGCACTCAGTTATGCTATCAGCCTTACCTTGTCTAAAACTTTCATATTCTTGGTTTAGCAAGGATTTTTTGTCTTGCCTTACTTCTTCAGAACCCTCCATATACACAATAAGAGTATCCCACATTTCTTTAGCTGTCTTACAGTGTATCAGATTCTGAAAAGTTGCATCATCTATGACACTCACTATGATGTTCTGAGCCCTCTTATCCATAGTGGCTAGAACAATTTCATCCTTTGTCATTTCAGAGAAATCCTTTGGTGTTCTCTGATTTGCATCTAAGACTGATACCTTCATGGGCACATATGGCCCTTCCTTTACTGTGATATAAATCCTAGGGTCTGAGACTTCCATAAAAAGTCTCACCCTTTCCTTCCAGATACCAAAGATCTCTTTTCTACATATGGGTAGCTTCATGGATCCCAATTCCTTGTGATTCTCAGTGGAACTCATAGTTCTTGATTTTCTTGATTCTGTAATGTGACTTAGACTGAATCTGCCAACAGGATCTACTCAGACAATTATTTACTTTTTTGAGGAACCTGGCTCTGATACCACTTGAAAGATATTGTACCTAAACACCTAGCGGGGCGAGGGGGGGGGGGGGGGGTGAATAGGTGACTTAAATCTTTTTAACTTTTTATGGCAGCAATCAGTTTTTATCTCAGAGTTATATCTATTTGTACACATCACACATTCAGCAATCACAACACACAGTAGACACACAGTTTTATAGTGGTTCACCAAGATTTGGGTACATCCACTTTCCCCCTTCGCCTATCTAGCAATGAACTAGATTCAGCCAAACTCCTCCACTATCTCAGAACCCAAAACAGGCTCCTACACCTCAGGCCCAAGGCCCTATAACTCAGCTTCTTCACAAAGCCTACACTCAGCCACCAAGGCCTACACTCAGCCACCAAGTCCTACACTCAGCCACAACAGGCCTACACTCAGAGATTTCAATTTCCTACACTCAGGCACTCAAGCCCTACACTCAGCCTTTATAATTACAGGCTTACAAGACTCAGATCCAAAGGATCCTACAAGATAAAATGAATACAAATATTGTAACTCAACAACTTAGAGTAAACAGAGAAGTGTTGTGAGTTTCTTGATGAGTTCTTGGAAGAACTCAGCTGAAATCAATCTGACTTGGCTTTCTTCAAAGCTTCTTGAATGTAGAACTCAATAAGATTGACCCCTTCTGCAGTTGATCCTTGATCTCTGCTACTTAAGATTCAGAATAAATCTGAACCCTTCTTCTCAGCCTGGTTCCAACGGCTGATTTCTTGGATGGAGATCTCTCTCTCCAACTTCTTAGATCTTCACTTGATAGCTAGATATTCTTTGAATTACTTGAGCAATAATCTGAACAACCTGATCAATGTTTTCTGTAGACAGTATAAGCCTATTTATAGGACTTCTTTATGGTAACCGGCTGGTCCGGTTCATAACAGATTTTTGACAACTCTGACAGGTGCAGTAGACCGGCTGGAATGACAGCTGTCAAGTCATCCAGTCAGTTCTTGAAAATTCTGTAACTGTCTTAAAGTGTCGAGACTTTCTGTCTTTAAGTGTCGACACTTATAGACCAAGTGTCGACACTAGTCTACAAGGTGTCGACACAACTCCTTGTGTTGTAGATTTTATATCTCGACACTGCTTCTTCTTCATGTGTCGACACAGATAATGTGTGTCGACACAAGTCCTTGTACTTCAGTATTTTGCTGAATTCTTCTAAGTGTCGACACAACACCTTTGTGTCGACACATCTTCATGTGTTGAATCTGTTAAGTGTCGACACTTCTTCTTGGTGTCGACACATGTCTTCAGTGTTGATACTTGCTGAGTGTTGACACATTGCTCTGGGTGTCGACACATTCTTCTTCTATCGAGACTCTGGCTGAGTGTCGACACATCTCCTTAGTGTCGACACTTGTACTTAGAAATTTCCGAACTTTGTTAAGTGTCGACACAGCTCCTTCTGTCGACACTTTCTTCAAGTGTTGAGTCTTCAGCTGAGTGTCGACACATTATTCCTTATGTCGACACTTTCTTCAAGTGTTGACACTTCTGCTGAGTGTCGACACATTGTTCTGGGTGTCGACACTTGTACTTGGTCTCTACTGACTTTTGTTGAGTGTCAACACAGCCTCCAAGTGTCGACACTTTCTGGTGTAGACACAGTTTCACTGGGTGTCGACACAACTGCTATGTGTCGACACTGCTTCACTGCACTTTTCTTCACTGAGTGTCGACACAGCTCCTTGTGTCGACACTTTCTGTCTGGTGTCGACTCAGCATCCCTGGTGTCGACACAATGACTCCAAGTATCGACACTGCTTGCCTGGGTGTCGACACAAGTCTTCTTAAGTGTCGACACTTTCCCTCTGGGTGTCGACACATGGACTTAGAAACTTTTTCTTCTTTCCTGTAAATACTTAACCTGCACAAGTAAACTCAAAACACATCAATTACATTTTGATGTATATCATTGAGTTGGGTGAGGCTTCTTCAAATCAGGTACATTTGAACCAATGTACCCAACACAGCTGGACCAAGCGGTCAATAGCGGGCTAAAGCCCGAATGCGAAGCCGGCCCTTGAAGGCCTAAATGGAAGTGTTTACTGCTTTATTCATGTGTGACCGGCCTGCGTGCCGTGGTTTGTAAACATGTAATTTGAAGTGAAACATTTTGTAAGGACTTAAGGCTTATTTTGGGTATTTTGTATAACATTCATATTCTATATTAGTGGACATTCATGCTCTAATGCTGGGTTCTTTATTGCAACTTTTATATAATGCTTCTGCTAGAATGCTTTGTGTTGGACGTTTGAGATTGGTTGGATGGTTTCCATACGTAACCACCCAGTCTGTCTGCAGTATATGGCGTCGGGCCCCGGCCGGACCTACTATTATATGCTATGCGACGGATAGGGGGCGTTACAGGATCTTAGGGATCTTCCTAAAAGAAAAGTCTGTTGAATCCCTGGTCTCCCAGGCCATATTCATCAATTCCTCCAAGAGGCTCACCTGTGCTATCTTTGGCAGGTGGGAGAGGACTATCAAGCACTCCAAGGCTTCTTCCTCCTCCATCAGGCTTTCTGAGAGTACTAAGGCTGCTCCAGCCACTTCCCTCCCTACTGAAGAGATCCCTCCTCCACCTCCCTCACCTCCAGCCATCCCACCTCAACATCAGATGGTACAAAAACCCCCCTCCACAGTTCAACCCACCATTCATACTCATACACCTCCCTCATCCACAGTACACCTATCCCCCACTGACTTTCCTAACTCACCTCCCTCCCAACATGATACACTAGTTCCATCACCACACTCCTCTCCATTACCACCCCATTTGGCTGCCATTCCCCCTTCCAATATCTCCTCCCTCCCATCCTTTAATCTGCTTACTTTCCCTCCTCATACTTTTTCTATTCCAGATATTCCAATGATAGATTCTCTACCTCCTACTCCACCAACTACTACCCTCCCCACTTTTGTTTAAATTCAAACACCTTCTGGCACACCCTCTACCACTCCACTATTGGATCCCTCGATCATACCACCACTCATTACATTTCTAACTCCCCATCTTAAAACAATCATAGCAGAGGCCATTTCACCTCTTGCTTCTTCCATTTCCTCCCTTTGCTGCCCACATATCTGCTCTTTCTACTCCTCCCTCTTCAGTTAGGGGCCTGGCACCAATATACACTGAAACCAGGCAACGGGAGATACTCAATAAAGAACCAGTAGTAGAAATAGTAGCAGAAGTAACAGCAGCAGCAATAGCAGTAGATGCAGCAGCAGACACAGCAGAACAAGAAGAAGCTGAAGCAGAAGCAGAACCAACAACAGATGCAGATGCAGATGTTGATATAGATTTATTTGATTTAATTCATTTTATTGAATCTGATATGGAAATAGATGAGCAGGTCCAAGAGGACATAACTACTGCTGGTGATTTTATTATAAATCCCACAGTAGATCTATTATATTTATTGAGTATTTTTGATATAGCTTATTTGAATAATCTGCTAGCAGACAGCATCAAGCCATCTATGGATATAGTTCCTTACACCTCTCCCATAAGCCCCAAAGTTACCAAGCAACTAAAGGCCAGTTTTGTAGTAATAGAGACTCCAGGCATTCCATCTCCACCACAAGCTGTTTCCCCCATTTTCTCATCTCCTCCTGCGCCAGTTTTTGTTATGGATGATTCACCTCTGCCTGATCTTGATGCACTAATCATGGCAGATATAGAAGAGGAAAATAAGTCAGTTGCTGAAAGCACTGTTATATATAGCCCTTCTGTTCCAGCTCTAGCTCCATGTAGTTCTCCTCGTCCAGCTCCTACTCAGGCTGAGAAGCCAATTGATAAATCAGTACTAAAGGCCATTAATGCCTTACATGATGCTCCTCAAGATTCTGATGATGAGGATGATGATGAAGAGGACTCAGATGATGAGCCTAAGAAAAAGAAAGTGTCTAAGAAGAGGAAGGCTCCTCCACCTCCTGCCCCAAAACCAAACCCAGCAAATGACACTCCTTATTATATACTACAGAAGATTACACCTTATAAGGGCATGCCAGCATGGATGTGGCTGTCCAAAAACTAGCAAAAAGAAAGGAAGAAAAGTAGGAGATATTCCCCACCTCCTCAAAGATAAATAAAGGATCCTCCTCCTCCTCCTCCACCTACTACTGGTGCTTCCAGTTCTTCAACTCAAAGGACTACCCGGTTTCAAACCTATCAAAGACAGAAGGGTAGGTCCTCATCTTCAGGAAGCAGCCAGCAAAGGCATTATTCATCTGGCAAGCAGCAGCATCAACAACATCAATAACAACAATTCACTAAACATCAAAAGACTGAAATCTCCAAGAGACATGCTTCCCCTCCTGTAGCCTTTGAAGATCCAGAGTTAGCTACAACTGCTAGGATGGCCAGATTCCAGGAATTGGTTGGCCTATCCATGATCAACAAAGCAAGAGCTGAAGGAAAGGATCCATCTGAATATACTACAATGTCCAAGTACAGAAAGGAAGAAATGAACAGGTTTGCTAAGGCTAATAAGTTTTTTAATTTTGATGATTATATGAAACTGCATCCAGAAGCAGTAGTGCCCAGGCCTACATCTCATAATATCATTGGGGCAGTTGACATGACAATGACCAAGGCTCAAGCTGCAGATCCTAACAGGGAAATTATATTTACACAGTCTGAAGACAAAGACAAAGAGGAGAAGCACAAGGAGAAGAAGAAGAAATAAACTTTGAACTGTCTTTACTCTTTCTGAGTTACTTTAAACTGCTTATCTATTTCTTGATACAAAGTTTATTGTACATATATATCTACTGTATATTTTAAAATTTCATGCCAGATATATGTTTTATTGCTTTGTTATTAATGTGAATCTGTAATTAGTGACCTCACCCAAATAGGGTGAGATTGTTGGATCCCTAGTTGAATTTGGACTAGGTTCACTAAATTAGGATGTTTGACCCAACATGTATAGCTAGGGTATTGTATGTGTCCTAGAGTCTATGCCATGTCCTTAGAGTCAACACCACATGGACCAGCCATCAATTGACTACAAAAGACTCAAGACTTAGAGAAATTTCAAAAACTCAGAAAATGAGTTCGACGTTCGTCGAACTCAGGTCGACAAAAGCCTTGCTCAGCTCGATGAACTTAGATAAAGTTCTCTGAGCTGAGCTCGACGAACTTGAATCTCATGTCAACAATTTCTAGAGCATACTTCAACATTCCAAGTCTGAAATTCTTCACTTAACTCCAGTCGATGAACTTAGTTCTCAGCTCAATGAACTTAGTTCTCAGGTTGACGATCTTTGGGTATTTTACTTGAACATCTTATTCAAGAAACATCTAAGTATTCGAAGTCCAGTATCATACTCCAGTCGAGGAACTCACCTTCTCAGCTAGACGAACTTAGACCACAGTCTTGGCAAGATTTATCAAGTAGTTAGAAGTTCTCAGGTCGACGAACCCAGTTCTCAGGTCGATGAACCCAGCTCTCAGGTCGACGAACCCAGCTCTAAGGTTGACGATTTCTGGACATGTTACTTCAACATTCTTAAGTCCAAGAAACATGAAATTCTATTATTCAGTCGACGAAGTCATATTCTCAGCTCGACAATCTTGATGCATAGAGTTAGCAAGGTTCTAGAGAAAGCAGTTCTGTCCTCAGGTCAACGATCTTGGATCTCAACTCGACAAACAACTATTATCTGGTCGACGAACTTGACTTCTCTGTTCGACAAACTCTGGACATAGATAGACGAATTCAGTTTTCTGCTCAATGAATTCTGTAAAGTTCCAGACTTAGAAATTTCCCTCCCTCTGTTTCTTTTCTGTTGCAACAATTCCGGAGTAATCAATACATAAATATTCTCTGAATATTACCGTTAGAAGCAAGCATTGATTACGATCTTCATTAGGATTATTACTTGCCGTTTTTCCATGGGACAGTTGGGGAAATCAATCAATGCAAATATTCTCCAGGCCATCAGCATTAAATAAAGAAAGGAATTCAAATTTCAAAGGGAAATTATATGGAAAATATAAAAGGGATTTTCTTCATCTCTCTCAAAAAGAACAAATAGCAATACAAGAGAATAGAAAAACTGACACAGAGAATATACAAAACACAGAGCTCACAGGGAAACAACACTGTCAAGAGACAAGAAGCCCTAGACCTTGACCAGAGAAAAGAACAGCAAGCTGAAGAAGAACAAGAACATACATTCAAGATCAAGAGTATTCTTCCTTCTACATCCCAAGATTCTTCAAAGGACAACAAACACTCTATCTGTCAAGAAGTTCCTGGAGTTCTTCTGGTCAAAGCAAAAGTTTGAAGACCTATCACCCTGCAGCAAGGCTTCAACTTCCTGAACCATTCTATATCTCACGGGGAGCCTTTGCTAACATCATTTTTGCACTAGAGTCTTCTCAGTTGTATCTGAGAAAGAGAAGACAAAATCAGTCTCTCATCACCCACTGTATAAAGGGTTCTTAACTCACTTCAAAAGTTATTCCTGGTTGCAAGTCACCTGACCAAAAGACTTTAGTATTGGTTTTTGAGCACCTAATCAAAAGCTCATTGGTGGCAGTCACCTGATCAAGAACCTGAGTGGATTCCTACCAGGGTGGCAGAAGAGTGGATGTACCCAGGTTGGGAAACCATTATAAAATTCTTGTGTTATCTGGGTTGCTCTTTTCTTTTGTTCTTGCTGTGGCTGTGCTTGCTAGGTTGTTGTGTTTGTGTTTTTAATTTAATTTCTGCAGCACTAGTAGTAGATTGAATTAATTAACAAAAATTTTATACACCCTAAATACTCTTTTCACCACCCTCCCCCTCTAGAGTATTTCAGATCTAACCCTTACTTTTAGAAGGCCTACTAGACAATGGCATACACAAGTGTGTAACTAATGGTTACAATGAGTTCTATATATGCATGTGATTACTTGTTACAATGATAAGACAAGTTATGTGTACATAAGGATGGATGCAGGAAATACATAAATTTTTCTAAGTCCACAGGATTTGAGTGATGGCAGTTTCCTCAATGCTAAAGACAAGAAGCATTGAGTACAACATGGACAGTCAAAGCTAAACTATTTCCAAGGCAGAATTTTGGTTAAGTCCAAAAGCATTGAGTGAAGGTCGTTCACTCAAAGTCTATAGCAAGAAGCATTGAGTCAAGCTCAAGCAGTCACAGCATCTGAGAATTAGAGCAGGATTCTTGCTAAGTACAGAAGCAATGAGTGAAGGCAGTTCACTCAACGCCTAAATAATAAAGTGTCGACAAAATATAGTGATGTCAAAGCTTAAGAAGAAGTAGACAGAAAATCCATCTATATCCAGATGCTTTGAGTGAAGGCAGTTCACTCAAAGCTAGCTCAACAAGATATTCTACTAAGTACAAAAGCGTTGAGTGAAGGTTGTTCACTCAATTCCTCGTTAAGATGATAAGCTAAGACAGAAACCATTGAATGCACATGCATCACTCAATGCCTTCATAAAGAAGAAAAGCAACTAAGTCCAAATGCATTGTGTGATGAAGATTCACTTAATGTTTAATCAGATAAGATAGCTAATGTACATATTCGTCGAGTAATACTGATCACCCGACGCCTAGTGGTGTAGAAACTTTGGCAAGTACTTTGCCACTGAGTTAAGGATATTCACTCAACGCCTATGATGAATTGTCTGTATTTGACTAAGTCCACAGGTGCGGACGTCAGTAGAAATTCAAAATATTGTCAGGAGAGAACCGTAAGGAGCTGGGTTCCATGAAACTTCAAATATGTAGGAAGGAGAGCTTTGGAATCTAGAAGGAGACGTTGAGGTTGTTCATGAAAGCATCTGATCCAAGAATCTTTATAACAGTTCAAGAGGGACCTTTCATCCCCATAAAGGTCTCAGCTCTGGGCGCAACTATCCAAACACCTAAGAAATAGTCTGAGATGACTAAGAATGAGGTCATATTGTCAACAAAGGAAAAGAGAGCACAAAACATAATTATTAGTGCCATTAATGACTCAACTTTTCAGAACCTTGCCCACTACAGAACTTCCAAGGAAATGTGGGACACTTTGGTAGTCTACATGGAATGGACTGAAGAAGTCAGGGATGACAGGAAATCCCTACTCAACCAAGAGTATGAGGCCTTCAGGGTGAACAAGAAGGTTAACATATTTAAATGCTATGAAAAATTCTTCAAAATAGTGAATGAACTGAGGACCTGTGGAGGGTCTTCAACCATTACGAGATGAATGACATGTTCCTTAGATCTATAACCAGATACTATAACACCAAGATCTGTGCCATCAGGGAGGTGGCAAAGCTAGCTGATACTTCTCCTCACGCATTATTTGGGAAGCTGCTCTCCTATGAGATGCAGCTATCTGCCTGCAAGGAGGAGGAGGTCATCAGCAAATCTCAAGCTAAGGAAACTATTGTGGCCTTCAAAGCTGAGAGCTCTAAGAAGAGCAAGGATAGGATTGCCTCTCCCACAAGGAGGCCTGCTAAATTATACAACACAGAGCCAAGCACTTCAGACAACAACATGTATGATGGAGAATTTGTTGCCTTCTCAAGGCAGTTTCAGATGATGATGAAGAGGAAGCACTAAAGGAGCAAACCTTCCTCCTCCTCTCATCACAAGAAGGACCACTACACGGTTGAGAAGAGAAACTCCAAGGGAGACAAGTATGAATCTAGACCTAGTAAACATGTTTCCTCTAAAATTGTTTGCTATTGTAGCAAAAAGCCAGGATATGTCATAGCTGATTGTCCTGTAAAGAGAAAGGAGACTGGTGATAAGAAGCACCACAATCTCAAGGGAAAGAAGGAAAAGAACTTCATTGCCAAGAATGAAAAGAGCTGGAGTCAAAGTGACTAATCTTCATCAGATTTTGAAGAAGAAGAAGAAGCCTATATTGGGTTATTTGCTGTTGTTGTTGATGAAGAAGAAGACTATCCTGCACAAGGATGGGCATCAGGGCTCCTTTATCATATTCAGACAGTGACATTGTGGAGGATGAAGAGGTCAATAATAGTTATGGGCTAATGGCCTTTTCAGATGAAGAATACAGCCAGGATCAGCCTGGTTTAGATAAGGTATACTCTCTATCTAGCTCATCTTCTAATTCAGATTATGAGACTAGTCTAAATTCTGATTCATCCTCATTCTATGATGAAGATGGATCAGAATCTGAGGAAGATGTCAATCATTTGATTGACAAGTATGGTGCCCTTCTGGATGCTTTGAAAAGGAGCAAGAAGTTGCCCAAGAAATATGTTGAGGAGATTATCTCCCTGCAGATGTCTACCTCCCAGTAGGATGAGACAGTATCCTTGCTAGATCAGAAGACAAGGAAAGTCAACTAACTAAAGACCATAACAATCATCCAGATTGGGACCATTAACCATAAGAACATAATTATGTTGGATCTTGAAGAGAAGCTTCAAAGGGAGAAAATAATTGTGGCTAAATATTCAAAGCCCAATACTGTGTTTCCCCTGATAGACTCCTTCTCCTCTCAAAAGGGTAAGAAGGGGTTATAATTCAAGGAGAGCATTAGAGTTTCCCATTCCAAAGGGAAAGGCAAAGCTTCAATTCAATCTCCCATCTCTTTTAAGAAAGTGTTGTTACCATAAAACATGTATGGCTAAGATAGTATCTATGGTCACTGGTTGAATGGAAGATCCACAAGTGTGTACAAAAACGTTCATAGTTATGGTGGAAGGTATTACAAGGGGATGAGTACTTTCAAGGCCCCACATGAGGGAATTCAGATGGCCCATCATGGACCATTATTTTTTGGTACCCCAGCCCCCATACTCAAGGATAAGGAAGTGGATTTTTCTTAGGATCTCCCAGCATACACTCAGACTAAGGGCATGTCTGTCAGCAAGCCTAACTTGGGTATCTCTGAGGCCATCAATAGTATGTCTTTTGTAAAGAAGACCATTGTTGGTAGAACTCAAGATAAACCAAGCTCTTCTACTGGCAAACTCACCTTCAGTCAGATAATGGCTGGAAGAAACAAGAACAATGAAGCTGCTCTTCCTTCTGTACAGTTAGCAGCTAACCAATCTACCAGATCTACTCAGAAAAGAATATATAGTATACATGAGTGTTGGTGTTGTGGCAAAGTGGGACATTTTACCTTAGATTGCTGGTACAATCCTACTGTGCCTAGAGCTAGTGCTAGTCTTCTGTCAGAAAATCTGCAGGAAGACAATTTCTTTTTTAGGCTAACCAGAACCAAGGACCTAATAAAAATTGGGGTCCTAAGGTAAATTAAATTATGTTTTGTAGGATACTCCAAGTTCCCATACCCTTATATAGTACTTCGACTTTGGATGATCCAGGCACAGGATTTGAACAAGGAGCAACATAAAGGATTGCACTCTAGTGAAGAATAGACCTAAAGTAATCTTTGGAGGTTCAGATAGAGAAGTCACAAAGGGATATGGTATGATTACCAATGGCATAGTATCAATATCAAAAGTAGCTTATGTGGAAGGGTTGCAATATAACTTGATAAGCATAAGCCAACTCTGTGATCTTGGCTATATCATTATATTCCACAAGGATGAGTGACAAATTAAGAGATCAACTGACCAAGTGGTCATCTTAACAGGTACTAGGAGTTGAAATGTTTACAGATTAAACTTTCTTTGTTTAAGTAATGACTCTCCCATATGTCTAGTTGCAAATTAAAAAGTCTTATATTGTGTTCAATGGCACAAGAGGATAGCTCATTTAAACTATAAGACTATTGGTAAGATCTTTAGTGATGAGTTGGTGAGAAATGGTCTCAAAGTAAATGCACCAAGGAGTGCATTTTCTCAGCATGTCAAAAGGGCCAGCATACCAAAGCCTCTATTAAGAGAATTGGGGCCAAAGACTCTATGAGGTGTTTATACCTCCTGCATATGGACTTGTTTGATCTTATGCCAATTCATAGTCTAGGTAGGAAAGTCTACACCCATGTAGTTGTTGATGACTTCTTTAGGTTTGCATGGGTTTTCTTTCTTAATAAAAGTCTGAAAACCTTGATATCTTCAGGACCTTTGTCAAGCAATTTAGAATGAAGTGGACAATATTGTTGTCAAAATCAAAAGTGACCATAGGACTGAATTCCAGTCTGAAAGGATGACAAGATTCTGTGAAGAGCAAGAGATTCATCAATAATTTTCTTCTCCAACAACACCCCAGCATAATGGGATAGCTGAGAGGAAAAATAGAACTCTCATAGAAGTTGGTAGGACATTGCTAAGTGACACATCTCTCCAAGAATATTTCTAGGTTGAGCCAGTAAATACAATATGTCATGTCCTAAATAGTGTTTCTATCACCAACTATCACAATAAGACTCCCTATGAGATTATCAAGGGCAGAAGATCAAACCTTTCCTATTTCATAATCTTTGGAAGCAAATGTTATATGCTCAATAATGGGAAATCTTACCTAACTAAGTTTTTTACTTAATCCTATGATTGGATATTTATTAGGTACAGCAATCAGAGCAGAGCATATAGGGTTTACTAACTGAAAAATCAAGTTGTGGAAGAATCTGTAAATGTAGTGTTTGATGAATCTACTATGATTAATTGTGAGCTACAAAGCTCCTCATCTTGTCCTGTAGGTAAAGAATTGGTGATGGATAAATTGTCCATCAAGGAATCTCCTCCTACTATCCAAGATGAAGATGAAGGATTTTGCATTCCAGAAGAAGGGCAATGCTCAAGTGATGAGGATGATGACCAGCAAGCTCCAGCCACTGAAGCTTAAGGTGCTGATGGGAGAATGCCTCCAGCTGTGAGGCATCTAAGGGATCATCCCAGACACTAGACTATTGGTGATGCTAACTAATGAATTTTAACAAGGAGCAGAAGTCTAAACACAATAATGTACTCAAGCTTCTTGTCACAGATTGAACCTCAAAGATTTGAAGATGCCAATATAGACTAGTTTTGGATTCTGGCAATGCAAGAAGAATTGGACAAGTTCAAAAGATGTAAGGTTTAGAAGCTGGTTCCCAGACTATAAGGACATAATGTCATTGGAACCAAGTGGATCTATATGAATAAGCTTGATGAAAATGGCATTATAATTAAGAACAAAGCTAGGATGGTGGCTAAGGGATATATACAAGAAGAAAGTGTTGATTTTGATCAAACCTTTGCCACAATAGCTAGACTAGAAGCCATCAGACTATTCCTTGCATATATTGCACACAAGGGATTTAAAGTATACTAGATAGATGTGAAGTCATCCTTCCTCAATGGTGACTTTAGAGAAGATGTCTATATTGAGCAGCCATCAGGTTTTGTCAATCGTAACTCACCTAATTATGTTTATAGACTTAGGAAAGCTTTGTATGGGTTGAAGAAAGCCCCTAGGGAATGGTATAAGACTTAGTCTAGCTTTCTCATTGAAAACAAATTCTCAAGGGGAAGATAGACAAGACTCTATTCCTATGGGAATCTAAGGGCAAGATCATACTAGTCCAAATTTATGTAGATGACATAATTTTTGGGTCTACTGATGATAACCTTTAGAAAAAGTTTGCCAAACTTTTGCAAGGGAAGTTTGAGATGAGCAGTATGAGTGAGCTTAAGTACTTCTTGGGCCTCCAAGTAAGGCAGACTGAAGATGGATTTTCTATCTCATAGTCCAAGTTCACTCTAGAGTTAATTAAAAAGTTTGGAATAAAGAGTGCCTCATTTTGAAAACTCCTTTGGGGGTATGTATGTTAATAGATAAGGATAAGACAGGGAAATCTGTTGATGAAACCTTAGATAGAGACATAATTGGCTCCCTCCTATATCTTACTGCTAGTAGTCCAGACATCATGTATGCTACATGTGTTTGTGCTAGATATCAGTTTAGCCCTAAGAAGTCTGACTATTTTGCTACTAAGAGAATTCTGAGATATCTTAAGGGCACACCAGATCTTGACTTATGGTACCCTAGGAATAGTTATTTTGAACTAACATGGTATTTAGATGCATATTTTGAAGGCTGTAGAGAGTACAAGAAAAGTACATCAGGAACCTGTAAGTTCCTGGGTGGAAGACTTGTCTCTTGGGGCAGTAAAAAGCAGACCAGTGTTGCAATTTCAAAAGTTGGGTCAGAGTATATATCAGTTGGTAGTTGTTGTGCTCAGTTTATGTGGATCCAGCATCAGCTCCAGGACTACAACATAAAGATAAGTAAAACACCTATGTATTGTGATTATACTGGTGCTATCTCCATTGTTAGGAATCCTGTCTCATATAGTATGACTAAGAATATTGAGATTAGGTACCATTTTATTAGAAAGCATGTGGAGAAGGAGACATTTGTCTTGAATTTGTCCCTACAGACAAACAAGTTGCAGACATCTTCACTAAACCACTAGATGAAGCCAAATTCAACACCTTCAAATTTGAATCGGGCATGTTGAATTTAGTCAAGCTTCACTAGCTCTCTACATTTTATTTTGCTGGTGTTGTTGCTAGTAGATCTAATCCCTGCAGGGCAGTAGAGATGAATTTTACTAAGTACAAAAGCGTCAAACATGCTGAGTATATGCTCAGGCATCGAGTGCATTGAAAGGACTAAAGCGTCAAGAACATTGAGTGCGTTGAGCTCACTCAATGCATGCTCCAAGTGAGTATATTTTTCGACTAAGTGTCGGGAATAAATCACAGCCATTGATCAATTCTTGATCAGGAACTGGTACGCGCCTCTTCCCTTTCTAAAATAGAAATAACTATAAATAAAAGGATGTGTGCATAAGATAAGGCACACTGTTCCTTGCCCTTCACTGCCCGATTGCGATGAATTGATGATAGGCTTGGAAGATTTTCCACAACTCGGAAGATCAATGGCACCAAAAGGGTTAGATTTCCTATTCAAAGGGTCAGAGCTGGTTCACAATGGCTTCAAAGATTCTCCTAAAGATGTCCAGTTCATTCTCCATTTGCTCCAGGTCACTGACCTAGACTTTGTTCTGCCATAGCCCTATTTTTGTTGAAGCGAGAAGTACTAGAATGGTTTTCCAATGCAAAGGTTGACTCATTAACCAGTAAAATCAAGACCTTAATCAGTGGCAATAGGATAAAGATAACCCCTGGAAGACTAAGCAAGTCACTGCAACTGCCGAAGTTCTCAGAGGTAGATGAGGAATAGGAACAAGATCAGTCTGATATCAAATCAGCACTAAAGTGATGTGGACTATCTAAACACACCACTAGATCAATTCTAAGGAAGGAATTATATTTGAAAGGAAAGTTCCTTGCAGATGTGAGTGGAAAGGCATTGTTGTACAAGTCCAGCTCACACGATAATATTTCCAAGAAGATGTTTGAGTTGCTAGCAAGGATTATACATTCTAAGAGGACTGATTGAGGGGGGGAGAGTACTGTTTGATAGGATGGTGGAGTTTATTGTTGAACCTAACATGGGTAGAATTCTATCCATGTTTCTACAAAGAAGTGTTTCAGGGATCCTTAACACAAGGCACTACAACAAATTGCATTTATAGTAATGACCTAAATCGTTACAATAAGTACCGAAAATCATTACAAAAACTCTTTGGTAATGAAAAAAAAAACTTTACGTAACGGTCGTCCTCTAAAACTCAACACTAAAACTTCTTGTAACGAATGTATGTGTGTCATTACAAATAAATTAATTGAAACAAACGATATTTCCTCACCCAAAAAAGATTCTTCCTCATAATAATTAAAGTTTTCAATTAATTTTGTATCGTTGACCAGCCCGCGAGCGCCATCCCGTCTGATTTCAAACATTCATTGCGTATTGGGCAATATAAACCCGAAATTCAAGTTTTAACTAGAGGTGTGGGACTAAAAAGAGGCGGGTACATATTGTGAGGAAAATCTCTTTGTCACAAAACATTTTAAGGATGTGGTTACAATTGATATATATTGTGAGGAAAATTTACTATTAGTAATGTAACATTAGTGTTGTTACAAATACTTACATTTATAGTAACAAATTAATTATTATTATAACAAAATCTAAAATATTCGTTACAAAAATGTACTTTTTGATAACAACAGAAAATATTCATTATTAAATATAGCTATTAGTAACAAACTATATTTTAGTTATATTTTATTCCTTACGACAGGTGAAGTTTGTTGTAGTGAGGTTAGGAACTAAAATCCATCATATAAAAAGGATGGATTCCAAAATGCTAGACAGGTGTGAAAGAGTCCTGCAACCTAACAACAGTCAGCTGCAAAAAAGAAAAAAAATGACAGTTACAGCTTCAGAAGAAAGCACAAACAGCTGTTCTTCAGAAAAAGCTGAGGAAGAGCCTCATGATCCTAATCTATCTAGGTCTACTAAATAGACCAGGAAGTACATGAGTTCCCAAGTCTCAATATCCTCTAACCTTGCAGTAAGGACTCCGGTAGGTAGGACTCAATCTGAAGAGGATCCAATATATGAGGTGGAGATACCTCCTGTTGAAATTGTCGAACAAGTGGCTGAGGACATAGTCACTAAGATTTCTTCTGTGATGAAGGTAGAGGCCTCCAAGACACCAGCTCTAACTTAAGATACACATGCACCTCTAATAAAAGATCAACACGGTGCCTTCAGTACTCAAAGTGAGGGGAGAATCTTATGGATCAAGAAATGGAAGAGGTATTTGCTGAGGGGGAGCAATTCCAGATTCCTCTAGAGAGAAATCTACCTATTGAGAATGTGGAAAAGGATGTTGCTACAGACCTTGATGTCCCTGTGGACAAGGTAGAGATTGAGGGGGAGATTCAACATGAACTCCTGTCTCACAGTACATCCTATGAGATATATTCATCAAAATTAGATAAAGAAATTGTTGTTGTTGAAAACATGAGAACTCAACATTCTTCGGAATTTAATGTGGATGACTCAGCTGCAAGAGAAGAACTTAGCCCAATTCACCAACCAACTCCAATAAGTAATGAAGGTACATCTACTGATCAAATGTCAGGAACATTCCTGGCTCAGCTGAAAGGGTTACTGGATGATCAAATGAGATAACTTGAGAATTTTGTTTATGATTCAATAAAGAACCGGAGGAATGAACTCTCCACTGAGATCAAATCTATAAGATTTGACGTGAATCTGCTAAAGGCCCAAACTGGCAAATTTTTTATGAGGGCAGCTCATGTAGTTAACTTCACTCAGGATAAGCTGGTAGAGATTGGCACTCTTCACAATGCAATTATGGAAAATCAGACTATCCTTTATGTAAACTTGCTAGCAATCCACAATGCTGAGAAGACACTATTGGAAAAGCACAAGATAATCCTTGAAGGAAGGATGGATGCCTGTACTCAAGTGCTAGATGATCACATGTTGTAAGTAAAAGGCCATGTAACTGCAGTTGTCAAATACCTTGATGCTTAGTTGACCAAAGCCACTACCTCCCAGATAAAGGCTATTATTGAAGAAGCCAAAAATGGGGATAAGTAAATAATCAGAACAAACACAGAGAATGTTGTATGTGTGTCAAATTTTATAAGAGGGTCCTTTGTACTTGATCAAGTTCAGTATGACAACATTCCCATAGTTCTTGACCAAGTTCAATAGGCACTAAATCAGGTGCAGATGGCCCAACATGATAATCAGTATCAGTATGATGGCCATTATCAGTATTATCAGGGTGCAGAATAAGATCTTGTCTATCAGGATGATGCTCGGTACTTTCAAGTAGGTGCACAGTCAGTTGAATCTACTATTATTGCTTACATTCCTCAAATTCCAACATTCAGCCCAACTACTGATCAAATTATGAGGGAAAAAGGGAAATCTATTGTTGAGGAAGAGGATGCTGCCAGGATGAGCAAGAAGAGATTCAGAGAAGAGATGGAAGTAAGACCTAATTTTGAACAATGGAGTCCTTAGTCCAGGACAATCATTCAATCTGCCTGGGATCTGGTTAAGAACAAGAAGATAGAAAGGGGAAAGCTCTACAACTCCCTTGGATGGGAAAGCTTAAAAAGAATGAGAGGGATAGAAGAAAATTCAAAAAGGACAAGTGGCTAGGCACTTTACCACCAAATGCTATGGAGTCTATCAAATACTTCCCAAAGCCATATAGCTACATCCAAAGGCAGAAAGAAAAGAAGTCTAAAGAGAATGCTGAGGATGCTGCCAATAAGGCAAGGAGAAGGGGCATAGTGATAATGGAACCTGAAACTTGAAAAGTTTCTTGTTCCACTAAAAGGGCTGAAGGAATGTGTTAAATTTTTATATTATCCGCACTTAAAAAACAATACTCTTTCTGATAAATGAATATCATATTGTTATATGTATATTCATTATTTTTGTGTTCTAAAATGCCTTACTTCTTATATTTACTACATCTATGGTGGTGTATATCATTGTCTAAGGTATTGGCTTCTTCAAATAGGGGGAGTTTGTTGGGTCCATTGATCCCAATGTCCCTGATTTGAAGAAGGCCTACAGGACAATGGCATACACATGTGTGTAACTAATGGTTGCAATACGTTCTATGTATACATGT
This sequence comes from Platanthera guangdongensis, assembly GCA_039583875.1. Lineage (NCBI taxonomy): Eukaryota > Viridiplantae > Streptophyta > Magnoliopsida > Asparagales > Orchidaceae > Platanthera > Platanthera guangdongensis. The sequence continues at coordinate 28,200,783 of CM077161.1, read as the reverse complement.
GATTACTTATTATAATGATAAGATAGGTTAGGTGTAAACAAAGATGGATGCATGAAAGATAGAAATTTATCTAAGTCCACAGACATTGAGTGAAGGCAGTTCACTCAATGCCAGATGAAAAGAAGCGTTGAGTAAAGCATGGACAGTCAGAGCCTAACTATTTCAAAGGCAGAATATTGGTTAAGTACAAAAGCATTGAGTGAAGGTTGTTCACTCAAAGCTTGGAGCCAGAAGAGCTCAGTTAAGCTCAAGCAGTCAAAGCATCTGGGAATCATAGTAGGATTTTGGCTAAGTGCAAAAGCATTGAGTGAAGGTTGTTCACGCAATGCCTAAAGAAAAAAGTGTCGGCAGAATAGAGTGATGTCAAAGCTTAAGAAGAAGTATACAAAAAATCCTTCTAAGTACAAATGTGTCGAGTGAAGGCGGTTCAATCAACGCCAGCTCAATAAGAAATTCAACTAAGTATAGAAGCGTTGAGTGAAGGTTGTTTACTCAACGCCTCATCAAGATGGCGAGCTACGGCAGAAAGCATTGAATGCACAAGCGTCACTCAATGCCTTCATACATAAGAAAAGTGACTAAGTCCAAATGCGTTGAGTGATAAAGATTCACTCAACTCCTAATTAGTTAAGATAGCTAATATATATATTCGCTAAATAATGACTGATCACTCGATGCCTAGTACTGTAGAAAATTTGGCTAAGTATTTTGGCGCTGAGTGAAAGTTGTCCACTCAATGCCAATGATGAATTGTCTGTATTTGACTAAGTCCATAGGTGCTGACGTCAGCAAAAATTAAAAATGTCATGGGAAGTCTACAGTACATGACAAACGGTGCCACATGTCTCCAATACTACATTTAATGCAAAATCAAGATTGTAACTACCAAATCCAAGTGGGCCCAAGGCACAAAGAACTGTTGGATGGCAGGATAGATAAGGAATCAGATCACTAAGAAGAAATTAACTTTTGGATAAGACATAACTTCATCTTCTTCCTCTCGACATTGTTGAAGAGAAAGGAGAAGTTAGTCAAACTACTAATCTGAATGTTCTAGTAAGATAGTTGTTGTCATTCTCATCCTTAACAGCAAGTTCAGAGAGACATCTCTGAGAAAGAAGAAGCAGCAAAAGCAAGACCTATCTGTAGCAACTTCATAGCTCCAGTTGACCATTCTTGGAGAACTTTTCCTGGAACTGTGAAGAAGACTGTATTGAGTTATCTCAGAATAGAAGTAGGAAGTCATAGAGAATAATTCTCTTGTGTCTACACATCATCAACAAACCATTACTCTCTCTGCAGGATTATTTAATCTGAGTGCTAACCTAATATATAAAGGCTGAGTGTAGGATCTTCTATAGATATGAGGTAGGATTCAAGTGGTGAATTTGAGGCAGGATCAAGGTTTGGATCTTTGTGGTAGGGCCGTTAGCCTAAGGTAGGAGAGTCATTCTCTCTGAGTGGTAGGGCTATCCTCCAAGCCTGAGTTGTAGCACCTAGTGATAAGTCTGAGGTAGGTGGTCCGTAGATCACTGAGCTGTAGGAGCTTTGCTGGCTCTGTGTGATAGGGCTTTATTCCGGAGGTAGGTCTTGGTGGAGACTGAGAGACCTTGAGGGATCTGAGTTGTAAGCTCTTAGGAGCCGAGTTTGGAGAATTGGACTTGTCTAATAAACTCTTAGAAAGGTTGGAGGGACAGTGGATGTACCCATAATCTGGGTAACCACTATAAAATTCCTGTGTGCTGTGTATGATTGTCTTGAATGCTAACTTAACTAACTCACAATAAACTAAAGCAAAGAAAAAAAAATATTAAAAGACTGAAAAACCTATTAACCCCCCCCCCCCCCCTCTAGGTGTTTCACAACTCTTGAAACTAAATACTTTCACTTTCCCTTCCTTGCATCTCTTCTTTCAGTCCCACTTCCTTTACCCTTGGTGATAATGTTGATACCAAACACAAAGGGACCATGATCATTCATCACAACTTCCTAATGAGCTTCCTTGAAGGCACTTTTCCCACAGTGCACATCTTTAGAACCTTTTCAAAATTTATGGGTTTCATGAGTGCCTATCCTTTGGCCTTGGTTCTAATCTTATTCCTCTTCTTGTATCCTATACCATTTTTGCATGGTGTAGAGAAGGTGCCTATTATAGGGAGAACAGCCCGAGGCTTAGAGTATTTTGCCACTAGTTCCCTTTCCTTATGGAGATCATTGCCAAGATTCTTAATGATCCTTTCCTTTTGGATATGAAGCTCAGCATGCTTGTCAATGATTTCCTTGAACTCAATTATTTTTTAATTCATCTGACAGATCTTGGAAATCATTTCCTCAAGCTTACCCTTCAGAGGTCTGAGGAGTTCAAGCTCTTCAACTTGCTTCTTAGCAAGCTTCCTGCTTTTTCCCAAAGCTTCTAGGAGAACCTCATACTTCTCCACAATTTCATCTTAAGAATTGTCTGGTTCAAAATCCTCCTCATTTCCAAATGTTGAGGTGGCCTCTGACCCAAAACCAGTTTCATAATCTTAATTAGACAAGATAGTTTTAGAGTTTACCTTATCAAGATGATAATTATCCTGATTCTTCTTGTCATCCTGAGTCATTAGTACATAAATATCTTCATCTTCTTCATCATCACTATCAAAATATGATAGTGGGACTCTGATGCTTGTCTGGACAACAACGTGTACTAACTCCTCAGATAGTGCAGTCAGCCCTACATATGCATCTTCTTCTTCAGATCTAGAAGTGTCAGTGTCACTATCACTCCAGGTTCTCTCCTTCTTGGACAAGAGGCTCTTTTAAACCTTCTTGCCTTTCATTTGCTTATCATCCTTATGCCCTTTCTTCTCCTTTATTTTGACTAGGCAGTAAGTTATTACATGCCCAAGCCTATTGCAGCAATAACAAATAATGTTTGTATTAAATTGTTTGTTTTGTTTAGAAGCATACATACCTTTCTAAATTGATCAGAGGTCTTATTGTGCCTTCCACAGTTTTAGAGGAGGAGGGTTTGGAATTATTTTAATGCTTTCTCCTTCTCATCATCTTCTTGAACTGCCTTGTGAACAAGGCCAACTCGCCATCAGACATCTCTTCCCCAGAAGTGCTTGGTTCAGACTCTTCTAAAACTTCTGCTCTTCTTAGGGAATGTAAGGCTCTCGCCTTTCCTTTGCTTGCATTGTTAGCTTGTAGAGCCATGGATCTATCATTGGTGTGCCCTACTTCATTCTTCCTTGAGTTCAGGTGAAGTTCAAGGGACAGTAATTTCCCAAACAGATTTTGGGTTTCAATATCCCTAGGTTTCCCATTTCCCTAATGGAACAGATCTTTATGTCTTATTCCTTATGTTGGGATCTAAGAAACTTGTCATTTAATTCATAATTTATGTAGGACCTCCCATAATTCCAAAGTCCATTCACAATTCTGAAAAATTTCTCATTACATTCAGTAATACTGTCTCTTTTCTCCTATTTGAAAGCTTCATACTCCAATTTTAGAAAGAATTTTCTATCAACCCTAATCTCTTAAGTCCCTTCCATGTAGATAATCAAAGTATCCCATATATCTTTGTCTATTTTGTTGTAATTAAGATTCTGTAAGGTAGAATCATCAATTGCACTAACAATGATGTTCTTGGCTCTCTTGTCCATTGTAGCCAAAATGACTTCATCTTTGTTTATTTCTGAATGTTTTTTAGGAACTTTCAGATTTGCATTAATTACTGAAACATTCATTAGCATAGGGTCACTCCTCAACAGTAACAAAAATTCTGGGATCTGAAGCCTCCATAAAGACTTTAACCATTTGATTCTAGATTCCAAAATAATCCTTCCTACAAATAGGATGTGACATAAAGCTTAGTTCTTTGTAACTTTCTTCAAAGCTCATTGTGTTGTAAATCTTTTAACCCTTTAAGGATCTTGTTCAACTGTTAAGCCTTAATGAATAACATCCCTTTGATACCACTTAAAAGATGAGGGGTGTTATTCACCTAGAGGGGGTGAATAGGTGGTTTACTAATTTTACAGATTTCTTGAGTTATTTTTGAAAGACTCCCCCCCGGTTGTTTTATTTTAAAAACCCCGGGGTCTTATGCCCAGAACCGCCATTTTGTGGTGGCCCCGACACTCGGAAAAGCCGCCACTACAAAACGTTGATTCTGCCAGCCTTTTCGATCACCAAAGAGAAAGAAACATAGCATAGTTTCAATAAAACTAAGTCCACCATCACATGTATCATATGTAAATGAAATCACATCGAGTCCATATCTAATAGAGAGTACTAAAAAAAGTAACAAAACTGGAAATATAAACGGGCATAAGCCCGGTACATCAGATCCTCACTACAATCCCTCGCGGAAGCTATAAAAAGTGTTAATCACTCACGGAGCTGGTCACCGGTGCTCTGGTACTAGACTGGCCCACCTCCATGCACACCGTACTCCGCTGGTGCTGGTCCCTAAGCTACTGGTCCCTATATCCCATCTAGAGCCCCTGTAATGTTGTGGTCCGAAAACCATTAGTTATAAAGACTAAGCCCTATCATCCCCTACCCCACCCCCCATGGCTCCTAGGAACCGAGCGGGGAGGAGGAAAGGTTAGCTACAAAGGTGGAGACTACAAGTGGCAGGTGACAGTGGAACTAGTATAGCAATTATTTATATTGTGTAAATGGCTAAGTAAGAAAAGCACAAGCTAGCAGTTCTATAATAGTATGCAGGAAGGTAAGCAAGTAGAATAAGAAGCATATATAAGAAAGATAAGTAACAAATAAGTAACCTTAACTTATATGAATGCCCATACAAACATATAAGTTAAGGGGTATTCAGCAAGGCTCCCATCGTATAAAAAGTCTCATACCAATTTATACGTTGGGGTGTCGGTTGTATGCAAGTATGTTATGTCATGATTCATGCAAGTGAAACTCACACACATGACTCTATGCACACAGACCTTTATTTCCCCCTATTTGGGCAGCTATCTTCACTCCCAGGAACCTCTGTAGTGGCAAACAGAGACAGTGGTTGGGCCCCCCATTCCTAGGCGGGTATCCACACTACCAGGCCTACCCTTCCCGTACGCCTCTAGAAGAACACAACCTAGAGTATCCGCGTACTAATGCTGGCCATAACCACCAGACTTACTTTGGCTAAGTGTCCCACACCGCTGAGTCAACGTATCGACGTCGGTGTGAACAACCATCCGATACCGAAAACCCACCACCTATTTTGTATCCAAAACCTTTTGAGCCACTGGCTCCCCGGACTATCCGTCTGTGCATCTACCTTCCAAACGAACCGTCCGGATGGCAATCTAAACAACCTAATCAACCTCCCGATCTACCGGGGTGTGTGAATGTGCAACCCTAGTTATACTAGTTGCTCTTATAATATTTTATTCCTACTGTTTAGGTTAGCCCAGGACTGCCCAAAGTATTCCCCGTGAAGGGCTCTCAAGGGCACTAGGAACTATGATGGGATTACGCCCAAAGCTCACTTTCTCAAGGTACTTACTATTGTTGGTTGCTATCAAATTTCCCAAACCCTTACTTGTTGTACTGGATCTAAACCTAGTGTATTTGACACTTTCTCTCCTATGGGGAATACGATGTTTTGTCGACCCCGAACACCTCTTAACACAACAAAAATCCCCACTCCTCATCACGACTTTTGTTCATAGTCTCATTTCCCTTATCAGACTAAAATCTCAACTCCCTAAGTTCATCTGGCACCATACCTCGACTTCTGCAGTTCTTACTAATCGCAGACCATCCTAAGCTATATGATGCGTACAATGGGAGGTACTCAAAATAATCATCCAATAACCCAACAATAATTATTGGGGGTCTATCATGTCATGTTTGACCTAAATCCAAAAATTCATAATTTTCCTGATTTATCTGATAATTTAATTAATTTCTCTAGTAATCCAAAAACTCAAGTTTGAACATGAAGTGTGAATTTCAGACATGTAAATGCTCATTAAAATTTATGATAATTACAAGATGACTATTTAACCTAGAATCCAAGGTATTCCAATTTTCCTTGCAAGTGTAGACCCCCAACCCTAATTTTGAATATTACCTACAATAGGTCATTTTAAGAAAAAAGCAAAGCAAAAATAATTCCAAAAATTTTGAGAAAACTCTAGGATGATTGTAAGGACAAATAAATACTCCAGGACAACTTTCATAATTTATAAGTTAATAGAGATCTCTAAAACTAATTTTGATCAAATGTTCATATTGGCAATTTTATGCACTAAGTATAAAAATTATTCATTTAAAAATTGTAACAAAAATCTCCACCAGAGTATATTGACATATAATCATTACTGACTAAATTTCACAATTTCTCAACAAATGATGAGCTCTGAATAAAATATTGAACCAGTTTCTAAATTAATGAGCTTGTGAAGTAGGTACTGTAAATATGTATTCAAAAATTCTAATAAAATTCATACATGAGCATAATTTTCTAAAACTCCTTTTGCCTGATTTTTATGACATTCCAATGGACAGTCAGTTCACAATAACAAAATGATTATGTAGGGCATACTCTTTCATTACAAAGGAAGAACCAAGATTTTTGATCCAAAATTTCCAATTAAATTTCCAGAGATTCATCCTAACCCTAAGACTACACTACCCAAGTTTCATCACTGTTCAATGAGTTTTAGTAACATATTCAATCACTACAAATTTTGTGCCCTAAACTAGGGTTAGGGTTTTGTGGGGCCTACCCATTTCCAAATCCCCTAAGATTTTTACTAGAGGGTTTTAGCTACCCTGGTACCCTCCCTACCAAATGTCAAGTACATACAAGGTCTTTTGACCCCATGCCCCTCATAAGACGCAAAAGCCCATCCTGAGGGGTTTGGTCTTAGGTCCTAGGTCAAATCTATTCCAATCCACCCCTTCTTTCATGAGAGGGTTTTAAAAGTCATGCCAAGTCAGGGCCCCAAATTTCAACATCTGTTGGGGTGATTTGGCCACCTAAAACTCAAAGTGCACTCTTGACTTAAATACCCCTCATTAGGGCTAACTAGTGTTTGTTCATTTCCCAACCAAATCAACTCCAAATGAGATGAAAACTTATATACAACCCCATGAAGACCTCAAGGATCACTTACTAAGATTTGGGAGGGTTTGGAGGCCATTAGGGTACCTAATTAATTTACCCTAAGAATAGTAAATAATTTCAAAAACTACAGAAAAATTATCCCCAAAAATTCCCATTTTGGGTAGGACTAGGTACAGACTAGGGTGACTTCCTGTCCAAATTTCAAGTCATTTAGACATGAGATGATGTGTGGGCAACCATTTTAATTTCTGTCTAACCCTAGGTATAGACCCCACCAAAATGAGTGCCTTGGTCAAACCAGGCACTCAAATTGGTTCAAACCAGTTTTGAATTAACGTTGACCCATAAGGCTACAAATCATGTGTTGACCATTTTCTCATACAGAGCATCTAAGTATTTTTAATAATTAAAAACATTAAAATTATCAAAGTGTGACAGAATTGAAATAATCAGAATAATTATAACATATAGTTTAAATCATTGCCAGCGCGAATCTTGGAGCAGATCGGGCGGCGGCCGGTTGTATTCAACCTCCATCCAATGGCTACGATTCAACCTGTCTGGAGCAATTTCTAACTGCCACCACCGGCCATCCGGCCACCTCCCTGGCCGGCCACCGCCACCACCACCTCCGTTGAGGTGGTGGCTATCACCAGGCGGCGACACAGCTGCCGGAGGGCCCTTTTCCGGCGATACCGATAAGGTGAAAAACGTGGAAAAACCAGGAAATTTCCAACATTGATCGGGCTCAACTGAGCCTGATTCCCTTTCTAAATGAATCATATGATCTACCCATGGAGAGAGAAGGAGGGGAGGACCTTGCTTGCGGCCTGGAGACGTGTCGATCGCCGGGAAGCCATTGGTGGAGGAGGTGTCGCCGGCGCTCTGCAATAGCATAATGAAGTTGATTGTCTCCTTTGGGCAAGATGTGGAACCGAATGCCTGGAGCATAGGGAAGCTTTTTGTTGGGTACATTGGAAAATGTGTACCTGATTTGAAGAAGCCTCACCCTACTCAATGATTTGCATCAAGGTGTATTTGATGTGTTTTGAGTTTAAATGTGTAGGTTAAGTAATTGCAGGAAATGCAGAAAAATTTCTAAGTCCATGTGTCGACACCTAGAGAAGCAGTGTCGACACTTATGAAGGCTTGTGTCGACACTAGAGAAAAGCTGTGTCGACACTTGGAGTTAATTGTGTCGATACTTGGAAAGGCTATGTCGATATCAAAAGGAATGTGTCGACATACAGTGAAGCTCAGTCGACACACAGTGAAGCATTGTCGACATCAACTGTGTCGACACCCAGAGGCAGTGTCGACACACAGAAAAGTATAGTCGACATTAATTGTGTCAACACCAAGAGGCAGTGTCGACACATAGAAGAATTTGTCAACATCAACTGTGTCAACACAAAGGAGATGTGTCGACACACAGCAAGCTTTGACAAAGTTAAAATAAAGAAGTACTTGTGTCGACACAACGTAGATGTGTCGACACACAGCAAGTTTCAACAAAGTTAAAGAAAAGAAGGCTTGTGTTGACACACAGGTTCAGTGTCGACACATTCTGTTGGATCCCTAGTTGATTTGGGCTAGGTTCACTGACTTAGGATGTGACCCATCATGTATAGTCTGGGTCAAGTTTTTGTCTTAGAGTCTAGGACAGTCCTCTATCTCAACTTCAGATGGACCAGCCTTCTTCAAGACCATCAGGAACTCCATATCTATCAGGTTTTCAGACTAAGTGAAATGAGTTCGACGTTCGTCGAACTTAGCTCGATGAAGGGAGCTATGCGCTCGACGATCGTGAGACTATTCGCAGTGCTGAGCTCGACGAACTTTGTTCTTTGCTCGACGAACACCAGATCCTACTTCAAGCATTCTCAAAACTACTTCAAATTTCTCTAAGTCCAGCTCCATGCTTCGGTCGACGAATTATATTCTGAGCTCGACGAACTTGGACCTCAAGTTCACAGCTTCTCAGGTCGACGAATGCTAATCTGTACTCGACGATTTTTGTGCTCAGAGAATCTGTGTCGACACTTGGGGCTTGTGTCGACACCAGACGATTTGTGTCGACACCTAGGATTTCAGTCGACACCAGGCGATTTGTGTCGACACCCAGGATTTCAGTCGACACCAGCTTGTGTCGACACTAGAGGATTTGTGTCGACACCTAGACCAATCTGTCGACACCAGAGGAGTTGTGTCGACACCAAGATCAATCTGTCGACACCAAGTTGTGTCGACACAGCATTTCAGCAGATGCAGAGTATTTCGTCCAAGTCTAGAACTTTTCTCAGGTCGACGAAGTTTATTCTCAGCTCGACGAATTTGGTTCTCTGCTCAACGAATAATGTTTGTCTGATATTGAAGATTGTATATTCAACGAATGAAGACTGTCAGCTCGACGAACTCATCTCAGCTCGACGAACTCAGCTCAGTTCGATAAACTCAGCTTAGTTCGACGAACTCTTAACTCTGTTCGATGAATTCTGTTCTTCGGTCGACGATTCCAGACTAGGTCTTCTTCCGTTCCCGTCTCATCTCATGGCGCTGATTCTTGGACAATTAATGGCAGTTCTTCACAGTATACTACCGTTAGGATGCGCAGTTAATTCTGGATTATTACATGTCATTTTCCCATGGAAACAGTTGGGGAAATAATTAATTGCTGCTTTCTTTCCAGGCCGTCTGTCATTACTGCTCGACATTCAAAAATTCGAATGCTCTCCATGACAGATAGAGATTCACAGAAACCAGAAGTAATACAACAAATACACAACACTAGACAACAACAAGAAGAGGATAGACAGTGATTCAGGCAACACAAGAAAAAGAATTCATTCTTGGCCCAGAGAGAAATTGATCTAGAAGAAGAAGAAGAAGAACATTACACCAATATCAAGAGTCTTCTTCATCTGCTTTTACTCAGGAGAACTTCAAAACAATACATTCATATCAGTTACAAGAAGTTCCTGAAGACTTTCTCTGGACCTGGAATTCTAGGACTTTGAAGACCTATCACCCTGAAGCAGTGCTCCAGTATTCTTCCTGATTCATTCTACATCTCATGGGGAGCAAAGCTGCTAAACAACATTCCACAAGTCTTCTCATTTGACTTGAGAAAGAGAAGACCTCATCACCCTCTCACTCCACCTCTATACAGGGTTTTAATTCCCTTCAAAATTATTCTGGTTGCAAGTCTCGCACCAAAAGACTTGAGGGTTTGGTTTTTGGGAACCTGATCAAAACCCCATTGGTGCTAGGACACCTGATCAACCCCTTCCTGCAGTGGATTCCTACCAGGGTGGTAGAAGAGTGGACTACCCAAATTTGGGGAACCACTATAAAATTCTTGTGTCGTCTGGTTGCTTTCTTTTCCTTTTGTTTTCTGGCCTTGCTCTGTGATTGTGCTGTGATTAGTCCATTGCTGTTTTTTTTTTGTTTATTGTATTTGTAACGCCCCGAAACTCAAAGGAGCAAAGGGGGACGTTTTGGGCCAGTTTTGGTTTCTGGATGAAAGCACACGGCCTGGGACACGAGCGTGTCCCAGGGCGTGTCAAGCGTGTGTCGACACTTAGCCGCGAAGTCGTCGAGTTATTCTCGACGATTCGTCGAGAATGGGCACACGGCCTGCGACACGGGCGTGTCGCAGGGCGTGGCGACCCGTGTCGACACTTAGTCGTGAAATCGTCGAGTTATACTCGACGATTTGTCAAGAATGGGCACACGGCCTGCGACACGGGCGTGTTGCAGGGCGTGTCGACCCGTGTCGACGATCGTCAAGGTGAAATCGTCGAGATTCACTCGACGATCGTCGAGTCAAGGCACACGGCCTAGGACACGGGCGTGTCCAAGGCCGTGTCATCGAGTCGTCGATCTCCACTCGACGAAATATCCCGTGTACACGGCCTGGGGGCCCAGGCGTGTCAAAGTGACACGGGCGTGTCCTAGAACCCGTGCAGTGCTCGGGTTGGAAACGGGGGAAAAATCATGGGGTACACGGCCGGCTACACGGCCGTGTCAGCTGGAATACGGGCGTGTCAGCTCGAACACGGGCGTGTTCGATACCCGTGTGCGTGTCCAGGAGATTCGATTTTGACGGCGAATGCGGCACACGGCCCTGGACACGGGCGTGTGCCAGGCCGTGTTCGGTCCAGATTGGGCATTTTAGCCCCGAATCAAAGCCGTTCGTTTCCTTGATTGAAGATCCAATGGTTGGGGGTTGTTCCTGGGAGGATATACCCGGGAGTTGACTTGAAATCCATCATTTTTCTTACCTTTTCATCTCTCCAAACCCTTGGAGAAAGAAGAGCTAAGGCAAGAGGAAGAGGAGATAGATCCGCCATTGGAGGAGCTTCGGAGCTCCGAATCGAAAGCCGACTCCGGATCCGCGGAGGCAACGCTAGTGCGGTCATTTCCATCCGATTACTTTCCGATGGCGCCAAAGAGGAACGCAAGGGTAACGATCCTCATCTTGAGCACTAATAGCTCTCTTTCTTAGCATAGGAAGCCCGCTCTCGCGAGTTTGCGGAGAGTTGGAGGCGTTCCTTCGGGTAGATATGTAAAGTCCCCGTTGTTTAGAGTTCGTATGCGAGAACGGACATAGGCATTTTGGTTGAAGCCTACCCGGACATGTTTGTCCGGATCGGTGATGTTGCATTGCTTAAGGCCGGAGAAGACTCCGTGCTATTGGGTGTTTTTCGGGTTTTCTACGCGGTAGATTGCAGTAGGGAGCCTTGGGGACTAACCCAAAGGTGCACCCGGAAAACTGGGCGGATACGAGATCTTGCCGACTTGGTGGCCTGAGAGCCAACTTGAACATAACGGGGTTATGTGATTTGCGGTAGAATGGGATTCGGTGAAAGTTTGACCCGCGCATATTGCTTAAATTGTCGTTGCGATGTGAGCACGGGTTAGATGGAACCGTACCCACTCTATGTCATTCGGGTTAGAGAGACCTAAAGTTACATGGCACTCGCCGTTGGCATAGATGGGGGTCTTCGGTGGTCAATGGCTTAAATTGACGTGACCAATACCAGGAAGACGGATTGCTCATAGGAATGGCCGTCTAAGTGGCGGTGGTGAGTCCGGAATGTTAATGGCTTTAATTGACGTAACATCGACCGGTTCACCGAGAATGTGCCCTGAGTGCACGGGACGTGTGGCCGTACGAGCCAACGTCTGTGTTGAAATGGCTATGGTTATATGCATTGCTCGCTTGTGCTAATGAAATGCAGGGAAGGAGCATCGCCGCTCCGAGTTGGGGGCGGGATCGTTATAATTTGGTCAGCATTGCTGACCGTTGCCTTGTTTGCCACCGTGCGGTGGTGTGTTGCTTGCAGGTGCAGCTGGACCAAGCGGTCAGTAGCGGGCTAAAGCCCTTTTTGCGAAGCTGGCCCTCGAAGGCTCAAGTGTAAATGTTTTTCTGTTTTATTCATGTATGACCGGCCTGCGTGCCGAGGTTTGTAAATCATGTATTAAATACGTGGAACGTTCTGTAAGGCCTTAAGGCCGATTTTTGGGTATTTTGTAATAACATTCCTATTTTCATATTAGTGGACATTCATACTTGTTGCTGGGTTCTTGTGTACGACTTATTGAAACTGCTTCCGCTAGAATGCTCTGTGTAGGACGTTAAGATTGGTTGGATGGTTTCCATACGTAACCACCCGGTCTGTCTGTGGTATATGGCGTCGGGCCCCGGCCGGACCTACTGCTATATGCTATGCGACGGATAGGGGGCATTACAATTTGGTATCAGAGCCAGGTTTTGGTCGGGCTTAAAGTGAATTCATGGGCGAATTCTTTTTAAGGGGAGGTGAACACATTGTGTGCGTCATCGTTATAACGGTAAAAGAACCCATGAATGTCCACTTAGGAATGAAAATACTCGTGTTTGAGGAACCTTTGTGTTCCTATAATTGTTGTTTGCAATGTTCTTTGGTCGCTTAACGGTGTTTTGTACCACTATAGGTGACCAGAAGTGGTGTTCGGCCGTCAGAACGCCGAGGTTCTGAGGCTAGTAGTGCACCGGAAGTTGCTCCTGCAACACCTTTGTCGGCTGAAAATATAAGATTGGTGGCTGAAGCTGTGTTGGCCGTGATCAATGCGCAGCCTGGGAGGCAAGCGCAGCAGCCAACTCCTGTGTTGGAGCAAGAACCTCTTCAAGAGGCTGAGCCGAGGAGGGTGGAGCAAGTGGTTGTTGAACCAATAGTGCCAAGGAGGGCAACTGAGAGGCAGTTGAAGCATGTAATGAGCTTTAACCCTCCGTTATTCTCGGGGTTGGGAACCCCATCTCAGGCTGAAGACTGGCTCTCCAGGGTGAAGAGAGTCATGACAGCGACGGAGACGGAGGAGTGGCAAATGACCACCATCGCTCCATTCCTGCTGGATGGGGAAGCGAGGATATGGTGGGAAGGATTGGAGCTGCATCATCTGAGAGGTAGACAACTGATAGACGTTCCGATGGAAGAGTTCTCGGGATTGTTCTTAGCAAGATACCTCCCTTCTACTCAGAGGATCTCAATGGAGAATGAGTTCCTGAAGTTGGTGCAGGGTGAGAGGAGCGTGGATGAATATCTCCACGAGTTTACGCGGTTGAGTCGTTATACGAGCTCTACCATCATGGATGAGGAGCGCAAGACTAATCGTTTTTATGAAGGCCTGAGGGATGAGCTGAGATTATTACTGTCGGGGCCAATGACGCAGGGTTTCTTAACCTTGGTCAATACTGCCCGGTCCTTGGAGAAGGACATGAAGAATGTACAAGTGAAGAAAGGCTTGGCTGATAAGAAATCTGAGTTCAGAGTGCCGACTACTTCAAAGTCCGGCTATCGGAGGGCTTTCAAGAAGCATAGGACTTCGGGTCCAGCTCCTTCTGGCGCTTCTGGGGCGACTACGGGTCGGACCCCGGGTGCGTGTTTTACTTGTGGCAAGACGGGGCATTTCGCCCGTGATTGTTGGAGCGGACGTCCTAAGTCCGAGAGGAGGCCAGGAGCTACCTACGAAGAGAAGGGAAAGGCGGTGGAGTCGACCGCATCCCACTATGCTCCGGCCCAACCAAGGGTCTACAATCTTGGCCAACAGGAGGCCATTAAACAAGCCGATGTGGTGACAGGTACGGTTTAATTTATAGCAAGTTAATTTCTTTAAATACTTGTTATGTATATGTTACCTTACCACTGCTTGTTTAGGATTTGTTTTGATTTGTGAAAATCCGGCACGAGCACTCTTCGATACGGGAGCTTCACACTCCTTCTTGTCTGAAGGATTTATATCACGCATCGGACTCCCTTCTTCGATGGCGAAGGACAAGTTGGATGTGTTGTTGCCCAATGGGTGTTCGATGCGAGCGGTTAGGATCTGCGATGTTAAGATTCGTATTGGGGAGCAGGAGTTCGACCTGCGAGCGTCTTTACTTCCGTTAGTGGAGTTCGACGTCATATTTGGCATGGACTGGCTCTCGGAGCAGCAGGCCCATATAGATTGCGGTAGCAAGGAAGTTAAGCTGGGAGCGAGTCATGAGACGATGTTTACGGGCTTAAAGGGGTCGAGCAAGACGTTGATGTCTGCTCTTCAGGTGGTGAAGGCGGTTCGTGCTGGAGCAGAACTGTTCTTTACACTAGTGGAGGTTGCAAAGCCGAAGCCTACTTTGGATTGTATTTCAGTGGTATCAGAATACCCTGATGTGTTCCCTGCAGATCTTCCTGGAGCCCCGCCTCAACGGGAGATAGATTTTAAGATCGAGCTAGTGCCAGGTGCAAAGCCTGTGTCACGATCTCCGTATCGGCTAGCGCCTAAGGAAATGGCGGAGCTGAAAGTTCAACTGCAAGAGTTGTTGGAGCAAGGGTATGTGCGCCCGAGTTCTTCGCCTTGGAGCGCACCGGTCCTCTTTGTTAAGAAGAAGGACGGAAGCTTGAGGTTATGTATTGATTATCGGGAGCTAAACAAGCTGACTGAGAAGAACAAGTACCCGATCCCCCGGATTGATGATCTCTTCGATCAGTTAGTCGGGTCGACGGTGTACTCGAAGTTAGATCTCAAGGCTGGGTACTATCAGCTGCGTATAAGGGAGAGTGATATCCCGAAGACAGCGTTTAGTACAAGATACGGGCATTATGAGTTTACGGTCATGCCGTTTGGGCTGACTAATGCGCCGTCAGTGTTCATGGATTTGATGAACAGGACGTTCAGGGAGTACTTGGACCATTTCGTGATCGTCTTCATCGACGATATTTTGGTGTACTCGCAAAGTGAGGAGGATCACTTCAAGCATCTCCATTTGGTGTTGGAGACACTCAGGAGAAATCAGTTGTATGCCAAGTTCTCGAAGTGCGAGTTTTGGCTATCCTCAGTGGCGTTCCTCGGGCATATAGTGAGTGGAGAGGGTAT
The DNA here is from genome assembly GCA_039583875.1 of Platanthera guangdongensis. Lineage (NCBI taxonomy): Eukaryota > Viridiplantae > Streptophyta > Magnoliopsida > Asparagales > Orchidaceae > Platanthera > Platanthera guangdongensis. The sequence goes on along the minus strand of CM077161.1, from coordinate 28,185,302 downwards.
TGCTGTGGATCCGGCGAAGATTGTTGCGATACGGGAGTGGCCTGAGCTTGCTACGGTAGCAGAAGTCCGGAGCTTTTTGGGGCTTGCCGGCTATTATAGGCGCTTCGTAGAGAACTTCTCGTGGTTAGCGTTACCTCTCACTACTTTGACGAGGAAGGAGCATAAGTTCGTTTGGATGCCGGAGTGCGCGCGAGCTTTTGAGGAGTTGAAGTGTCGGTTGACCACGGCGCCTGTGCTGAGTTCGCCGGTTGGAACCGAAGGCTATGAGATATATAGCGATGCTTCGGGCAGCGGTTTGGGTTGTGTGCTACTGCAGCACGGAAGCGTGATAGCTTATGGCTCGAGACAGCTAAAAGTGCACGAGAGGAATTATCCGGTCCATGACTTGGAGTTAGCGGCCGTGATTTTTGCCTTGAAGCTGTGGAGACATTATTTATACGGTGTGAAGATTGACATCTACACCGATCACAAGAGCCTAAAGTATTTGATTGATCAGAAAGATCTGAATATGCGGCAGCGTAGGTGGATGGAGTTCCTGGGGGACTATACATTCAAGATCCACTACGTGCCTGGCAAAGGGAATGAGGTTGCGGACGCATTGAGTCGCCGAGCCCCAGCTCAAGCGAATTGGCTATCAGTGCATGATGAGCGGTTGGTGCAGGAGCTGGAGGCGTTGGAGATTGTTTGTGTGGATAGACAATCTAGTGCTGAAGCAGTGCTGAATTGGACTGAAGTCCAATATGACCTGGCTGATCGGATTCGGCAGGCTTTGGATATGGATGCTCAAATGAAGCAGTTCATGATAGAGGCTCTGAATGGGTCAAATTCCCAATTCGTTGTGGAGGACGGATTGCTGTGGAAAGACGGTCGTTTGTGCGTCCCAAGTGTGGGCAATTTATGGGTGGAGTTGTTGTACGAGGCGCACCATACCAAGTACTCGATTCACCCGGGGAGCACGAAGATGTACCGTGATGTAAAGAAACTGTTTTGGTGGCCGGGATTAAAGAAGGATGTGGCGCTATATGTAGCGAAGTGCCAAACTTGCGCCTTAGTGAAGGCGGAGTGCCAAAAGCCGGGAGGATTTCTTAAGTCCTTGCCTATTCCGGAGTGGAAATTTGACGACATCTCTATGGACTTTGTGCACGGTTTGCCAAGGTCGCAAAAGGGGAACGACACCATCTGGGTGGTCGTGGATCGATTAACGAAGGTGTCGCATTTTATTCCGCATAGGAAGGATGATCCGGTGGAGAAGCTGGCAAAGCTTTATGTAGATAATATAGTACGGCTTCATGATGTGCCTCGCAGCATCGTGAGTGACCGTGATGGGCGGTTCATGTCCAATGATTGGAGGCTGGTGCAGCAAATGTTGGGAACAAAGCTGAAGTTTAGCACAGCCTTTCACCCGCAAACGGATGGGCAGACCGAGAGGGTCAATAGAACCATGGAAGACATGCTTCGCATGTGTGTCTTGGACTTTGGAAAGCAATGGGAGGACCACCTTTATTTGGTGGAGTTCGCATACAACAACAGCTACCAAGCAAGTATTCAGATGGCGCCTTTCGAGGCCCTATATGGTAGAAGATGTCGCATGCCGTTGTCTTGGTTAGAAACGGGCGAGTCGAAGTTGTATAAGCGATCGGAAGTGGATGATGCTACTTCTTTGGTGAGAACCATTTGGGAGAGGTTACTCATCGCTCAGGACCGGCAAGCAAAGTACTATAATGCCAAGCACAGGAACGTGGAGTTCGCTGTGGGTGATTATGTGTACCTAAAGATCAAGCCGTTCAAGGGTGTCTCGCGGGTGCGACGGTTGAAAAAGCTAAGCCCGAGGTACCTTGGACCGTTTGAGGTTCTGGAGCGAGTTGGAGAAGCGGCCTATAGGTTGAAGCTTTCGGTGGAGCTAAGTGGTTTACACGATGTGTTCCACATTTCGGTGCTTCGGAAGGCGGTGCAAGAGCCTACGCAAGTGATCGCGGTCGATCAAGTGCCGGTGGATAGTGGGCTAACGACAAAGGTCAAGCCCGTGTGGATTGAGGACTCGGAGGTCAAGCGGCTACGCAATAAAGAGATTAGGATAGTCAAAGTCCGGTGGGACAATTGCGGTCGTGAGGAGCTCTCTTGGGACCGAGAGCAGACTATGCTTGACGAGTATCCGGAGTTGTTCCGCTCAGGTACAAATGTTGTTTTTGTATATCTTTCCTTTATGTAATTTCGTGGGCGAAATTCTTTTAAGAGGGGGAGAGTTGTAACGCCCCGAAACTCATAGGAGCAAAGGGGGACGTTTTGGGCCAGTTTTGGTTTCTGGCTGAAAGCACACGGCCTGGGACACGGACGTGTCCCAGGGCGTGTCAAGCGTGTGTCGACACTTAGCCGCGAAGTCGTCGAGTTATTCTCGACGATTCGTCGAGAATGGGCACACGGCCTGCGACACGGGCGTGTCGCAGGGCGTGTCGACCCATGTCGACACTTAGTCGTGAAATCGTCGAGTTATACTCGACGATTCGTCGAGAATGGGCACACGGCCTGCGACACGGGCGTGTCGCAGTGCGTGTCGACCCGTGTCGACGATCGTCAAGGTGAAATCGTCGAGATTCACTCGACGATCGTCGAGTCAAGGCACACGACCTAGGACACGGGCGTGTCCAAGGCCGTGTCATCGAGTCGTCGATCTCCACTCGACGAAATGTCCCGTGTACACGGCCTGGGGGCCCAGGCGTGTCAAAGTGACACGGGCAAGGACACGGGCGTGTCCTAGAACCCGTGCAGTGCTCGGGTTGGAAACGGGGGAAAAATCATGGGGTACACGACCGGCTACACGGCCGTGTCAGCTGGAACACGGGCGTGTCAGCTCGAACACGGGCGTGTTTGATACCCGTGTGCGTGTCCAGGAGATTCGATTTTGACGGCGAATGCGGCACACGGCCCTGGACACGGGAGTGTGCCAGGCCGTGTTCGGTCCAGATTGGGCATTTCAGCCCCGAATAAAAGCCGTTCGTTTAATTGATTGAAGATCCAATGGCTGGGGGTTGTTCCTGGGAGGATATACCCGGGAGTTGACTTGAAATCCATCATTTTTCTTACCTTTTCATCTCTCCAAACCCTTGGAGAAAGAAGAGCTAAGGCAAGAGGAAGAGGAGCTAGATCCGCCATTGGAGGAGCTTCGGAGCTCCGAATCGCAAGCCGACTCCGGATCCGTGGAGGTAACGCTAGTGCGGTCATTTCCATCCGATTACTTTCCGATGGCGCCAAAGAGGAACGCAAGGGTAACGATCCTCATCTTGAACACTAATAGCTCTCTTTCTTAGCATAGGAAGCCCGCTCTCGCGAGTTTGCGGAGAGTTGGAGGCGTTCCTTCGGGTAGATATGTAAAGTCCCCGTTGTTTAGAGTTCGTATGCGAGAACGGACATAGGCATTTTGGTTGAAGCCTACCCGGACATGTTTGTCCGGATCGGTGATGTTGCATTGCTTAAGGCCGGAGAAGACTCCGTGCTATTGGGTGTTTTTCGGGTTTTCTACGCGGTAGATTGCAGTAGGGAGCCTTGGGGACTAACCCAAAGGTGCACCCGGAAAACTGGGCGGATACGAGATCTTGCCGACTTGGTGGCCTGAGAGCCAACTTGAACATAACGGGGTTATGTGATTTGCGGTAGAATGGGATTCGGTGAAAGTTTGACCCGCGCATATTGCTTAAATTGTCGTTGCGATGTGAGCACGAGTTAGATGGAACCGTACCCGCTCTATGTCGTTCGGGTTAGAGAGACCTAAAGTTACATGGCACTCGCCGTTGGCATAGATGGGGGTCTTCGGTGGTCAATGGCTTAAATTGACGTGACCAATACCAGGAAGACGGATTGCTCATAGGAATGGCCGTTTAAGTGGCGGTGGTGAGTCCGGAATGTTAATGGCTTTAATTGACGTAACATCGACCGGTTCACCGAGAATGTGCCCTGAGTGCACGGGACGTGTGGCCGTACGAGCCAACGTCTGTGTTGAAATGGCTATGGTTATATGCACTGCTCGCTTGTGCTAATGAAATGCAGGGAAGGAGCATCGCCGCCCCGAGTTGGGGGTGGGATCGTTATAATTTGGTCAGCATTGCTGACCGTTGCCTTGTTTGCCACCCTGCGGTGGTGTGTTGCTTGCAGGTGCAGCTGGACCAAGCGGTCAGTAGCGGGTTAAAGCCCTTTTTGCGAAGCTGGCCCTCGAAGGCTCAAGTGGAAATGTTTTTCTGTTTTATTCATGTATGACCGGCCTGCGTGCCGAGGTTTGTAAATCATGTATTAAACAAGTGGAACGTTCTGTAAGGCCTTAAGGCCGATTTTTGGATATTTTGTAATAACATTCCTATTTTCATATTAGTGGACATTCATACTTGTTGCTGGGTTCTTGTGTACGACTTATTGAAACTGCTTCCGCTAGAATGCTCTGTGTAGGACGTTAAGATTGGTTGGATGGTTTCCATACATAACCACCCGGTCTGTCTGTGGTATATGGCGTCGGGCCCCGGCCGAACCTACTGCTATATGCTATGCGACGGATAGGGGGCGTTACAGTATTTGCTGCACACACGCACACACACACCTAAAATACAATAACAGTTGTAAAAGTTTTAAAATCACCATATACTCTATTCACCCCCCCTCTAGAGTATAACAGATCTAGCTGCACTTTCAATTGGTATCAAAGCCAGGTTGGTTAAACATACCATACCTGATTGGTTGTACAGGCTAACACCTGAACCCAAAGATCCCTTAGTTAGATCTCTTTGTTTTTATTCTGTTATTAGATTTTGTTCTCACACACATGGCCCAAAACTAGGATTATACAAGCATCAGACCTCCAGTGTGCAATCTTAACAAGTTTGCCATCTGGAAGGCAAGAATCAGATTATATATGAACTTCATTGATGAGGATATTTTTTCTGTCATTTCAACAGGTGTTCCTCCAGCTCCTACAACTTTTGCCAGCACATCAACTAATCTGAGTGCAGTACCACCTCCAAACAATACTGAAGCCTATAAGAAAGCCAAGATGGCTGATGGAAAGGCTATGAATATTCTGGCCCAAATAATGTCAGATGACATATTTCAGAAGGTGGCTGAGTGCACCTCAGGCAAGGCCATTTGGGACTCTCTCAATCAAATGGTAGAAGGCTCAGCTGATGAAAGAAAGGATAGGAGATCCAGTCTCATTTCTCTCTATGAGAATTTCAAAAAGGATGATACAGAATCAGTGGCTGAGATGTACAATAGATTAAGTTCAATCATTAGTGAACTCAAGACTCTTGACAAGGACATCACCTTAACTGAGGTGAATGATAAGATACTGATGTGTTTCCCCAGTTCATGGGACTCTAGAATCTGGCCAATCAAAGAAGACAGAAGTCTCAATGAGATCACAACAGAATCTCTGCTAGGCAAGCTGAAGTCATATGAGCAGCTTGTCAAATCAAGAGAGGCAGCAGAACAGAAGGCAACTACCCCAGTTAGGAAGGAGCACAGCTTGGCCCTCAAATCTTCTGAAGACAGTGAAACATCTACCTCCAATGAAGAGTTAATGAGCCTCTTTGCCAAAAGATTCTACAAAATGGCAAGAAAGGACTTTAGAAGAAAATCATCCAGGCAGGATGATAAACCCAAATATAACAAGACACCAACTAAGGAGGTTGTGTGTTTTGGATGTAGAAAGCCAGGGCACTATATTTCAGAATGCCCAGAGAATCAGAAAAAGGACAAGGGCAGGGACAGGGATTCCAGAAGAAAACAAAGCAGCAGACCCTCCTCCAACAAGTATAAAAGGAAGGACAAAGGATTTGTTGCTGAGTCCTGGAGTGACACAGAAGAGGAAACATCCTCCTCCAGCTCCAGTGAAGAAGAGGAAGAAGCCACATCCAAGGAGGTGTGCCTAATGGCAATAGATGCCTCCAGAAGCAACTGTGGATAAAAAGAGGATTCTGAAGATGAAGGTGCCTCAGACTCAGAGGCTGATCAGGTGATTTCTAGTTTTGATTTCAATTCTTACTTGTTTAAAGTAGAGTTTAAAACTATGTGCATGGATTTAATAAACTCAGAGAAAGAGATAAAAACCCTAAGGACTAGACTAGAAAATCTTGAATCTGTCAGCACAGAAAACAGAAAACTAACTGACCAATTGACTCTAGCTAATGAACAGATAATCAAGTTAAAATCTGAATTATGTGAGGCAAAACAACTTGAGCAATCTCTCAATGGGAGAAGCTTCAAGCTGATGGATATCACAAGCACAGTAAATGCCAGATTAAATGGCAGGCTGGGCTTGGGCGCTTCATCAGGTTTACCCCCGATAATAAAGAAGAATATACTTTCCACTCCCATAAAGTTTATCACTGCTAAAGGTAAAGAGAAACTAACTGAAAAACCCAGATCAGAAAACAAGTCAAATCCCCTAGACAACAGCAACAGAAAATAGTAGAAAGCTGTTAAAAACCAAGTTCAGCAGAATTCGTCGAACTTAGATCGACGAAATCCTGCAAGATCGTCGAACCTCGATCGACGAACGTTGAACGCAAACTTCAGAAATAATTATTCATCTTACTGCGATCGACGAACTGTGTATGGTTCGTCGAGCAGAGGTCGACGAACGTGGGACGCAGAAAATGACCATGGTCATTCTCTAAGTGGAGGTCGACGATCTCTTCCCCATTCATCGAACTCTGGTCGACGAACTTACAATAATTCGTCGATCCCAGAACGACCAAATATAAATAATTTCTCCTATAGAAATGTTAAAACAGCTAACAAGACATTTAATCCAGTAGCTGATTGGATAATCCCACCTAGGAGATATCACCCTCTAGGGTATAAGTCTCAACCTGTATTATCAGTCATTTCTAGTTTTACTTTTCATCCAAACCAAAGACCCAAGGTAACTTGGGTCAAGAATAATTGAGCTTTGTTTTTTTTGATGCAGGTACAGGTGAAGAACTGTCCAAGGCTAAGTCAGACATGGTACCTAGACAGTGGCTGCTCCAAGCACATGACTGGCATCAGAGCAAATCTCTCCAACTATAAGTCCAAGCTAGGACCAAAGGTGATATTTGGAGACTCAAAGAGTGGTCAGTCAGAAGGATATGGAAGAGTAAGCATTGGAGCAGTGACCTTCAAAAAGGTGACATATGTAAGAGGACTTAAACATAACCTTATATCCATAAGTCAATTATGTGATGAAGGTTATCAGGTACATTTCAACTCTACCTCTTGTTCTATTATAAATGATAAAAATCAAACTGTTTTAATTGGACTTAGACAAGGAAACATATATTTAGTAGATTTCATTTCTGCCACAACTGATATTTGTTTACTCAATATCACTAGTTACCAAAATGAGCTATGACACAAAAGGCTAGGACATGTAAATCTTAAGAACATATCTAGGTTATCTAAAGACAACCTTGTTAGAGGTTTACCTTCTGGCCCACACAAGAAGGAAAGTCTATGCAGGGCTTGTCAACTAGGCAAGCAAACTAAAACTAGCTTCAAATACATTAATAAAAGTGATTCACCTAGGATATTGTATCTGCTTCATGTGGATCTTTTTGGACCCATTGCAGTACAAAGCCTAGGAGGTAAGTCTTACACCTTAGTTATTGTTAATGATTTCTCCAAATTCAGTTGGGTAGCCTTCCTGAGAGCTAAGTCAGATACATTCAAAGTTCTTACAGATTTTCTCAGGACCATACAGATTGAGTTCTCTACTCATGTTGCATTTATCAGAAGTGATCATGGCACAGAGTTTGAGTCTCTTCTTATGCATGAGTTCTGTGAGAAGGAAGGTATCAGGCAGTGCTTCTCAGCTCCTAGAACTCCCCAACAAAATGGGGTTGCTGAAAGGAAAAATAGGACACTCATTGATGCTGCAGGTATATTGTTAGTAGATGATTACATGCCTCTATCCTTTTGGGCAGAAGCTGTAAATACAGCCAACTATATCCTGAACAGATGTCTTATACATAAACTAAAACACAAGACCCCCTATGAATTACTTAAAGAAAAGAAACCTAAAATCACTTACTTTAAAGTTTTTGGTTGCATATGTTACATCCACACTAATAAAAAAAGATACATTAGAAAAATTGAGGCTAAAGCTGAAGAAGGGATTTTTCTAGGATATTCCCAAGTAAGCAAGGCCTATAGGGTTTTCAATAAATCATCCCTTAAAATTGAATAATCTATCCATGTGTCTTTTGATGAAGCTAACATGTCTTATAAGGAGAAAGACATTTCTACCAATAGTCCTTTGCAGGTTTCACCAATGTGTGAGTCTATGGATGGACTAAACCTTACCCAAGAGGTTCCAAATCATCCCACTCCACAGGCTGCTGAAGATAGTGAAGAAGAAATCCAAGAGGAAGTAACTGAACTTCCATCAACAGCCAGTACCATTCCTCAAGAGGAATTATTTGCATAAGCTGTTGCTCAACCAACTCCACCAACTGATCTTGTCACACTTAGAGATCACCCCAGATCTCAAGTGATTGGGGACATTTCAGTTGGTGTACAGACAAGACATCAGCTCAATCAAGACTTGATGCATGCCTGTTTTCTCTCTCAAATTGAACCTCTCACCTTCCGTGAAGCTGAGCAAGATCCCCACTGGATTCTTGCAATGCAAGATGAACTAAATCAGTTTGAGAGATGTAGAGTTTGGGATTTGGTTCCAAGACCCCATAACTACCCAGTTATTGGAACCAAATGGGTCTATAGGAACAAATTAGATGCACAAGTGAACATAGTAAGGAACGAGGCTAGATTGGTTACCCAAGGATATAGGCAAGAAGAAGGAATAGACTATGACCAAACCTTTGCCCCTGTTGCAAGGTTGGAGGCCATTATAATATTCCTACCCTATGCAGCATACAAAAAGTTCAAGGTATTCCAGATGGATGTTAAGAGTGCCTTTCTGAATGGTGTACTTCAAGAAGAGGTTAATGTAGAACAACCTCCAGGTTTTATCTCTCTAACTCAACCCTCTTATGTTTACAAGTTGCATAAAGCTCTCTATGGTTTAAAGCAAGCTCCAAGAGCTTGGTATGAGACCCTAGCTAGCTTTCTTTTAGAGCATAAATTTACAAGAGTAATCATAGATAAAACCCTTTTCACTATGAAAGTGCAGTTAGATCTGATATACTCTAGCGGGGGGGGGGGGGGGTGAATAGAGTATATGGTGATTTTACAACTTTTACAACTGCTGTTGTATTTTAGGTGTGTGTGTGTGTGCAGCAAATACAATAAATCAGAAAGCAGCAAAGGACTAATCACAACACAATCACAGAGCAAGGCCAGTAAACAAAAAGGAAAAGAAAGCAACCAGACGACACAAGAATTTTATAGTGGTTGCCCAAATCTTGGTAGTCCACTCTTCTACCACCCTGGTAGGAATCCACTGCAGGAAGGGGTTGATCAGGTGTCCTGGCACCAATGGGGTTTTGATCAGGTTTCCAAAAACTAAACCCTCAAGTCTTTTGGTGGGAGACTTGCAACCAGAATAATTTTGAAGGGAATTAAAACCCTGTACATAGGTGGAGTGAGAGGGTGAAGAGGTCTTCTCTTTCCCAAGTCAACTGAGAAGACTTGTGGAATGTTGTTTAGCAACTTTGCTCCCCCTGAGATGTGGAATGGTTCAGGAAGAAAACTGGAGCACTGCTTCAGGGTGATAGGTCTTCAAAGACCTAGAATTCCAGGTCCAAAGAAATTCTTCAGGAACTTCTTGCAACTGATATGAATGTATTGTTTTGAAGTTCTCCTGAGTAAAAGCCGATGAAGAAGACTCTTCATATTGATGTAATGTTCTTCTTCTTCTAGATCAATTTCTCTCTGGGCCAACAATGAATTCCTTTTCTTGTGTTGTCTGAATCACTGTCTATGCTATTCTAGATGTTCTGGTGTTGTGTCCTTGTTCAATTTCTTCTAGTTTTTGTATGTTTCTTTCTGTTATGGAGAACATTCCATTTTTTGAATGTCGAGCAGTAATGACAGACGGCCTGGAAAGGAAGCAGCAATTAATTATTTCCCCAACTGTTTCCATGGGAAAACGGCATGTAATAATCCAGAATTAACTGCGCATCCTAACGGTAGTATATGTGAAAAACTACCATTAATTGTCCAGGAATCAGCGCCATGCAATGAGACAGGAACGGAAGAGGACCTAGTTTGGAATTGTCGACCGAAGAACAGGATTCGTCGAACAGAGTCTTGAAGTCGTCGAGCTGCGCTGAGTTCGTCGAGCTGAGCTGAGTTCGTCGATCTGCGCTGAGTTCGTCGAGCTGAGCTGAGTTCGTCGAGCTGACAGTCTTCATTCGTTGAATAGACAATCTTCAATATCAGACAAACATCATTCGTCGAGCAGAGAACCAAATTCGTCGAGCTGAGAATAAACTTCGTCGACCTGAGAAAAGTTCTGGACTTGGACGAAATACTCTGCATCTGCTGAAAAGCTGTGTCGACACAAAATGGTGTCGACAGATTGGTCTTGGTGTCGACACAACTCCCATAGTGTCGACAGATTGGTCTAGGTGTCGACACAAAACCTCTGGTGTCGACACAAGCTGGTGTCGACTGAAATCCTGGGTGTCGACACAAATCGCCTGGTGTCGACACAAGCCCTAAGTGTCTACATAGATTCTCTGAGCACAAAAAATGTCGAGTACAGATTTAGCATTCGTCGACCTGAGAGGCTGTGAACTTGAGGTCCAAGTTCGTCGAGCTCAGACAATAATTCGTCGGCCGAAGCATGAAGATGGACTTAGAGAAATTTTGAAGTAGTCCTGAGAATGCTTGAAGTGGATCTGGTATTCGTCGAGTAAAGAACAAATTTCGTCGAGCTCAGTACTGCGAATTGTCTCACGATCGTCGAGCGCACAACTTCCTTCGTCGAGCTGAGTTCGACGAACGTCGAACTTATTTCACTTAGTCTGAAACCCTGATAGATCTTGAGTTCCTGAAGGTCTTGAAGAAGGCTGGTCCATCTGAAGTTGAGATAAAGGACTGTCCTAGACTCTAAGACACAAACTTGACCCAAACTATACATGATGGGTCACAACCTAAGTCAGTGAACCTAGCCCAAATCAACTAGGGATCCAACAATCTCCCCATATTTGGGTGAGGTCACTAACAGAAACTCCAAGCAAAGAACAAACAGAAAAACAAAGCAAAATAAAGAGATATATCTGGCAGAGAATTTACAACACATGCAACAGATATATATATACATACTGGCTTTGTTTTAATGCAAAAGTATAGAGTGAAACAGAAGTAGAAATGAAAAGAAAACACAAAATTACTTCTCTGATTTCTTCTGTTTTGACTTGACTTCAGATGCCTTTTCTCCTAGCTTCTTGAAAATAATTTCCCTGATGGGATCTGAAGCTTTAGCCTTGGTCATAGTCAAGTCAGCTGCCCCTATAATGTTCAGTGAAGTGGCTCTGGGGACAACTGCTTCTGGGTGAAGATTCATGTATTCATCAACATTTAGTAGTTTGTTTGCTTTCCCAAATCTTTTCAGTTCATCTCCCCTGTACTGAGACATAGTGGTTAAGCCTGTTGTGTCCTTGCCTTCAGCTTTAGCTTTGTTGATAAGAGATAAGCCAATGATTTCTTGGAATCTTGCCATTCTGGCTGTATTGGCTCTTTCTGGATCTTCAGGAGGAGAATAGGGCCTTTCAGCTTCCTGTTTCTTAGATTCCTGGGGATGCTGCTGTTGTTGTTGATGGTGTTGAATTCCTGAGGATGGTGGCCTTGGCTGACTACTACCAGAGGATCTCCTTGTTTGTCTCTGATAGGTTTGAATAGGAGTAGATCTTTGGGAGCTTGAGCCAGAGGCACCTGCAGCTGGAGGAGGAGGAGGAGGGGGATCCTTTCTGTACCTATGAACTGGGGGAGGAGAGTATCTCCTACTCCTCTTCCTCTCTTTTTGCTGGTTCTTAGATAACCACATCCATGCAGGAATCCCTTTGTAAGGAGCAACATTAAGCATAATATAATATGGAGTGTTTGCAGTGGGATTAGGCTTGGGAGCAGGAGGAGGAGGGGCCTTCCTTTTATTAGAGAGCAACTTCTTTCTCTTCTTAGCAGCCTCCTCATCTGATTCATGATCATCATCATCAGAATTTGAACTCTGAGGGTTATCATACAAAGCATTCAGCTTCCTCAGAGTGGCATCAGAAATGGTAAGAGGTTTGTCTTGAGGGGGAATATAAGGTTCAGAGGGTGAAGGTACAACAGCAGTAGAGACAGAACTTGCAGCTGCTGCCTTATTCTCTTCCTCAATGTCTGCCAGAATGAGCTCATCCAGATCAGGCATGGGAGAATCATCCATGACAAAATCTGGGACAGGGTAGATTTCTGGGATAGACACAGGAGTTGGAAAAGCAGAGGGAGCAGCAAAGGATGCACATAGTTGCCTGGCAACTGCTGGAATTGCTGGAGAGGTATACTGGACAATAACCAAATATGGCTTAGCAATTTCTACTGAAGGAAGCTTCATATATACAGGATCAAAAATCTGAAGAATCTCAGATAAATTAACTGTGGGATTTCTAAGGAAATCACTAGCAGTTGTTATTGAATCTACTGACTCATCAAAGCTACTGTCAGTCTCCATGAATTGAAGAAAATATATTGTTGTATCTGTAACTGTATCTGTATTATCAAGCACTGAAATACCTATATCTGTAGTGTCAAAAACTATATCTGCAGTATCTGTATTTGTATCAACTATATCCACTTCTGCAGCTGCTGCACCAGCTTCATCATGGAGCATCTCCCCCTGCCTGGGTTCAGGAGAACCTGGAGCCAGGCCCTTGATTGAAAAGGGGGCAGTAGAGAGAGCTGAGATTTTGGCAGATAAGGAATCAATGGAATTCACCAGAGGTGTAATGGCCTCTGTGATGAGTGATTTAATAAGAGGAGTCGGAAGAGAGATGATGGTGGGGATGGTGGAAGAATCCATAGGTGGAGAAAGAATAGTAGAGGAGGAAGGAGGAATATGTGGAGGGGATAAGGGAGGTAGAACAGGTTGTGGTTCAGTGGGTATAGTGTAGGATGGAATAGAGGAAAGGTGTGGTGGAAGAGGGGATTGAGGAGGAGAGGGAATATTCGTTTCAGTGGGGGAAACTGGAGGTGTAGGCATATGTGTAAGATCAGGCGGTGGAGATTGATGTTGAGGTGGAGTCAATTGAGGTGCAGGAGGAGTGGGAAGAAATTTGTTAGGGGGAATGACCTCTTCAGAGTCAGGGTGGGGAGTGACATTGACGGTCCTGGTGCTCTCAGAAGCATTGATGGAGGAGGAGGAACCCTTGGAGGGTTTGGAGATTGTCCTCTTCCATCTGCCAAACAAGGCTCAGGTGAGGCTCTTGCTGGCGTTGATGAATGTGGTCGGGGAGACCAGACATTCACTGGCATTTTCCTGGAGGAAAATCCCCAGGATTCTGCCGTAGCAGACTTCCTTCTTGCAAATCCTTTTCTTGATAAGGTCAAAGAAAACCATGCCCCAATCAACCTGACGCTTGTTGAGCACTGCGCACATGATCAGTAATTGATGGCGAGTGATGTAGTCATGCGCCGAGTGCTTGCCCATTAGAATTATCCCGACAATGTCAGCCAAAAACTGATAAGCGGCGGACAATTGTTTCTTCAGAAGCTTATTAGGGTTGTTGCCAGAGAAACCCATGACTTTCAGCATATCAGCATATTCCTCAGCGTCCATTTCCAAGTTATCTTCTCCATTTATCAGACCAAATATTTCAGAGATTACTGCTGGGGTCAGAGAAACGACAGTGTTTCCAATTGTTCCTGTCAGATTTCCATCTTCAGAAATTGCGGCAGAGTACACCCATTCTCTAATCTCGGTCGAGTGTAGCTTGATGTTGCGTGTCATGAAGTCCTTGAGATGTAGTTCTTCCAGTAATTCAAGGATATACAGAAAAATGGGATCGGAGTGCTGGAAGGACTCAAAGTCCATTGAGAATGCTGCATCAAACTTCAATGCTGCAAGTGCTCCTGGAGGAATTGCCATTGATGACCTACAAAGAAAATTACAGAGAAAACGGCGATCAAGAGCAAAGGAACTAAAAGCGCGGGACAGAGGTCGAAGAAAACCAAGATATAAGATTTTCAGAATATGAATCGACAAGCATCGTTCCACGAAAAAGAGACAAATCTTCGAACTGAGATCAACGAAATAAGGTATAGGAGAGTAGTTCGTCGAATCCATTCAGAAGAATTGAAAACAGTTCGTCGAACCCAGTTCGACGAAATGGTTTCTGAAACAAGGTTCGTCGACCTCCAGTCGACGAAAATTGTTTCCACACAGAGAATTCGTCGATCTCCGTTCGACGAGAATCTCTCAAACTTTCCCTAATTCGTCGAACTCCGTTCGACGAACTCTGGAAAATTCGTCGAATGCAGACAGAAATTAATTTAACTCTTCTCCATCAATCATTCCCAGTTGATTTATAAAGAACAGATGGGTTTTCTCATCCAAGGGCTTGGTGAAGATATCTGCTCTCGGTAGATCAGTAGGAATGTGGATCAAGTTAATTTTCTTTTTGTCCACATTATCTCTAATGAAATGATGTCTTATTTCAATATGTTTAGTCCTAGAATGATGAACTGGATTCTGTGCAATAGCAATAGCACTAGTATTATCATAAAATAAGGTTGAATTATTTAAGTTGATACCATAATCTAGGAGTTGGTTTTGAATCCATAGCATCTGTGAGCAGCAGCTGCCAGCAGCCATGTACTCTGCCTCAGCAGTTGATGTAGACACAGATGTCTGCTTTTTGCAAAACCAAGAGACAAGTCTCATACCCAGGAACTGGCAAGTTCCAGAGGTACTTTTTCTGTCCACCCTACATCCAGCATAGTCAGCATCTGAGTATCCAGTTAACTCAAATTCTGACTCTGCAGGATACCAGATTCCTAAACTAGGACAACTCTTTATATATCTAAAAATCCTTTTTAGAAAAATAAGATGAGATTCTTTAGGATTCACTTGGAATCTAGCACAAAGATATGTGGCAAACATTATGTCAAGCCTGCTAGCTGTTAAGTATAATAGGGATCCAACAATTGCCCTATAATGTTTCTGATCTACAGGTTTCCCTGCTGCATCAGAATCCACAACAGCATTTGTAGCCATAGGTGTTTTCATTCCTGAAGCATCACCCATCCCAAACTTTTTAATAAGCTCTTTGACATACTTAGATTGGGAGAGGAAGATACCATCAGGGAGCTGCTTCACTTGGAGACCAAGGAAGTAGGAAAGCTCACTCATGCTACTCATCTCAAATTTGGAATGCATGAGGTCAACAAACCTCTGGCACAATTTGGGATCAGTAGATCCAAAAATAATGTCATCCACATATATTTGTACCAATAAGATTTGGTCCTTATGATGTCTAGTGAAAAGGGTTTTATCTATGGTTCCTCTTGTAAATTTATGCTCTAAAAGAAAGCTAGCTAGGGTCTCATACCAAGCTCTTGGAGCTTGCTTTAAACCATAGAGAGCTTTATGCAACTTGTAAACATAAGAGAGTTGAGTTAGAGAGATAAAACCTGGAGGTTGTTTTACATAAACCTCTTCTTGAAGTACACCATTCAGAAAGGCACTCTTGACATCCATCTGGAATACCCTGAACTTTTTGTATGCTGCATAGGCTAAAAATATTCTAATGGCCTCCAACCTTGCAACAGGGGCAAAGGTTTGGTCATAGTCTATTCCTTCTTCCTGCATATATCCTTGGGCAACCAGTCTAGCCTTATTCCTTACTATGTTCCCTTCTGCATCTAATTTGTTCCTGTAGACCCATTTGGTTCCAATGACTGGGTAGTTATGGGGTGTTGGAACCAAATCCCAAACTCTACATCTCTCAAACTGATTTAGTTCCTCTTGCATTGCAAGAATCCAGTGGGGATCTTGCTCAGCTTCATGGATGGTGAGAGGTTCAATTTGAGAGAGAAAATAGGCATGCATCAAGTCTTGATTGAGCTGATGTCTTGTCTGTACAGCAACTGAAATGTCCCCAATCACTTGAGATCTGGGGTGATCTCTAAGTATGATAAGATCAGTTTGTGGAGTTGGTTGAGCAACAGCTTCTGCAAATAATTCCTCTTGAGGAATGGTGTTGGCTGTTGATGGAAGTTCAATTACTTCCTCTTGAATTTCTTCTTCACTGTCTTCAGCGGCCTGTGGAGTGGGATGAGTTGGAACCTCTTGGGTAAGTTTTAGTCCATCCATAGACTCACACATTGGTGAAACCTGGAAAAGACTATTGGTAGAAATGTCTTTCTCCTTATAAGACATGTTAGCTTCATCAAAAGACACATGGACAAATTCTTCAATTTTAAGGGATGATTTATTGAAAACCCTATAGGCCTTGCTTACTTGGGAATATCTTGAAAAATCCCTTCTTCAGCCTTA
Source organism: Platanthera guangdongensis (assembly GCA_039583875.1). Taxonomy (NCBI): domain Eukaryota; kingdom Viridiplantae; phylum Streptophyta; class Magnoliopsida; order Asparagales; family Orchidaceae; genus Platanthera; species Platanthera guangdongensis. The sequence continues at coordinate 28,168,843 of CM077161.1, read as the reverse complement.
GCCTCAAATTTTCTGATGTATCTTTTGTTATTAGTGTGGATGTAACATATGCAACCAAAAACTTTAGAGTAAGTGATTTTAGGTTTCTTTTCTTTAAGTAATTCATAGGGGGTCTTGTGTTTTAGTTTATGTATAAGACATCTGTTCAGGACATAGTTAGCTGTGTTTACAGTTTCTGCCCAAAAGGATAGAGGCATGTAGGCATCTACTAACAATGTACCTGCAGCTTCAATGAGTGTCCTATTTTTTCCTTTCAGCAACCCTAATATGTTGGGGAGTTCTAGGAGCTGAGAAGCACTGCCTGATACCTTCCTTCTCACAGAACTCATGCATAAGAAGAGACTCAAACTCTATGCCATGATCACTTCTGATCAATGCAACATGAGTAGAGAACTCAATCTGTATGGTCCTGAGAAAATCTGTAAGAACTTTGAATGTATCTGACTTAGCTCTCAGGAAGGCTACCCAACTGAATCTGGAGAAATCATCAACAATAACTAAGGTGTAAGACTTCCCTCCTAGGCTTTGTACTGCAATGGGTCCAAAAAGATCCACATGAAGCAGATACAATATCCTAGGTGAATCACTTTTATTAATGGATTTGAAGCTAGTTTTAGTTTGCTTGCCTAGTTGACAAGCCCTGCATAGGCTTTCCTTCTTGTAGGGACCAGAAGGTAAACCTCTAACAAGGTTGTCTTTAAATAACCTAGATATGTTCTTAAGGTTTACATGTCCTAGGCTTTTGTGCCATAACTCATTTTGGTTACTAAAGATATTGAGTAAACAAATATCAGTTGTGGTAGAAATGAAATCTACTAAATATTTGTTTCCTTGTCTAAGTCTAATTAAAACAGTTTGGTTTTTATCATTTATAATAGAACAGGAGGTAGAGTTGAAATGTACCTGATAACCTTCATCACATAATTGACTTATGGATATAAGATTATATTTGAGTCCTCTTACATATGTCACCTTTTTGAAGGCCACTGCTCCAATGCTTACTCTTCCATATTCTTCTGACTGACCACTCTTTGAGTCTCCAAATATCACCTTTGGTCCTAGCTTGGATTGATAGTTGGTGAGATTTGCATTGCTGCCAGTCATGTGCTTGGAGCAGCCACTGTCCAGGTACCATGTCTGACTTAGCCTTGGACAGTTCTTCACTTGTACCTGCATTAGGAAATAAAGCTCAATTGTTCTTGACCCAGGTTACCTTGGGTCCTTGGTTTGGTTGAAAAGAAAAGCTAGAAATGACTGATAATGCAGGTTGAGACTTATACCCTAGTGGGTGATATCTCCTAGGTGGAATTATAAAATCAGCTACTGGATTAAATGCCTTGTTAGCTGTTTTAACATTTCTATAGGAGAAATTATTTATGTTTGGTCGTTCTGGGATCGACGAATTATTGTAAGTTCGTCGACCAGAGTTCGACGAATGGGGTTGAGGTCGTCGACTTCCACTCAGAGAATGACCATTGTCATTTTCTGCGTCCCATGTTCGTCGACCTCTGCTCGACGAACCATACACAGTTCGGCGATCGCAGTAAGACGAATAATTATTTCTGAAGTTTATGTTCAACGTTCGTCGATCGGGGTTCGACGATCTTCGGGAAGACAAAAATGCTCGCAAGATTGGTCGTCCAAGTGGCGGTGGTGAGACCGAGATTTCTATGGCTTAAATTGACGTGACGTTGACCGGTTCACCGAGAATGTGCCCTGAGAGCACGGGGTGTGTGGCCGTGTGTGCCCATGCCTGTGATGAAGTATTTACACTATACTGCTTGGTTATGCTAACAAAGTGTAGGGAAAGGAGCATCGCCGCCCCAAGTTTTGGGGCGGGATCGTTATAATTTGGTCAGCATAGCTAACCGTTGCATTTGTTGCCACCATTATGGCGGATTATTGTTTGCAGGTGCTGCGAAGCCAATTGGTAAATAACGGGCAAAAGCCCATGTTGCTGAGCCGGCCCTCGAAGGCCTAATTATTGAGTGTTTACTTGCTTTATTCATGTGTGACCGGTCTGCGTGCAGAGATTTGGGAAACACTGTAATTTGAGTAAACAATTGTAAGGCCTTAAGGCCATTGTACTTGTGTATTGTACGATCATTCCTATTTGGTTTTGTAGTGGACATTCATGCTTATGCTGGGTTCTTTTTTTTGCAACCTTTAAATTACTTTCGTTAGAATGCACTCTGTGTACGACGTTAATTCTTTGTTGGATGGTTTCCATTGAGTAACCTCCCGATCTGTCTGTGGTATATGGCATCGGGCCCCTACCGGACCTACTAATACATGCTATGCGACGGATAGGGGGTGTTACATATATAATAGATTTTCATTATACAAATTCAGATATCTGTTTACTTAACATTGTTAGCAATCAAAATGATCTTTGGCATAAAATTCTAGGACATGTTAATATGAAAAACATTGCTAGGTTTTCTAAAGACAACCTTGTGAGAGGTTTGTCTTCTGGTCCCTACAAGAAAGAAGGCCTCTGCAGGGCTTGTCAACTAGGCAAGCAAACTAAATCTAGTTTTAAATCTATTAATAAGAGTGATTCACCAAGTATCTTGTACTTGCTGCACATGGACCTTTTTGGACCTATTTCTATACAAAGCCTAGGAGGGAAATCGTATACCCTAGTTATTATAGATGACTTCTTAAGATTCACTTGGGTGTTCTTTCTGAGATCTAAGTCAGATACATTCAAAGTTCTTACAGATTTTCTCAGGACCATACAGATTGATTACTTTACTCATGTTGCATTGATCAGAAGTGATCATGGTATAGAGTTTGAGTCTTTTCTTATGCATGAGTTCTGTGAGAAGGAAGGTATCAGGCATTTCTTCTCAGCTCCTAAAACTCCTCAACAAAATGGGGTAGCTGAAAAGAAGAATAGAACCTTAATTGAAGCTGCAGGCATATTACTTATAGATGCTTACATGCCCCTATCCTTGTGGGCAGAGTCTGTAAGCACAGCAAATTATGTACTGAACAGGAGTTTAATACATAAACTTAAGAATAAGACTTCCTATGAATTGCTCAAAGGGAAGAAATCTAAAATCACCTATTTTAAATTATTTGGTTGCCTATGTTATATTCATAATAATAACCAGAAATATATTAGAAAGTTTGAAGCTAAGGCTGAAGAGGGACTTTTTCTAGGATATTCCTCAGTCAGCAAAGCTTATAGGGTGTTCAATAAATCATCTTTGAAAATTGAGGAATCAATACATGTAACTTTTGATGAGACTAACATGTCTTATAAGGAGAAAGAAATTTCTAAAAATAGCACCTTGCAGGTACCTCACTTGTGTGAGAAATTGGGTGAGTTGAACCTTCCACAAGAGGTTATACCACCTCCTCCTCCACAAGCTGATGAAGAGAGTGAAGAAGAACTTTTGGAAGAGGTTGAAATTCCTTCAACAACAAGCATTATTCCACAAGAGGAATTAAATCCACATGCTATTGCTGAACTAACTCCGCCCACTGATCCTGTCACACTAAGGGATCACCTTAGATCTCAAGTGATTGGAGACATGTCAGTTGGTGTATAGACAAGACATCAACTCAACCAAGATATGATGCATGCATGTTTCCTCTCTCAAGTTGAGCCTCAATCCATAAAAGATGCTGAGCAAGATCCCCACTAGATCATTGTAATGCAAGAGGAACTCAATCAATTTGAGAGACGCAGAGTTTGGGATTTAGTTCCAAGACCCAAAGACTATCCAATTATTGGAACTAAATGGGTATATAGAAACAAGCTAGATGCCCATGCTGTAATTGTGAGAAACAAGGCTAGGCTTGTTGCTCAAGGTTATAGTCAAGAAGAAGGAATAGACTATGACCAAACTTTTGCACTAGTTGCAAGGTTAGAAGCAATCAGAATTTTCCTTACTTATGCTGCCTACAAGAAGTTCAAAGTCTATCAGATGGATGTCAAGAGTGCCTTTCTGAATGGAGTACTTAAAGAAGAGGTTTATGTTGAACAACCTCCAGGTTTTATCTCTCCAACCCATCCTTCATATGTCTTGAGATTGCATAAAGCTCTTTATAGTTTAAAGCAAGCTCCAAGAGCTTGGTATGAGACCCTAGCTAGCTTCCTGATAGAGCATAAATTCACTAGAGGCATTGTAGATAAAACATTATTCACTAGGCACCATAAGGATCAAACTTTGTTAGTACAAATTTATGTAGATGACATTATATTTGGCTCTACTGATTCCAAACTATGCAAGAGGTTCTCTGACCTCATGCATTCAAAGTTTGAAATGAGTAGTATGGTTGAGCTCTCCTACTTCCTTGGTCTCCAAGTGAAGCAGCTACCTGATGGCATTTTCATATCCCAGGCTAAGTATGCTAAGGAGCTTATTAAAAAGTTTGGGATGGCTGATGCCTCAGCAAAGAAAACACCCATGGCCACTAATGCTGTAATAGATTCTGATGCACATGGGAAACCTGTTGATCAGAAATTATATAGGGCTATTGTTGGCTCCATACTATACCTTATAGCAAGTAGACCTTTCATAATGTTTGCCATATGTCTTTGTGTTAGGTTCCAAGTGAACCCTAAAGAATCTCATTTAACTTTCCTAAAAAGAATTTTGAGATATATAAAGAGTTGTCCTAGTCTAGGACTCTGGTATCCTACTGAGTCAGAATTTGATTTAACTGGATATTCAGATGTTGACTTTGCTGGATACATGGTAGACAGGAAAAGTACCTCAGGGACTTGCCAGTTCCTTGGTTTGAGACTAGTGTCTTGGTTCTGCAAGAAACAATCATCTGTGTCTACATCAACTGCTGAAGCAGAATATATAGCAGCTGGTAGTTGTTGTTCGTAGATGTTGTGGATTCAAAACCAACTCCTGGACTATGGGTTTAACTTAAATAATTCAACTCTCTTATGTGATAACACAAGTGCTATATCCATAGCACAAAATCCAGTCCATCACAGTAGGACTAAGCATATAGACATTAGACATCATTTCATTAGAGAGTGTGTAGACAAAAACAAAATTAAACTTGTCTATATGTAGACTGATTTACAAAGAGCAGATATTTTCACCAAACCCTTGGATAAAAGAAATCACTTATTCTTTATAAATCAGCTTGGAATGATCAATGGAGAAGCTTTAGTTTAATTTCTGTCTGCAGTCGATGAATTTTTCAAAGTTCGTTGAACGGAGGTCGACGAACAGAAGAAGAGTTCTAGAGATATTCGTCAAACGGAGATCGACGAACTCTCTGTGAGTGAAGTTGTTTTCGTCGAACAGAGATCGACGAATGTGCTTCAAAAAAATTTTGTTGAATAGAGCTCGGCGAAATGTTTTCAAATCTTCGGACTAAGCTCGACGAATTTTTTAACTATAAAATATTTCGTCGACCTCAGATCGAAGAATTCTTTTATTTTACGTGGAACGGAGTTTGTCTATTCATATTCTGAAAAACCATATATCTAGGTTTATCTTCGACCTCCGTCCCACGCTTTCAGTTCCATTGCACTTGATCTCTCTTATTTGTTGCAGGCACACTATGGCGATTCCAGCGGGCAGTCTTGCAGCAATGAAATTTGATACTGGATTTGATGTACACTTTGAGTCGTTTCAACACTTAGAGCCAATCTTCCTGGATATCCTGAAACTGCTTGAAGATCAGCAGTTGAAGAATCTAATGTCCTCCAAAATCAAGCTGGCCAGTGCAGAGATCAATAAATGGGTCTACACTTCCTCCACCACAGATGAAGACACCATGACAGGAACAATATCGGGTAATGCAGTATCACTTACCCCCGCAGCTTTAACTAAAATTTTTGGATTATCTAATGGTGAAGCAGAGTTGGAAATTGATAATGAATAATTTGATGAAATGTTAAATAAGATGGGTTATTCTGGAGCAACCCCCAACAAGCTGCTAAAGAAATATCTATCTGCTGAGTATAAGTTTCTAGCAGATATTGTGGGGAAAGTACTGCTGGGCAAGCACACAGCCCATGACTACATCACTAGGCATCAATTCCTAGTGATGTGTGTTGTGTTGAATAAGAAGCCAGTAAATTGGGCTAAGATTATGTTTGAAATGATCAAGAAAAAGAACACCAAAAAGGAGGTGTGTTTTGAATGAATTCTGGGAATCTTCCTTCAAGAAAAGGCTGCTGAATCCTTGGTCCCACCGACCATATTCATTAATGCCTCCAAGAGGCTCACCTGTTCCCTCTTTGGCAGGTGGGAGAGGACCATCACCAAGCCATCTAAGGCTTCTTCCTCTTCCTCCAGGCCTTCTGAGAGTACAAGGACTGATCCAGCCACTCCCCACCCTGCTGAGGATGTCCCTACTCCACCTCCACCACCTCTAGTCATCCAAAGCCATCCTCATATGGTACACCAACTCCCCTCACCAGTTCATTCCATAGTTCAAACCACAGTCCACACTCAAACACCTCCATCCTCTCCAATACATCCATCACAAACTCATATTCACTTTAATACCTCACCGCCATCCCCCATGGTACCCAAACTCCTTCACACACTCATATTCACTCTCATACTCCATCCCCCTATGGTACACCAACTCCATCACAACATGGTACAACACCCCTCTCTCCACTACAACCACATTTGGCCGATATTCCCCTTTCCGATCTGTAATCCCTACCATCAATCAATCTACTCTCATCCCCCCTTCATACTCCTTCTTCCCAGATGAACCTATGCAAGACTCTATACCTCCTCCTCCACCATCATCTCCTATACCCCATTCTGTCCCTAATGATACATCTCTTGTATTCCTGCAATTGGACCCCTCCATCATTCCACCTCTTCTAGCACTTCTCACTCCCCTCCTCAAGACCCTCGTAGTAGAGGCTATTTCCCATCTTGCTACCTCCATCTCTTCCCTTGCTGCTCAAATCTCTGCTCTCTCCATCTCTCCTTCTTCAGTCAGGGCCCTGGCTCCAGTATCCACTGAAATCAAGTAGGGGGAGATACTCTGTGAAGAAGTAGCAACAGCATCAGCAGAAGTAGCAGCAGCAGCAGTAGTAGCAGAAGAAGTAGCAGCTGATGCAGTAGCAGCAGAAGCAGATGCAGATGCAGCAGCAGCTGATGATTTAATTGATTTACTTCATTTCATTGAATTTGATATGGATTTGGATGAGCCCGTTTTGGCTGAAATAAATTCTGTTGGTGATTACATTATAAATCCCATAGTAAATCTTGTAAATTTGTTGAACATGTTTGATACAGTTCATTTGAACTTTCTACCAGACTACAGCATAAAGCCATCTTTAGCTATAGTTCCTTATACCTCCCCAATAAGCCCCAAAGTTGCCAAGCAACTCAAGGATAATTTTGTTATTACAGAGGCTCCTGCTATTCCATCTCCACCAAGAGCTGATCCAGTGATTACTTCATCCCCACCCAGAGTCATTTCTGCTCTAACTTTTATTATGGATGACTCTCCAATGCCTGATCTTGATGAGTTGATCATGGCTGATATAGAAGAAGAGAATAAATCAGTTGTTGAAAGTACTGATGTGTACAGTTCTCCTGCTCCAGCTCCAGATCTTCCTCCAGCTCCTTCCCAGGCAGAAAAACCCTTGATATTTGCAGAGGCTCTGAAAGAAATAAATGCATTATATTATACTGTTAAAATTCAACAAACCGCAGACGCCCCCTTGGATACCCTGTTGAAAACTCAACAAACCGAAGGAGAATACGCCCACTTATAATGTTGAAAGTTTTCCCGGATCGTGGAGTTAGCAGGGGTTATCTCAACAAAGCAGTAACAACCAGCAACACATGCAGCACAAGCTTCTTTATTGATCAAGAGCAAACTTCTTTACAAAGCGAGACATATATGGCGAGACATGCTTCACCAAAACCCAACACCGGGAGAGCAGAGACAGTTACAAAGACAAGAACAAAAAACAAGCCGCGCGGACTCAATCAACAAGCCGCCGACCTACTGCTGTGGAGTCCGCTCAGTCCGCCAGGTCGCCAGACCGCAACCCAAGCCGCGCGGACTCACCCTTATTCCAATGCTTAGCTCTTCACCGCCGATCTGGACGCCGCCAGACCGCACAAGCTGCGTCACCGAATGGAACAGTCCGCCTGAAGCAGGCGAATTCCTGAACCCCGAACCAAGTCGCCAAAGAGAAGACCGCCTGGTCGCTATCTGCGACCTGCTATTTACCGCCTGTTGCTTAACCGCAGAGTCCGCACTGTCCCTGACCACAATCAGAGCCAAGTACTGGCTTTCCAGCGCTATCCACACAACCTGCACAGCATAACCGGGTCAACTCTCAATCCGCGCGGACACAAAGTCCAGACCGCAGCAACTTACGCGAGCTCAAATACTGTTCACTTACTTCGGTCTCGGTTCCTTTTCCTGATGTGACATGGGTCCTATTTATAGGCCCGACGATGAGTATGGTCACCGCCCTAGCCGATAGGATCACCGCCACAACCCGCAGCTAGAACAAGTGTGTCCGCCAGCCCGCGGACACACCTTCCAGTTCGCCGCTCCTGTGCAGATAGCCAGTCTGCCCCAGCTTCTCCAAGGCCGGACTCCAATATCCAGCCCGCCTTGCCGCCAGAGACCAAGCCAGGACCACCACAGCCAGACTCCACAATAGCCGTGTCCGCCATTCTGCGGACAAGGCATCAGCCCGCAAAACCCGAGCCCGCAGCCTCGCCATCAAGGCACCTGCCGGACTCAGCGAACACCCGGCTTCCGTCCGCATATCCCAAATCCATTGCCTCATTGCCAAGGTACCTCCGGACTTAGCGGACACGCCAATCCAGTCCGCTAACAGCAGACTCCAGTCCGCAACTCCTGAGTCCACAACCTCATCACAAGGCTACACCGGACTCAGCGGACTTCGGCTCCAGTCTGCACGCTCCTGCACAAGCAATTCTCCAGTCCGCATTTCCCCAAGCTAGCAAACAAGGCAACATCACTTCTACTACGCTTGACGGACTGAGAAACCAGCCCGCGCTCCACTGCGCGATCTCCCCGGACTGAGCCATCCTGGACTTGGTTCAATTCCCACCAAGTCCAGTCTGCTGGCCACAAGGGCTAGTCCGCACTTACTGGCGGACACTGGATCTAGCCCGTCATACCGGGCGACCTCCAGTTTCTGTCCGCGCTGACCGGCGGTCTCCGCGGCTTCCCGCTGCCGCTTCACTAGAGCAAGACCAAGGCAACTGCCAAACCGGTCTGCCGAGCTCCAGTTCTTCAGTCCGCTTCAAGCCGGACTCCGCGGATAACATTCCTATCCGCCCGGTTACTTCCTGGGAGTCAACCGCCTGCTGAGCATACACTGGCCTGTCAGACTGCCGCTGCTGTCCGCGTAGTCCGCGCGAACAGACCGCCCAGGCCGCCACAGAGCAAACCGCCTGCAACATCCCTGCCGACCTAGCAGTCCGCCAACCCAGTCCGCGTAGTCCGCGCGGATAGGTTTCCCAAGCCTTCCATTCACCCACTTTCACTTCACAGAATTCAACACTCCCCCTTGAAGTGAGAAGTGGTGAATAACTCCAGCAGCTCCCGTAACCTTGTACCTGGTCCTTCCGATAGCATCTACGAAGAGATGTCCAAGACATAGTCCTCGCCCTGCATATCATGGACCATGAGGGAGCCCTCCAGCATCTCCAAAAAGGAGTCATGCTTCCCTCTGCCTTCTTCAGCTTCAACCTCCACTCTTGCATCACAGGAGTATCACCAACTTCCTTGGACACTGAAGTCCAAGCCTCGTTGCCTCTGAGAGAAGTCACCTCTTCAGACTTGGTGTCAACCACCTCCTTGATTCTGGTGGGGTCATCACAGCCAGAAGTACCTTGCTCGACCTGAGGGCTAACAAGGAAACACGGGACCAAGTCCGCCGTGTTCCCTTCACAATATCGAGCTGGTGGCTTACTGATCCTCTTCGATCTCCGAAGAACCTGATCATGGCTAACCACCTCTGCTGCTATTGAACCAGCTCCGTTCCCGGGCAAACCCGGAACAATGCTTCCTTTGCTTCCTGAACAAGACGCCTCCTTACTGGAACCAAAAGCACCTGGAGCAACGCTCCCCCTGCTACCTGAACCAGAAGACTCCCCTCTTGAACAAGAACTGCCTGGAACATCACTCCCCTTGCTTCCTGAACCGGAAGCCTCCGCCTTCGAGCCAGAAGATCCTGGAGCATCGCTCCCCCTTCTTCCTAACTCTGACGCCTTTGCCCCGGAGCTAGAACAACTTGGAGCACCTGGTGACTCAGGCAACTCCACTTCCTTAGCAGCAGCCTCCTTCAGCCCACCATCTGACCTGCTTATCTCTAGCTCCACATAAGAGCTACCCCAATACGGCGTCAACTCATCAAAAACAATGTCTCTCAACACTATGAGTTTCTTCGTCGCAGGATCCATACACCTCCATCTTCTTCTCTGCTCATCATACCCAACAAAGACTAGCTTTGTCTTGAGAGCACCCGGAGAGTGTAAATAGCAGGTAGATCCAAACACCCGAAGGTGCTTCACTGAGGGCTTCACTCCGAACATCAGCTCATAAGGAGTCTTCATTATGATCGGACTAAGAGGCATCCAGTTGATGACATGAGCAGCACAGGCTATTCCCTCCGCCCAAAGAGCCTTCAGAACGCCTTTACTCTGAAGCCAACACTTGCAGGTCTCCGTTAACCAATGGATCATCCGAGCTGTAATACTACCCTGTTGTGAAGTATGTCCACAAGAAAGCTCCATCCGGATCCCTTGCTTCCTGCAAAAGCGTGAGAACTCGGTTGAGCCAAACTCACCACCAAAACTTGTCCTCAACACCTTGATCCTCCGGCCAAGCTGGCCTTCCACAAGCTTCTTGAACTCCACAAACAAGCGTACCATGTTGGACTTCTTCTTCATGAAGTATACCCAAGTATACCTAGAATAGTCATCAACCAATATCAGCATGAACCTGCTGCCTCCAAGACTGGCCGTGACGGTCGGTCCCACCAGAGCACAATGGACAACCGCCAATGCTGCATTACATCTGGATTGTGCTTTGTCAACCAAGAAGCGATAGGCTCCACTTTCCTGACATCCCGCACACCCCCGACCATCGCCATAGGATGACAATCTAGGCAAGCCTCTTACGAGTCTTCTTTCCGCCATTGCTTTCAGCTTGTCCATCCCTACATACCCCAGTCTTTCATGCCAGATAGCTGCACTATCACTGGCATTCCTCCGATCAACTCCAGAACTAGTTGAAATCCCAACTACGTTCTTCTCCTTCCTCCCTACCTGAGCTACGTTCGCCGAGAGCAAGACAACCTTGCACTCCTTCCGAAGATGACCTTGCTGCTTGTATTTATAGCACCTTGGTCCTTCCTTCCTCTTCCTATCACGCCTAGGAGAAGCACTCCTTTCTTCCTGATACGAAGTAGAGGGACCATCTTCCGGAGCAACCTTCACCTCCTTCCTGAACAACCCATCAAGGGAAGTCCAGACCTCCGCAGCTGACCGACATCCACTGATGTGGTCCAAGAGCTCCGATGAGATCACCTGCTTGAGAATAGACTCCGCTTTCGCATTTGCCTCCTTCCAAGCTCTCATCGCCTCAGCATTGCCAGCAGTATCCTCTTGTCTTCCTGCTCCGCATACAACCTCCCAAAGGTCCTCGCCAAGAAGAAAGCTCTTCATACAGGACTTCCACCGTTCACAGTTCATCTCTGTAAGAAGATCAATACCAAGACAACTTGCATCCTCCACTGCCATGGTTCTACCACTGGTTTCCTCTACATACGAGAAACTACTTCCATTGAGCACTCCTTGACCACTCCAACAACCTGGCTCTGATACCATGTTAAAATTCAACAAACCGCAGACGCCCCCTTGGATACCCTGTTGAAAACTCAACAAACCGAAGGAGAATACGCCCACTTATAATGTTGAAAGTTTTCCCGGATCGTGGAGTTAGCAGGGGTTATCTCAACAAAGCAGTAACAACCAGCAACACATGCAGCACAAGCTTATTTATTGATCAAGAGCAAACTTCTTTACAAAGCGAGACATACATGGCGAGACATGCTTCACCAAAACCCAACACTGGGAGAGCAGAGACAGTTACGAAGACAAGAACAAAAAACAAGCCGCGCGGACTCAATCAACAAGCCGCCGACCTACTGCTGCGGAGTCCGCTCAGTCCGCCAGGTCGCCAGACCGTAACCCAAGCCGCGCGGACTCACCCTTATTCCAATGCTTAGCTCTTCACCGCCGATCTGGACGCCGCCAGACCGCACAAGCTGCGTCACCGAATGGAACAGTCCGCCTGAAGCAGGCGACTTCCTGAACCCCGAACCAAGTCGCCAAAGAGAAGACCGCCTGGTCGCTATCCGCGACCTGCTGTTTACCGCCTGTTGCTTAACCGCAGAGTCCGCACTGTCCCTGACCGCAATCAGAGCCAAGTCCTGGCTTTCCAGCGCTATCCGCACAACCTGCACAGCACAACTGGGTCAACTCTCAATCCGCGCGGACACAAAGTCCAGACCGCAGCAACTTACGCGAGCTCAAATACTGTTCACTTACTTCGGTCTCGGTTCCTTTTCCTGATGTGACATGGGTCCTATTTATAGGCACGACGATGAGTATGGTCACCGCCCTAGCCGATAGGATCACCGCCACAACCCGCAGCTAGAACAAGTGTGTCCGCCAGCCCGCGGACACACCTTCCAGTTCGCCGCTCCTGTGCAGATAGCCAGTCCGCCCCAGCTTCTCCAAGGCCGGACTCCAATATCCAGCCCGCCTTGCCGCCAGAGACCAAGCCAGGACCACCACAGCCGGACTCCACAACAGCCGTGTCCGCCATTCTGCAGACAAGGCATCAGCCCGCAAAACCCGAGCCCGCAGCCTCGCCATCAAGGCACCTGCCGGACTCAGCGAACACCCGGCTTCCGTCCGCATATCCCAAGTCCATTGCCTCATTGCCAAGGCACCTCCGGACTTAGCGGACATGCCAATCCAGTCCGCTAACAGCAGACTCCAGTCCGCAACTCCTGAGTCCACAACCTCATCACAAGGCTAAACCGAACTCAGCGGACTCCGGCTCCAGTCCGCACGCTCCTGCACAAGCAATTCTCCAGTCCGCATTTCCCCAAGCTAGTAAATAAGGCAACAACACTTCTACTATGCTTGACGGACTGAGAAAGCAGCCCGCGCTCCACTGCGCGATCTCCCCAGACTGAGCCATCCTGGACTTGGTTCAATTCCCACCAAGTCCAGTCCGTTGGCCACAAGGGCCAGTCCGCACTTACTGGCGGACACTGGATCTAGCCCGCCATACCGGGCGACCTCCAGTTTCTGTCCGCGCTGACCGGCGGTCTCCGCGGCTTCCCGCTGCCGCTTCACTAGAGCAAGACCAAGGCAACTGCTAAACCGGTCTGCCGAGCTCCAGTTCTTCAGTCCGCTTCAAGCCGGACTCCGCGGATAACATTCCTATCCGCCCGATTACTTCCTGGGAGTCAACCGTCTGCTGAGCATACACTGGCCTGTCAGACTGCCGCTGCTGTCCGCGTAGTCCGCGCGAACAGACCGCCCAGGCCGCCACAGAGCAAACCGCCTGCAACATCCCTGCCAACCTAGCAGTCCTCCAACCCAGTCCGCGTAGTCCGCACGGATAGGTTTCCCAAGCCTTCCATTCACCCACTTTCACTTCACAGAATTCAACAGATACTCCTCAAGACTCTTCAGATGATGATGATGAGGAGGAGGATTCAGATGACAGTCCATCTGCTAAGAAAAAGAAACTTGGTAAAAAGAGGAAAGCTCCCCCACCTCCTGCTCCAAAACCCAACCCAACACATGACACTCCATATTACTGTAAGACCCCTCCCACTTACCAAGGAGGCTCCCGGTCTTATGCCCAGAACCGTCGTCTTACGGTGGCACTAACACATGGGTTAGTCGACACCGCAACACGCCGATTCTGCCGGCTAATACGATCATATAACATGTAGGCCAATATGAGAAATAGAAGTATAGCAGTATATCAAATCCACTAGTCCACAAGTCACAGAGTACATATCATATACATAAATGAAGAGTACAGAAACATAGTCCACAATGAGTACAAAATGAAAGAGTAATAAGGGCTTATGCCCAGTACATCATATCAACTCTCTCTCTCTCAAATCAAAGCGGAATCTAATCTAATACATCAAAACTCATCCCACCTGAGGACACGCAGTAGTGGTAGTAGTCTGCAGTAGCGGTATTTGCTCCTCAAGTCCCGCCTCCTCGTCGTGCTGGTGCTCCATCACCACGAGCTCCTAAAATAGTATGGTCACCGAACATTAGTCAAAAAGACTAAGTCGTTTCCTGCGCACCTCGCCCCGCAGCTCCTAGGCACCGAGCAGAAAGACGAAGCGAAGGACAATAAGAGGTAGCAAAAGTGGAAGCAGGCGACAAGAGCTAACTAGCAGTTATAATAGATATTATTATTCTACTCTAGCAGTTCTAAGTATATAGTACAAGTAAGTAAAGTGCAGTACTAGTAAAGGAAAGAACTGAAAGTAAGAGCAGAAAAGTAAGGTAAAGTTATCTACCATCACAGAATACCCTAACTTATATAAATGACCATACAAATATATAAGTTAGGATTTCCAAAATATCTTATCATATAAAAAAGCCCATACTAATTTATATGATAAGGATCTATGAAGCGTATGTCCTAATGCAAATGGATGATATATTATGAATTATGAAACATGCAAGTGCAACACACGCACACGACTCTGAGATCCCAGACCTATAGTTCCCACTTTTCGAGAGCTAGTTTCACTCTCAGGTACCACCGTTGTGGCTACGACAGCAGCGGAGCGGTCGTCTCCGCTTTCTAAATGGGTATGAACACTACCAAGCCTAGACCTCTCTCATACGCATCTGTACACGTCCAAGGTGCACTCTAGAGTCTCTGCGTACGTACTTTGCTGACAACCGTCAGTCTTGTTAGGTCGGGTGTGCGTCATCGGGGATCGTCCTCTAGACCGCAGTGTAAAACAACCCACTAGCCCCTTAAACCCTCACACCCGCCTGGTTCACCGTACTGCCGTCGGTGTGACGATCGGCCCAGTACCGCATGACCCGCCACTAAATTTATGCACATGCAAGTATTTCATCTCGAGCCTTCATCTCGCAGGAACAAACCGTCCTGAATCGCTCCAACCCATCACGGGTGAGCATATTACACAAGTCTCCCTCCAACCCATCACGGGTGAGAATAAACCACAATCCCTCCAACCCTACATGGGTGAGAATGAACCACAATGTCTTAACCTATTAGACTACTCTTGTCTACGGGTTATTATACTTAGTGATTTAAGGTTAATCCCAGGACTGCCCAGGGTATACCAGGTGAAGGGCTCTCAGGGGCACTAGGAACTACGATGGGATTACGCCTAAAGTTCCCTTTCTCAAGGATAATTACTTTTATTGGTGTTTAACCAGGATTTATACCCCAACTCTCATATTACTTTAGAACGACCCTAAAGACTTATGGTGTTATTAGGAGCGCGGCGGTCTTCCGCCGGTCCCTGTTATTGTTGTTGTCACGGGAATTGCACTCTTCCACACATGGTTAAGGAATCCTCTAGGAGACCAACCAGGGTTAATTCCTCCACTAAGATCCTCACTTTAGTAGTTATTCAGATTCCTCCCCTGGTGGCCCTACTAGTACGAACATCGGTGCTAGACCCTTACCCATGTCCCGATACCACCCACAAATGTGACCTTCTAATTCCTCTGGCCATATGCCTCAAATTATTTACCCTAGGATGGTATGGACCTATATGATGAACAGGATGAATTCCATAATTTTCCAAATTACTTACATCATTAAATTAATTTCTTTAAATGTAATCCCTAGTCGTTTTGCACATGAAGTATTGTCAATATTAAACCTACTATCCTAGGGATTCTTCCAGGTATATAATATGACAATTAATGGGGCCTACCAAAATTTCATGCTTTTTCAATTCATATTTATAATTAATTCCTATTTAATATTATATCCACAAATCTTGTATTTTCCAAATGAAGTACATAAAATATTATCACAAAACTTCTAATTAAATTACAGAGCCTTGATAATAATGAAATAATGTTATGTCCAGATTTCCATTTACATCTAGGTTGAAATGGCCTATCAATGATCAATTTGCGTTATTAACCAAAATGTCATTATGGGGCCTAAGTACATTATTTGGCACCCCAAAATTCTGAAATAATTGCACAAGGTATAAAACATACAATTACAGCAATATGAATTTTCTCAGATTTTTCAAAGGACTATACCCATCATTTCTACACAAATTCCATAAGGGTAAAATGGTCATTTTGCTCCTTAAACTACTTAAACTTCATCCAACAGAGATATAATTTATTTCTAGTATTTATTATGTCACTCATTAGTCCTCAACAGAAATTGAACATTTTATGATAAAGGTAAACCTATTTTAAATTTATTTCCTCAAAAGGACCAAATTTTCAAAAATTCAAAATAATGGGATTTTTGTTCCCAAAACTCCCACCATTGCTATGAGAGGTGTATTACACCCTCATGTATCTCTATAATGAAAAGCATGATTTTTGAAAGTTCCAAGTTGGCTGAATACACATTATTTCATTTTAGGCTAAATGCACACCAAGCCTATAACAAGCCAACATATGCAAGTGGGTTTACCCAACCCGCATTAGTCAAAATTGTCTGAAATTTACAAAATACGCTTATAATGTTCCTAAGGACATGCCACCAAAATTTGGGGTCATTTGGAGTCCCACAACTCCAAATATTTCATTTATTTCATTTTGGGTATTTTAGTAAAAATTATAGAAACAGTTATCTCAAAAATTCTCATTTTTGTACAGAGGTTAACCAAGCCCTGAACATGCATGCACCCAAAAGTTTGGGCCCTTTGAATGAATGGTTTGACTTGGGCATAATTTTGAAATTCTGCCCTAGCTAAGGACCAACCCTAGCACAATGATCCTACAGGTCAGACCACTGGACCAAATCTCAAGTTAAGGCAAATTAAAGTAAACACAAAGTGCTACATTTTTCATGTTCATGTCATCCTCTGGAAATTGCTCTAAGAGCCTTCTATGTGACATGAAAGATCACTGAATTAATGTGACAGAAATGTAATTTCATTTCATTAAATAATAACAGAAATTAAATTGATTTTAATAAAAATGCACAGCACGAATCTTAAAGCGATATTGGACGGCATCCGTTTATCTTCCCCAAGCATTCAACAACTGAGATCGAGCCGACCTGGGGGATATTGCAGGGCCATTTTCGGCCACCTGAGGCGGCGCCACCCCCGGCCAACGGTGCCATCACCTTCACGGTGGTGGTGGCTATCCTTTGCCGGTGATGAGGCGGCGGGAGACGGCGGCAACGGTGATCCCGAGCGGTAAGAAAAAGCTTGAAAAATCTCCCATTTCTCACATGGCATCAGGCTCAATTGAGCCCGATATCTCCCCTAGTTGATCTAGGATTCTAGTACGGGTAGAGGGACGGTGAAACGAACTTGTGTTGGTGGCTGGTGGCGAGGATGGAGGCGGGTGGCCATTCCCGACCTTTCTCCGACGTCACCTCTCGGATTCATGGTTCCTGCACCGTTTCCTTCACGCCAGCTATAGATTTCTACTCTCCTTTGCCCTCTGAAGCTAATGGAATCATTATCTCTTCCTGGGAGGGGATATATGGGGAGATACAACCAAGGTAAGCTCGGTTTGGAGCTTTTATTGTATCACCCTTCATGCTAAGTGGCCCTCAGCCTCTCACCTCCTCCTAATAACTCCAAGGGAGGTCTGCCAGCAAGCCATGGCTGAAGAGAAGGAGCCATGTGGCCTCCTCCCTTAATTTCAACCTTCTCTCTCCTCTTTTTGGGTGAATTTTCCACTTTTGCCCTTGCATGTAATCTCTCTCTTCAAATTGAGGGCCAGGGGTTGACTTTGACTCCTTGGGTTGGCCTTGGGCTGAGTTGGGTGGTCTTAGCCCAATGGAAATGGGCTTGGGTTCATCTTTCCCTTCTTTAGGCCTCATGTTGACCAAGTTGACTTTTTGAGTTGACTTGGTCAACATGATGAGTGGGTTGACCCCACTTAATGGTCATGAGCCTAGTGGCACCATCCAACTTGGGTTGGGCCAAGGGGGTGCCCCACTTAGGCTAATTGGGCCTATATGTATATGTTTGACCAAAATTAGGGCTAAGTTGACTTGGGTCAACTAGGGTCAAAGGGTTGACCTAGTGACATGTCCTAGGGTCCACTAAGATTGTTTTTAGGGTTAGGGCAATGTGGTGGGGTCATGGTATGGTTAGGGTCCTTATTTAGGCTAGTTTGACCTAGTTTGACCTAGTTTGACTTGGGCCCTATGGTGGGCCACACATGGCTTCACTCACCTACTAGGGTCAAACCTACCTAAATACCCCTATCACCCACCCCATGCCTAACCCAATCTAAGTTAAGGGGCCTAGAAGTAACATGGGATGTTACAATTACATTCTTCAAAACATTACTTCATACAATGGCATGCCAGCATGGATGTGGCTGTCCAAGAACCAGCAGAAATATAGAAAGAAGAGCAGGAAATACTCACCTCCTCCACAGAGATTCAAAAAGACCCTCCTCCTCCTCCACCTGCTTCTGGTGCTTCAGGCTCTTTATCTCAGAGGACTACCCAATATCAAACATATCAGAGACATCAGGGTAGGTCCTCCTCCTTTTCTGGAACAACCAGCACAGGCATTCATCAGGCAAGCAACAACAACAACAGCAACATCAACATCAACAGCAACAAATCACTGAACATCAGAAAGCTGAAAGCTCAAAAAGACCAGCCTCCCCTCATATACCTTTTGAGGACCCAAAAATAGCTACAAATGCAAGGATGGCCAGGTTCCAGGAATTGGTTGGCCTGTCCATGATCAACAAGGCAAAAGCTGAAGGAAAGGATCCCTCTCAATACTCAACCAAGTCCAAATACAGGAAGGAGGAATGACGTCTTAGGGTCCCTTAACCCCGAAATCGGCGATCCTTCCCAAGGCAGCCAGCTCGCTTGTCACGGCCTGCCCCAGGTTCCTCCTGGAGGTCACGACGCCTTAGGGTTGGGGGACAGAATTTTCTGTCCGCTCAGGCCGCACGCCTTCCTTTGGTTAGCAGGGGCCACGGACTTCTCCTGCAGTCCGTCCCTCTAGGCCGCGCTCCTTTTCAGCTTAACCGCAAGATTGTCTCCGCAGGCCTCCCTTTGCCGAACTCAGTTCTCTGTCCACCCAGGCCGGCAATAGGTCGCGTCCTTTGCAGGAACAAGCCGCTCTTCTAGCCCGCTCCTGCAAGTCGCTATTCAAGAACACCAGACCACGCAAACCACCGAACAAGGTGGCGACCTGGACCCAGGCCTCCAGCCAGCTACCTCAATTTCCACCTCGCCAACACACGCGGCCTGCCTCGTCAGTCCGGCAGGTCGCCCATTCCTTGTCCTCCAGTAGTATGGGCAGCCGGCTTCATCAGTCCGCCTAAGGAGCACGGACACTCGGTCTCCGGCTACCCGTGAAGATCATCAGCCATACCTAGTTCCTCACGAGGTGGGCGTACTCGAAGCACAGTCAAGCCTTCCAGTCTGCCCACCTTGATGAATCCCAGCTCCAACAACTCAACAATAGGCCTCGTCTTCGGCAGACTCATCTCATCAGCAGATGCGGACTCCGCAGACTCACCATGCAGCCTGCCATTCCTCAGCCTCCAGCACCCGCTTGTCTTTAGCAGCAGGGCCAACCTCCCCCAGCCTGCAGTTTGGCACGGGCTCAATTAATTGTGGCGGATTTCGTGGATTCTCCTCGCAGTATGCCAGGCAGTAGAACATCCTCAAGGTAGTCCCAGACCGCACAGCCTCATGCGGACTCGGCGGACTCAATGGGCACTCCTCAGCTCGCATCCTTAGCGCATGCCCAGTTCAGCAGGGCGGACTCCGTGGATTCCCTTCTCAGTCTGCCACTTAGCCTCCAGCATCTGGCTCCCCAGCAGCAGGCAGACAATCTCAGCTCAGCAGCAGCGGACTCCGCGGACACGCCTAGCAGTCCTCCATTCAGTCTCCCAGTTCGCTATCAGTAACAATAGCTCCAGAAGCAAGCACCCAGTCCGCGCGGCCTATTGCGGACACGGTGGACACCTTCCTCTTCTCGCTCCAGTTACCGTCTCACCGGGGGTAACGTCACCGCAAGCCGTTACCTCCTAGGGCTATAAATAGACCCCCAGACATATCATGGGGGGAGGGTCAGACACCCCGAAGACTCATCGTCGCCAAGGTGCTCACGCCCGAAGTCAGCCCACAGCATGCTCAATTCCTGCAGACTCCGTTTTCCAGTCCATGCCTTCTCTCTTTCCTTAGTCGCGCGTCCTGCCGGCCTCAGTTCCCAGTCCGCGCGGTCTCTTTTTTCCCCTAACCGCGCGGCCTGCCGACCTGACTCCTCAGTCCGGGCGGCCACTTTTGGCACTCCTTCCTTAGGCGCCAGCTTCCTTCTTGTACCCCTTTATTTCTTTCTTGTAAAAGTGTATTAGCAAGCTGTAACTCTCAATATTAATCAAAGGAAAGCACGTCGTAAGAGTGGTATTTAAGCCGCGGCGGGCGAAGTCTGCTTTTGTCGCTGCTAGCTGCGCCTCTCTCTCTTAGCTCAGCTCAGCTCCCTCGACATCCAACCAACAAGCACAACCGTCCAAGTACCCGTCTGCTCAACAACTCCTGATCATCCTCCTCTCTTGCTCGTCAGCCTTCCCGGCTGCCCTCAGCAACCCTCTCCTCTATCCCCGCAACCCCTTTGACAAGCGCTTGCTCCACTCTCGAGCACTCAGAAGCTTCCTCTTTCCCCACAACCTTCATCCTCTTCCTCTCCTAGCTTGTGAGATCGAACACCCCTTCCGTGTTAACTAGGCGGTGTCTTTTTCGCGCATCAATAGTTAACACGCGACCTTCAGATCCGAACAGGCGGTGAATAGCGATAGTTAGCCATGTCAGATCGTCATTCAGTCGAGAACCCTGCTCAATCAAGTTCTAGAGATGATCCTCTCTGGGAGGCCTTTGAGCAATCGTGCCGTGAGAATTCTCAGCAGTTCCAAGCCATCAACCAAATCCTTGTCGCAATCACCCACTAGTTGTAGATACAACCTGCAGCAGCTCCAGCTGCTCCGAATAATCCAGCACCAAATTTGGAGCATCAACAAGCTTATCCTCCAGCTTGCCCGCTGGTCTATCATCCTTATACAGCAACCTTCCCGCAAGGGCCTGTAGCCCCTCTGCGACCTCAAGATAAAGAGTTTGCTGCTCACCAAAACTTCTTCCGGGAAGCAGCCCGGGGAAGTCCTGCAAGATTTCTCAATTTTCAGGGAAGTCATCCTTACCCTGCAGCTCCTGCCTTTTCTCCTCCTGCATCAACTTTTCCCTTTTATCCTCCTTCATTTGCAGCTGCAGCTTATGCTCCTTTTCATCCTTATGCTGTAGGAGAACAGGAAGAGCCTTCGCCCTTTACCGAGAACGTTCGCCATGAACCAACTCCAACAAACTTCAGAGAGCCCCGGCTACCAATCTACACTAGAGAGAATGATCCAGTGAAGCATCTACAAGCCTTCGAATCGGCCGTTGCTCTCAAAACTCTCTCAGTTGATACCAAGTGCAAGCTCCTTGTCACAACCTTTGATGGGCAAGTGAGGGACTAGTTCTATGGTCTTCGCCCTCACTCCATCACTTCCTTTGCCGATTTGCGAAGGGAATTCTTGCTCAGATTCTCTACCTCAACAAATAGAAAGGTCGGTCCAGAAGCCCTCTTTGAGATCAAGCAACGTGGAAAAAAAACTTGGTCCCAGTTCGTTGATCGATTCCAAAGAGAAATTTTAGACATCGATATTGCGGATCAAGAAATGTATCGAGTGGATCTTATCCACGGTCTTCGTGAAGGGCCGCTCAAGTTTGATGCCAATGTCCGAGCGCCAAGAACATATCAAGAGTTGATTGCCTTAGCCAACTCATACATCCGAGGCGAAAAGAGCAATCCAGGCTTCGTCTCTAGGCTTTTATCTGAGAAAGACTCTCCTCCTCGCAAGCAGCCTCCGAGATCACCTTGGAAAGATTTCCCAACTCACTCTAGAAGGGAAAGAAGATTTCAACGCCATCGATATCCCTTCCCGAGCCGTGATCATGCTCAAGATCAACTGCTACTACCACCAGCTCCATCTTCTCAAACAGCTGCAGCCTATCAACAGCAAGGCAATGACTTGCATGAGTCCGAAGTAGATGAAGTCATGCTACAAGTAAGCCAAGTTATGAAAGACAAGGCTAATTACAATAAGCCTTACCCGCCAGCTGATCAAAGATCAAGGGACTCAGATCCATACTGCGAGTTCTATAAAGAGTCAGGCCACCTGACTGAGAACTCCCGAGCACTTCGCCGACTAGTGCAAACGATGCTCCAGCAGGGTAAGATGCGTGATCTGTTTCCTAAAAGTGATCGCCCTGATCCAGCAAACTCAAAGGGAAAAGAAGTTGCAGACATTCCTTGCAGCTCAAGAGGGGTGAGCCTAGTCGAAGAACCCCCTCTCCTTGTTGTTAATAAAACTGTCGATTGCTTCGATGTCGATGATGATGGCGTGCTTGGAAGACTATTCTAAGCCGGCAAAAGACTTCCTAGTTCAAAGTTTTTTCATAACTATGACTGGTTACTCTTACTCTTACTCTTTCAAACATTTTCATTTCAAAGCACTTCTAAGTGCTCTTTCATGCTTTTCAATAAATATTTCATCAGGGATCTCATACTGACACAGTTTCCTTCTTGTAATGCTTCCTCCTATACTTTTCTCTTTGTCAAAGATATCACTACACCAGTGAGATATCGCCAAGTTTGGAATGCTCCCTCCGTAGATTGTTCTCTGGCACGACCGCTACGACCACATACAGTGGGGAGTACACGTTTATGCAGTGGTAGCCGTTCAATCTACGACGTTGGGATTCAGACTATGGATCCTAGCCAGCATCTGACACAGAGTGTGTGCTAGGGTAGCCCCATGTGTTAGTTCTGCTGTGCTTCACAAAGGATACATTACAGTTACGATGATCTTTTCTTGACAAGAAATGGCGACCAAGCGTATTCTTGTCTCTTCGATCATCTCATGACTGTGATGGTCGAACACTCTATGGTACTCTCGATCTGTACCTTCGCTGGTTCCCACAATTCCACTGATCTTTTCACAGACAAGCAATGCTTTAGGCCACTTGGCGCAATTAGTCTCATTGATCAGTGATGATTGTACCCAAGGCAAGAGAGCAGTGCATCTGTCGCTTCCTTCTTAGGATTTTTACGCATGTCTCCCATTTTGTGCTCTGTCAAGGGAGTGTAGCTAGTCCTCTTTGCTATCAACTGCCTCTTTCACAGGTGAACAGGTTAATCCGACCTACCAAAAGGATTTGCAACACTCACTTTGCTTATGCTCATCTTATATGCATTGCTTGCTCAAAGCTTTATCAGATGATTACTTACAAGCTCTCTACTTGTATAAGCCTTATTACTCTCATCTTTTATTCACTGCTTGCTTAAGCGCTATCAGATAAAGATTCACAGAGCTATTCATTACTCTTATCAAATGCTAATGGCATCAAACATTGATCAAAGAATCTTACTCTCCTTGATCATCAAGTCATGCTATTGCAATCTAGTTCAGATTGGCAGAGTGCATCAAGCTTTTTCTCTGCCAATGTATTCATACCTATACTATCACATCAACAGTCAACACTTGACTTGCTGATCTGGACTTCATGTTAAAGATATCTGTAATATAGCGAGAAGATCATTGTTTTCTGGTTTGATCTTCATTCAATTATCAGCAGAGTGTATCAGGCATTTCCTCTGCTATATGATCATATCGATCTTATCTCATCAACAGTTAGCACATGTAAGCCTCATCCAGATACTTGCAGTTTAATTCATTATTTTATGTCTGCTGCTCACTCTTCTCTTTGCAGTGGTTAGCAGGCACCTGCAAGTCATATCCAGGTACTTGCAGCTTATTCTTTATATACCATATCTGTGTATAACTCTTATTTTGCAGAGAACTGCTGATGCTTGTGAGTTTCTTCACAGGTACTTGCAAGATATTTTCACATATTTTGTCTGCTCCTAACTCTTTTCTTGCAGAGATCAGCAGACATTTACAAGTTTCTTCACAGGTACTTGCAAGCTACTCTCATATATCATGTCTATTTCTAACTCTCATTTTGCTGAGATCAGCCGATACCTGCAAGTTTCTTCACAGGTACTTGCAAGTTACTTTTATATATTGTGCCTACTTCTAAATCTTCTTTTGTAGAGACCAGCAGATACCTGCAAGTTGCCTTCAGGTATTTGCGGCTTTCTTTACTCCCGAATTTATTTCTAACTTCACTTTTGCAGAAACCAGCAAAGACTTACAAGTTGCCTTCAGGTACTTGCAGCTCGTTTTTCTTTTTTGCGTACTCCTCACTCTTCCTTTCGCAGAGGATAACAGGTGCTTGCAAGCCTCCACAAGGTACTTTCAAGCTATTATGCTTCTATGTTTTCCTCTCACTTTCATTTTGCAGAACTCAGCAGAAGACACATCTTCCTCGTTTTGTAAAGGCAAACCCAGGTACACACAAGGTGTACCTCCCATACATGCCTACACTAACTTTCCTCTTGTAGGAAAAGGACAAGCATTGGCAACTTTCTAAGGAGAGGCATCAGGTTCTATCCCTCATTACCCCTTCCTTTTCTTTGGGGTGGATCATGATTTTCGTGGGTCTCCAACTTTTTCGAAGTTCTCTTCTGAACTTAAAAAAGTGCGGGGATTATGTTAACCCCGAAATTGGCGATCCTTCCCAAGGCAGTCAGCTCGCTTGTCGCGGCCTGCCTCGGGTTCCTCCTGGAGGTCGCAATGTCTTAGGGTTGGCGGACAGAATTTTCGGCCCGCTCAGGCCGCACGGCTTGGGCGTTCTCCGCGGTCTGACTGCCCAGGCCGCGCGCCTTCCTTTGAGAGACAGGGGTCGCGGACTGCTCCTGTAGTCCGCTCCTGCAGGCCGCGCTCCTTTTCTGCTTAACCGCAAGATTATCTCCACAGGCCTCTCTCTGCCAGACTCGGTTCCCTGTCCGCCCAGGCCGGCAATAGGTCGCGTACTTTGCAGTAACTAGCTGCTCTTCCAGCCCGCTCCTACAGGTCACTATTCAAGAACACCAGACCACGCAAACCGCCGAACAAGGTCGCTACCTGCCCCGAGGCTGCCAGTCAGCTACCTCAATTTCCACCTCGCCAACACGTGCGGCCTGCCTGGTCAGTCCGGCAGGTTGCCCATTCCTTGTCCTCCAGAAGCAAGGGCAGCCGGCTTCATCAGTCTGCCTAAGGAGCATGGACACTCGCTCTCCGGCTACCCGCGAAGATCATCAGCCATACCCAGTTCCTTGCGAGATGGGTGGAGTCGAAGCACAGTCAAGCCTTCTAATCTGCCCATGTTGATGAATCCCAGCTCCAGCTCCTCAGCAATAGGCCTCGTCTTCGGCGGACTCAGCTCGTCCGTAGATGCGGACTCCGCAGACTCAGCAGACTCACCATGCAGCCCGACATTCCTCAGCCTCCAGCACCCGCTTCTCTTTAGCAGCAGGGCCAACCTCCCTCAGCCCGTAGTTTGGCGCGGGCTCAATCAATTATGGAGGACTCTGCGGATTCTCCTCGCAGTTCGCCAGGCATCAGAACCACCTCAAGGAAGTCCCAGACTGCACAACCTCGTGCGGACTCGGCGGACTCAGCGAGCTCTCCTCAGCTCGCATCCTTAGTGCATGCCCAGTTCAGCAGCGGCGGACTCCGCTTATTCCCTTCGCAGTCCGCCACTTAGCCTCCAGCATCTGCCTCCCCAGCAGCAGGCGGACAATCTCAGCTCAACATCAGCGGACTCCGTGGATTCGCCTCGCAGTCTGCCATTCAGTATCCCAGTTCGCCATCAGCAGCACCAGCTCCAGAAGCAAGCCCCCAGTCCACGCATCCTGTTGTGGACTCGGCGGACTCCTTCCTCTTCTCGCTCCAGTTATCGTCTCATCGAGGGTAACGTCACCGCAAGCCATTACCTCCTCGGGCCTATAAATAGACCTTCAGACCTCTCATGGGGGGAGGGTCAGACACCCCGAAGACTAATCGTCGCCAAGGTCCTCACGCCTAAAGTCAGCCCACAGTAAGCTCAATTCCTCCGAACTCCATTTTCTAATCCGCGCCTTCCCTCTTTCCTTAGTCGCGCGGCCTGCCGGCCTTAGTTCCCAGTCCACGCAGTCTCTTTTTTCCCCTAACCGCACGGCTTACCGACCTAGCTCCTCAGTCCGTGCGGCCTCTTCTGGCACTCCTTCCATAGCCGTCAGCTTCCTTCTTGTACCCCTTTATTGCTTTCTTGTAAAGGTGTATTAGCAATCTGTAACTCTCAATATTAGTAAAAGGAAAGCCCGTCGCAAAAGCTGTGGCGAGCGAAGTCTCTTGTTGCCACTGCTAGTGGCCCCTCTCTTTCTCTTAGCTCAGCTCAGCTCCCTCGACATCCAACCAGCAAGCACAACCATCCAAGTACCCATCTGCTCGACATCTCCTGATCAACCTCCTCTCTTGCTCGTCAGCCTTCCTGGCTGCCCTCAGTAACCCTCTCCTCTATCCCCGCAACCCCTTTGACAAGCGCTTGCTCCACTCTCGAGCACTCAGAAGCTTCCTCTTTCCCCGCAACCTTCATCATCTTCCTCTCCTAGCTTATGAGATCGAACACCCCTTCCGTGTTAACTAGGCGGTGTCGTTTTCACGCATCAAAAATCAATAGCAATAAATCACTGAACATCAGAAAGCTGAAAGCTCCAAAAGACCTGCCTCCCCTCCTGTACCTTTTGAGGACCCAGAAACAGCTACAACTATAAGGATGGCCATGTTCCAGGAATTGGTTGGCCTATCCATGATCAACAAGGCAAAATCTGAAGGAAAGGATCCCTCTCAATACTCAACCATGTCCAAATACAGGAAGGAGTAACTCAGCAGGTTTGTCAAAGCTAACAAATTCTTTAATGTTGATGATTATATGAAATTGCATCCAGAAGTTGTGGTGCCAAGGGCTACTTCCCTTAATATTATTGGAGCAGCTGATATGATAATGACAAAGACTCAAGTAGCAAATCTAAATAGGGAAATCAAGTTTACATAGCCTTGTGAAAAAGCTAAGGAGGAGAAGCACAAGGAGTAAAAGAAGAAGAAATGAATTTTGAACTGTTTTAGCTTTTTTGTTGCCCTAAAACTGCTTATCTATTTCTTGATACAAAGCTCTCTATACATATATCTGCTGCATATTTTAAATATTTAATGCCAGATATATTTTTCTTGCTTTGTAAATATTGTGTTTCTATATTTAGTGACCACACCCAAATAGGGGGAGATTGTTGGATCCCTAGTTGGATTTTGACTAGGTTCACTAAACTAGGATGTTTGACCCAACCTGTATATCCAGGGTCATAACTGTGTCCTAGAGTATAGGCCATGTTCTTTGAGTCAACACTGCATGGATCAGCCAACAACAGACTGTAGAAGACTTAAGACTTAGAGAAATTTCAAAGACTCAGGAAAATGAGTTTGAAATTCGTCGAACTCAGTTCGACAAAAGTCGTGCTCAGCTCGACGAACTCAGATACAATTCTCTGAGCTGAGCTCGACAAACTTGATTCTTAGGTCGACGATTTCTGGATGCTTTACTTCAACATTCTAAGTCCAGAATCATTTCACTGAACTCCAGTCGACGAATTCATATTCTCAGCTCGACGAACTTAGACCACAGTATTGACAAGTTTTATCAAGTAGCAGTCAGCAGTTCTCAGGTCGACAATCTTGGATCTCAGGTTGACGAACAATAATTATTTGGTCGACGAATATAACTTATCAGCTCGATGAACTCTTGACCCATGTCGACGAATTCTGTTCTTTGCTCGACGATTTCTGTGCAAATCCAGACTTGGACTTTTCCCTCCTTTTGTCCTTATTTTATTGCAGTGATTCCTGGATAATCAATGCTCAATATTCTCTGAATATTATCGTTAGAAGCAGCATTGATTATGGAATTCATCAGGATTATTACTTGCCGCTTTTCAATGGGACAGTTGGGGAAATCAATTAATGCAGACATTCTCAAGGCCGTCAGTAATCAATGTAGGAAGGAATTCAAAGATTCAAAGGAAAATTTCATAAAAAATATAAAAGGGATTTCTTCCTCCTTCTTGTTAGAGATAGAAGAGAATGCGGGACTGCAAGAGGCAATACAGAAAGAAATAATACAGTAACAGAGGCAACAAACAAGCATCCCAGTCCAGAGAAATAACACAAGATATAGAAGAAGAAGAAGAACACATATTCAAATCAAGAGTCTTCTTCATTCTTCACTCCAGGATTCTTCAAGGACAACAAAACTTTATCAGTCAAGAAGTTCCTAGAGATCTTCTGGTCAAAGCTAAAGATTGAAGACCCACTCACCCTGAAGCAAAGCTCAATCTTCCTGAACAACTCTATAACTCAGGAGGAGCTTTGTTAACATCAAAGATACACTAAGTCTTCTCAGTTGTATTTGAGAAGGAGAAGACACTGTCACTCTCTCATCCCCTCACTATACAAAGGGTTCTTTAACTCCCTTCAAAGGTTATTCCTTGGTTGCAAGTCACCTGATCAAAAGACTTGGGATTGGTTTTTGAGCACCTGATCAAAAGCTCATTGGTAGCAGTCACCTGATCAAAACGTGTTAGTGGATTCCTACCAGGGTGGTAGAAGAGTGGATGTACCCATTTTAGGGAACCACTATAAAATTCTTTTGTTGCTTGGTTGCCATCTTTTTCTTTTGTTCTTGTTGTGCCTGTACTAGTTAGGTTTGTTGTGCATGTGATAGTTTAATTTCTGATGTGCCTGTGGTAGATTAATTTATCTTAGGACAGTTTTTTACTCTCAGCCAAATTTTGGTATCAAATAGCTTCCCAACTCTATAGTTTTTATTAATCAGCGAAAAGCATTAAAAGTTTTAAAGATACTCTATTCATGCCCCCCCCTAGAGTAAATCAGATCTAACCCTCACTTTCACTTTGTATAGAGGGATAATTGGCTCCCTTCTTTACTTAACTCCTAGTAGACCAAACATCATGTATTCTACATGTGTCTGTGCTAGGTATCAAGCTTGCGCAAAAGAATCTCATTATATTGCTGTCAAAAGAATTTTGAGATATCTTAAGGGAACACCAAATCTTGGCCTTTGGTACCCTAAGAATAGAGATTTTTTATTAACAGGTTATTCAGATGCACACTTTGCAGGATGCAAAGAAGATAGGAAAACACCACTGGCACATGTCAGTTCCTAGGTGGAAGATTGGTGTCATGGAGCAGCAAAAAGCAAACAAGTGTGGTTATATCCACTGTTGAGTCAAAATATATTACTGCAGGCAGTTGTTGTGCACAGCTGTTATTGATACAACATCAACTTGAAGACTATGACATCAAGGTAAGTAGAACTCCATTATATTGTGATTCTACTAGTGCCATATTTATTGCTAGAAATCATGTTTCACATAGCAGAACTAAGCACATAGAAATCAAATTTCATTTCATTAGAGATCATGTTGAAAAAGAAGACATAAGTTTAGAATTTGTCAACACTAATTATCAAATTGCTGACATGTTCACCAAACCACTGGATGAAACTAAATTCAATTACTTTAAAATTGAATTAGGCATGCTGAACTTGGAATAGAATGGTAAATATGACTAAGTAAATCTAAGTCGACACATAAAGAAATCTGTATTGACACTTAGAATTTGGTGTCGACACATAAGGAAAATTCTGTCGACACATCAAGAAGATTGTGTCGACACTCAGAATTTGGTGTCGACACAGCTTTCCTGACATTTAGGTATTGGTGTCAATACGTACAGTTGACTGTGTCGACACATAGAAATTAGTGTCGACTCTTATGGTTGTTTGTGTCGACGCATCGCAATTGGTGTTGACACATAGTATTGTAATACCTTTAAATTCTCTGTCAAGACTTTAGTAGTCTGTGTCAACACAATCCCAACTGTGTCGACACAATAAGCAAATTTCCTCCCGCCTTTTGGCCTTCTTTGTTTAGAGATGTATAAATAGGTGGAAACAAGACCTTGTCGACTACGCTCTTAGAATTCTCGACACCGAATCATTTGTGTCGACAAGACCTTCATCTTCCTTCTCCTCAATCTCTCTCTCTCTCTCTCTCATCCCTAATGGCGCCAAAACTGGAAGAGAACATCAACGAGGGATATGAACTGGTTCGCAATGCATTTGAGACTGCTACACAAGAAATCCAAGCCGTGATTACCCTAATCACTAATAATGGATTGGAGTACTTAGTCTCAGAACCTACCAGGATATGGAAGGATGTTCTTAAATTCTACTCGTCGGCATCAATGAATTCGAAGGGCATGAAAATTAAATCATCTGTCCAAGGAACTAAGGTAAAACTCACACAGAAGAGTTTAAGTACGACACTTCAGCTTCCCAGGACTAAGGAAGAAGATGATATAGCATCTTCCATGACAAAAGATGCTCTCCAATGGTATGGACTGGATCCCACTACCAAGATTGGATCTTCAATATACAGGAAGGGAATGAATTCCCAGGGTAAATTCCTGTCTGAGATTATAGACAAGGTTATTTTGTGCAAATCAGGAGGACATGATAGAATTTCAGCCTATATGTTCAATCTCATGATCAGAGTTATATTCAAGGTGAAAACTAACTGGTCTGCTGTTGTCTTTAAAAAGATCAAAGAAGTATCAAGAAACTTAATATGGGCAGAATACTAAGCTTATATCTGGATTTGAATATTCCAGAGGTTATGAATCACACTATAGGTTCTAAGATTAATCATATGAGGAGAATGGACTTAAGAATACTGTCCAGATGGGACAGGGTGTTGACCAAGGATGTTTCTACTCCTCAGAAACACATAAAACAGATTCAAAGAAAGAAGAAAACTGCACACAAGACCACTGAATCTTCCAGTGATTCAGAGGAAGAAGTAGTTTTTAGCTCAGATAACAATGGATCAAAAAGGACTAGAAAATTGCCTGTTCTAGAAACTGTAACAGATGGTTAGGTGCAGGGGGAGTAGATTCCTACAAGCAACATCCCAGTGGATCAGGTCCAGGAAGAGCCTCTTCAAGGGGGAGCTAATGAGCTTTTTCCAGTTCCAGCTCAACAAGTGTCATCACCTTCGGGGGGAGCTAATGAGCAAGAGCCAAATGTCCAAACAGCTGCATTATACAGTGAAGCAGCCACTCAATCTATACTTGAGGTAGTACAGGATATAAATCAATCTGCTATAGGCACTGAGAATGATGCACTGGACGTGCTCATGAATGATGTTGATAAAAATAACCAAGACAATGTCCCTGAACATGAAATTACCATGTAAGAAACTTTTGAATTTGAATAAGGTCCATCTGCTGAGAAAGAGAAAGTTATTCCACCAGTTCAAATGCAACAAGTGGTCACATTAGAAGAATTATTTCCTGATTTACTAGGTGCAAGAACTGAGGTGGAGAAGCCAAGAACTGAGAAAGAGTTGCTAATCGTTGCCTATAGTCTGATGACTAGTTTTGGTCATCCCT
The DNA here is from genome assembly GCA_039583875.1 of Platanthera guangdongensis. Taxonomy (NCBI): domain Eukaryota; kingdom Viridiplantae; phylum Streptophyta; class Magnoliopsida; order Asparagales; family Orchidaceae; genus Platanthera; species Platanthera guangdongensis. The sequence goes on along the minus strand of CM077161.1, from coordinate 28,137,125 downwards.
TTTGGGGTAGTTTAGTATTCATAATTCTTAGGTTTTATTATAGTTTTATGTATTTATATGCTTGTTATGTTGTTATTTTATTTTAATGTTTTGTTATGTTATGATATAAAAATTCATAGTTTTATTTATATGTTTTATGTATTTTCACTTTTATTATTTTATGTTTTATGTTTTATGTTTATCTATGTTATGTTATAAAATTTGACTAATGTTATTAAGCTTTGTTTTACTTTATTTGTAGGTTCAAGTTCAATGCTCAAGACCAACTCAACCTTTCAAGTGCAACCCCTCTACATAATGCAGCCCTCAACAATGAAGACCAACCCGAGCCCTCAAGTCATGGTGCAGCCTACATGGAGCAGCCCGGCCCCTTCTCATCAAGTCAAACCGAGCCTCCTCCTCAACATGCAACCCAAGCAGCCCATGTTGCGGCCCACCAAACCCAAGCAGCTCACCTAGCCTTCCCGAGCCCTCATCAAAGCCCACTACAAAATAGCCCATTTATTTATGCATAGTCGGCCACCTCATGTCCTCTCTCTCCCCCCTCCTCATTAATTTCTCCATGCATGCACCTTGCCACTTTGCATGGCCGGCCACTCTCTTCCCCCCTCTTTTATTTCTTTTTTTTATTCTACATTCATCCCCCTCTCTATTTTATATTTTCCACTTTCAATTCCATTAAATACCATGCATTGAACTCCACCTCTTTCCCTCTCCCTCATTAAATGAAATGCATCCACCCTCCCCAATATGCATGGTCGGCCACACCATTGCTCCCTTCATATTCCCTTCATTCTAGATCCTTCTCCTCTCCTATAAAAGGAACCCATGTCTCATGCATTGGAAGGTTGGATTGGTAAGAGACCCATGTCTCATGCATTGGAAGGTTGGATTGGTAAGAGATCAAGTGAGATAGCTAGTTCAAGAGAGAGTTCTTTTATGTTCTTACTTCTTATTGTTAAGTTCTTTTCTATTAGTGTAACCATTTTCTATTTAGTGTAATCTTTTTATTAGCATAACCGTGTCTCATTATCGTTGTATACCTCTTTTTAACTATTAATGAAAATGAATTTCTTTTCTCTTATTTTGGTTTTCCTTTCAGTTATGCGTAGCTAATTTCCCTTAGCATTCGATCGTGAGGATCCATGAAATGACATGAGGTTTTCCTTTATTTTTTTTTATTTTTATTTTTGTCTAAAATATTCTCGATCCTTCTTTGATTTATCACGTGTCGACTCTATATTTTCGGTATACGGTAGTAGGAAATTTGATCTAATTTCATAGTAGTAGAGTGACTCGTTGATTTGAAAGACCACTCAAAGAAGGAAGGAGTTGATCGCAACCCTAGAGATAGGATGACGTAAATACTCCGGATTGGAGTCAAATCCAATAGCGTGGGTCACTTCGATAATGCAACTTTAGGCATTTTTGACTTGTGAAGAGATTTTGGTCAAAACGCCTATAAGTTAGGGGATTTAATGCTCTAGCGAGATTATTTCCTATAATCGGATCCGTCACGGTCGAGTTTAATTTGCAAATTTAAATCTATATTTTTACCCTTCTCGTCTCATTTCATGGTGAATCATTGATCGAATGCTAGCTTTTTATCGTAAGTTTTCATTTTAATATTGTCCTTAGTTTAACTTTAAATTCTCAAACAACCAACAATCGCACGGTAGGATAATAGTAGAAGCGTGAGTAATAGTACTTGACATCCCCGAGTTTTAAATATGACCTTGGTACTACAATTCGATAGGTACACTTGCCTGTTCGGGTTGATATCAATCAACACACCATAGTCCAAAAGACACAGTGGATATAGCTACTTCATCTGATTAATCTGAAGATGAAGAAGCCTCCATGGCAAATAAAAGGAAACTTGTGGAGCTCAAGAAGAGGAGCTCAGGCTATAAGAACACCATAAAAAATGCACCACCAAGTCCAGCTCCTGTAATAGACTTCAGTTCCCTTTTAGTATCACTGTAATTGAAATTGGATGAGCAAAGAGTTGCTCTTGAAAAATATGTGGATGTGAGTCATAAAGATCTGCAATTTACCTTGGCTCAGGGTATTAAATCCATTAGGTTTGAAGTCAATTTGCACAAAATGGAAATGATTGAATGCTTCCAAAAGGGAGGTCATGTTGTTATCTACTTGGCCAAACAACAACAGGAGGCCAAGACTCAGATAGATGACATTGCAGTAAAACAAGGTTATATTCTGGAAAATTAAATCAGAATGAATGACAATCTCACAGAATCCCATAATATTATTATCACAGAACTCAAGAATCAAGCAACTGTTGTCACTGAACACATGGTTAAAGTAAAGACTGAGTTTGATAACCAAATCAAAGCGGATTTAGCTAATGTCCACACCTTTATCCAGGCCTCTCAAAAGGCAATTGCTGATCAGCTGCAGAAGTTCAAATCCTACTATGAAGAAGGATCAAATTATCTAGCTAATCAGATACGATTTCAAAAGGATGATCTAAGAGAACATATCAAAAGAGAAGTCATAAAGGAGGAGAGAGTATTAGTCAAAGCATGCTCAGATCATGCTAAATGGATATCCAATTCCATCAGAGAAACTCTTGGTTATCCACCCCTTTATGATGATGACAACACTGCAGAATCTGGCATTCAACCTGCTTACATTGATGGGGTTCAGCAGGAAGTAGCCCAAGTCATCTATCCACCTCAAGATTTTGAAGGAACTCAGTATGCAGTACAACAACTGTACAGTCCTCCACAGGAGGTACAAAATGTTATTATTGAAAAGGTAGAAATGTCTGAAGCTGCATTACAAAAAGAGCAAGAAGCACAAAGAGCTAGGGATGCTCAAAAAGAAGCTCAACTATCTAAGAAAAGGTTCAGAGAACAGGCAGAATTAAAGCCTGATTTTGAACAATGGAGTCCAACCTCCAGAAACATTATTCTCACTGCTTGGCAGGTTGTTAAAGAAAATATGCATGATAGAGGCAAGTGGTATTCTGAACAGGATTGGAGCAAATATCAAAAGTGGCAAGATGTCATATATCAGTTCTGGAGAGACCTCAAAGCTGGGAAAATACCTGGTAACTCTGTAGAGCCCAGCAAATATTTTCCAAAGCCTTATCATTACTTTGAAAGGCAGAAGATCAAGGCTGAAGAGCTCAAGAAGAAGGATCTGAAATGAGAGAAGCTGGCTGATGACACAGAAGCTAATGTACAAGCTAGGATTCAGTCTGATAAAGGAATTATCATCAAGGAGCCTGATCAATCCTAGGGATAGATTGACTAGGTTTAGAACTATGTAATCTTTTGTTCTAAAATCCTTGTAATTTAACAAAAAGAAAACTGATTCTTGTTCACTGTATTTTATCATATTTTGTGATGATCTTACATGTTATTTCTGTTTATGAGTTACCCTGTCTGAGTAATGCTTTTATACATCATAATCTTTGTTTTATTATAAGTGATGTATATCATTGACTAGGGGTTATGACTTCTCCAAATAGGGGGAGATTATCGGTACATTGGAAACTGTATACCTGATTTGGAGAAGCCTCACTTAATTCAATAATATACATCATTATGTATTTGATGGGTTGTTGAGTTTCAATGTGTAGGATAAAGAAATGCAGTAAAATAATCTAAGTACAAGTGTCGACACTTGTGAAGAAAAAGTGTCGACACCAGAAGCAGATTGTATCGACACACAGGACTTGTGTCGACATACAGAAATTCAGTCTACATCAACTGTGTCGACATACAGGACTTGTGTCGACACACTCAAGAATTCTATTGACATCAACTATATCAAGATTGGAAGCCAATTGTGTTGACACACAGGACTTGTGTCACACCTTCTTCAGAAGCTGTGTTAAGAGAGTAAAGAAGAACTGTGTCGACATTCCTTGGACTATGTCGACATCATCAAGATTTGTGTTGACACATTTGAAGTATCATCTTGACGCTTTTCTTCTAAGATAAAGTACAATGAGGTATCAGGTGTCAAGACTGAAGACTTGACAGCTATCATAACTAACAAAGTTATTGCATCTATCAGAGCTGTCAGAAGGTCGTTATGAACCGGAACAACCGGTAACCTTAGATGGGTCTATATAAAGACCTATTTTATCATCAAACGAGAGAGATCGAAGAAGAAGAAAGGACTTAACATTTTACTAACAGTTGAAATCTTCAAGTCATCAAGAGAATGCAGATTCTGAACAAGTCTGAAAAGAAGATTTCAGATCAAATTCTGAATAAAAGAAGGAAGCTGGATTGAGGATCATCTCCAACTTCACAAGAAGATCAACTTACTTTTTTCAGATTCAAGACGTTTTGAAGAAGCTAAGACAGGTTGAATCTTAAGCAGTCAGATCAATCAAGAACTGATCAAGAAGCCTTCAGCCATTTCTCTCTCTACCTGGGTGAAGGATTTATCTCTTTTATAATCAATTGTTTTGTAAGATCTTTTATAGATCTGTGTGTAAGAGAGGTATCTCTCTACGTTGTAAGCCTATATCTATAAAGGCTGAGGTAGGGCTGATAGCCTGAGGTAGGGCATTGATTTCTCTGAGCTGTAGGCCTGGTGAAAGAGGCTGAGGTAGGGCTGGTTTGCCTGAGTTGTAGGAGTGTGGACTCACTCTGAGGTAGGATTCTTTGGAAGAATCTGAGTTGTAGCACTTGGTGAAGTATGAGCTATAGGAACCATTCTGGGTTCTGAGTAGTAAGATCTGAAGTTCTGAGAAGAAAGAAGGGAGTTAGGCCGAATCTAGTATACTGCTAGATAGGCGAAGGGGGAAAGTGGATGTACCCATCTCTTAGGGAACCACTATAAATCTGTGTGTATGCTATGATTGATTGTGTTTCTATTAATCTGTGTTGTGATAGTTGTTCCATAGGTTGTCTACTAGTGACATATATTATCTGTCTTAATAAAAAAGAATTTAACCTATTCTCCCCCCCCCCTCTAGGTGTTTAGGATATCTTGAAACCAATTCTTTCACATAGTTTTTTTTTTAAAAATTGGGTTTTATATTTTTTTGTTTGTGATTTTCTAAAGAAAATGAAACAAATAAACAAAGCAGACAAAACAAACCAAAAATAATAATGCAAAAATGAATAGACCAGCATGATAGAGTATGATGCATGATATCGATATCCATGAGACATGAAATGGCGTTCTTTCTATATATATGAACAATTATGAAAATACTTAAAATACATTCGACCTAAGCAATATGACGACACCCTAGCCCCGTACTAAGTGATGGATGGGCATGAGGAGCTGTACATGTGCCATAGGGTGGGTTGTTAATCTCATATGTACATACAAGGACCTGCTCAACAAGACACGCTTTTCCCCCAACACCACACAAGGACCTACTGGAACCCTTCCTCGGTTAAGGACAAGATGTAGATTACAAGGTAGCATTCCTAATGCACACAAACCTACGCCCCCGCAAGTGTGAGACACATCACAGTGAGTCTTATGTTGTCATTCATATTAACTAAGAAGCAATGAAGATACCAGCTCTAATCGTCAGAATTCAGTACTCGAAAAAGTACTACCACCGGAGGTTGATATACCACGGTGTGGTAGCCCAAAAATATAAAACCGGCTATTCAAGCCGAATTCTTCATTCCTGCTCGTTCACTCTATCGACTCTGCGTACATTGTTTCCATCGGCGCTTCCAAGATCTAGGTAATCTGCTCTCCTTTTTCTCTCTAGTTTCAAGTGTGAAGAGTTTTAGAAGTGTAATTTGTAGAATCCTAGTCATTTTATACGTGATCCATGGTGGTTTAACAATCTGTGGTAATCTCTGATCCTTTTTCTCTTTAGTTAGATTTGAGATTTTTCACCACGGATCTTGTTTGTTTTCACGGATCTACCTTATATGAGCTTGTATCTCTTCCCCCTACTCGTTTTTAAGTGAAAATCATGGAAAAATGGATTTTTGGGGGAGATCCAGTAGAAGAATATGGAGTGCAGTCTGTCATGCTATCGCGCGGCGGTAACAGATTACCGCGCCGCGGTTGTGTCTAGAAACCAATTATTTGGGTTTTAATAAAACGTTTCTTGTGGTTTTTCAGGTTAATGGCATCCTGTATCTCCCAACCACCTCGCCGAAGTTTCTCAAAGAGGTCTTAAGTGTCTGCATCCACATTTCCCGTTATAAATGAGGCGAAGGTAAGCGTGCTAATGGTCATCGATATAGATGATCGGTACGCTCACATCTATGGTTATTTGGAGCACTCGGGCATTATCTATGTGATTTCATCTGGTGATCCTTTTTCTTCGGTCCTCACTCAGGAGTTCTACAACAACCTTAGGGATCCTGCTCATACGCAATTGGGTGGAGGAGTGAAAACATGTATCGGGACAGAGATTGTGATGATACTCCACGAGGATCTTGAACTGAAGTACGTCTAGACCCCCAATTCTCCATACCTCGACATTGTTGAGTCCTTTAAATCTAGCTGGAATTGGAGAGAGGTCAATGAGGAACATCGAGATCTCATCACTAACATGAAAACGCTCACGCTAGATGCCCGCATCATCCAGGATGTTTTGTGTCATTCCCTAATGTTCAAGGCTGGAGAAATCGAGACGATCACCGACCCAGATTTCTATAGCGATGTTCTGTATCATAGCTGGAAAGGAATTCAGCATCTCTGATCTCATCCTATCGATGATGTGCTACACCTATCATCTCAAATCTCTCAACAGCTAGCGGATGAACACTCTACCTCTGGGTAGTGTGATCCAAGGTATGCTCATGGTGAAGTACTATGCCATCGACTGGTCGGCATACCCTATTGACAGCTTCCCTCAGATCTAAAGAGTAGGTGAGATTCCGACTACATCACGAGCACGGCCACCTGCTACACAACCTCCATTACCACGTACATGATCACTTAGGGAAACCAGCCGGGACATCTACGATACGGTGCAGGAGCAAGGGCGGGAGATTAGGCAGATGGAAAAAGAGTTGAAAGGCACGAGGAAGATGCTTAAGAAGGATATGAGCAAGCTCAACATTTTGCCAACTTCTTCTGAGGAGTAGCTTCCTATGTTTTTTATTTATTTATATTTTTATGTTCTACTAAAATTGGTTGAACACATTTGATAGTAGTTAGCATTTATTATGTGATTAGTTTTATTTCATTTGATTAGCTTTGTGTTAACACTCTGCCTATCATGATTTTCTAGCGTTCTCCTTATTTTTATGAAACTATCTATCATGCTAGTTCAAACATATACCAAAACTAGAACAACATAGTAGAATATAAGACTAAAAAAATGAAACCAGTGAGCGTTACATGAAGTAACACATGGTATAGTTCGTTTTGAGCTTACTTCATGAAATGGGTGGGTGTTTTCGGAGAAAAGAGTTAGGTATACAAGTGCGATCGTGTGTGGAGATCTTATTGGGTACCCAAACACTACGTGTCAGCCTGTGGTATGGTAATGATGGATATGCCCTTTCAAGTAGTATAGGTGTGTTATTTTTAACTACGGGCCGCCATTCGTACTTCGGTTTAAGTTTATGTTTATGTTGCAGATTTCCATTGAGGTTTCTATAAGTTCCTATGTAATGTTATTTAATTGAAAAATACTGTGTTGTAGGTTTAGATAAGTTGAAATGGTCCACCAAGTTAAAATTCTCTGGCTTAACATAAGAACTCACAGTGTTGTACTTGTTTAAGGAAAATTTGCATTCATTTGTTCTTAAGTAGGGAGTACTTCGATTTTCCAAATGCGGGTGACTTCTATAGTTAGGAATTTCACTTGCTTTAGCGTGATGTTTTCTACTCCCTTTGATCAGCCTAGCATTTAATTGATGGTTCATATTCAACATGCTTTCAGGTTCTTTATTTTTCACTTTGAGGTTGTCTATCTTTATTGTATGTGATTGTGCTATTTTTGAGAGTGGAAACTATAGATTCAATATGATCTTCATACTTACTCATGAATTCCTCAAACGACTCATTCATCTCTTCAATTTCAATTTTATAATCAACTCATCTAGCACAGTCGCTTTTTAGTGATGAATTTTCTAAACATAATCTCTTATATTGCTCTTTTGCAAAAAAAACTATATTTTTCAAGGTCCTTGTATTTTTCTCGTAGTTCAGTGCAATTAGTACAAAATGTGGAATAATTATCTAAAGAGCATGTAAGAGAGCTAGACACACCATAAGTAGATTATACATTGTCATTTATTTTCAACTTCTTATTCTCCAAACGTAACTTTGAGTTAATATTCAACAACTTCTTAATTCTACGTTTAGCATTGTTTAGCACATGCAATGTAGAGATAGAATCTATTATAGAGGATGGAATTAGACTGCCTTGCAGTGAACTTGGATGCGATAATATCAGAGCATTGAGTGTCTTTGACTCCTTCGTGTATTGCCTCATCCATGGTTGAGACTTCATCTTCCCTTCCTTGTGATGTGGTTGTCATGACATTCTCCAAGGGCAACTCCCCATTTGGTTATTCACTTAGATCCATGAGAAATTTCTCGGACTCGTCATCTGCAAAATGAGAATGATAAGTAGACTCAAGAAATTTCCTTATATCATAGGGAGTGGGAAGCGTGTAGATGAGTTTAAAAATTTCTTGACTAAGCCCACAAAACAAACTGTTCATAGCTTTAGCATTTATATGACACTCATAGTTAGTTAATTTATTTGGGGGCTTGATTAAAGTTATGTTCTATACTTATACATCTAGTAATATAATGAATCTTCACATAAGTGTCCTCCATTCATTGTAGTTTACTCCTGTGAATAAGGGTGGTGCAAACGAATTTTCTATATATAGCCTTTCATCCCCACTAGTTGATTCAAGATCAAGGGTTGCCATTATTCCTGGTGGTGAACCATTTTGGAATAATCTACCTCTGATACCACTTGTTGGATCGTGTGGCCAACCTTAAATGGGGGTGAATAAGGTTTTATGAGTTCATTAAAAATTCGATTTATTTTGGTCTTGGAAAACTAGTTCTGGAAGTTACCATGGGGCGCTAGCTTGCTAGCATGCTGCGGTAGCTCATAAACCTTGTTTTCTTGAACAAATTTATCCTTGGAGAAGCACACACCCTTTAGATATCTACTAGAAAACAATCACAATGTCATACACAGAATGAAGAGCAATAAATAATTTTCATTCAAACATAAATAAAAATGGTTTACAATTATAAGTACTGGATCTCCATGACGCTGTAGATCGAAGGTGGTGTAAGTCAAGAATCTTTTAATTTTCTATACTTACCCACTACCTGGACCGGTTGGCTCTCTCCCTTTCCCTCTAAGAAAGGTCTTTGAGCCATCTTTTCACCTTCATGCGAGGAAGTGTCTTAGATCCCCGCTAGATCCCCCGATCTAGATGTCCCTTCCCCGGGACGATTTCTCATGGAATCCTCGTCGGATTTCAATGACCCTCACTGGTCGATTTTCCTCACCACAAGAACACAAAAAAAGAAAAAAGTACAAAAGTATAAAAAAGATTAAAGATTGAATCTCCCTCAAGACAATTCCTCCATTGAGCGATCCGTGATCTGTGCTAGCAATCTTCGTTTGGTTCAACTCCTCGTAGTCATTACAATTCTTGGCTCGCTGAGATCTTTGTGCATAAATGGAAGGCAGACAGTTTCTTTTCCTTCGACAGAGACGGTGTTTCGGTGCTTCGGAGGAGGCACATGAACCCTAGTCTTGAGAACAGGTGTATCCTTGTCTCTGGAACAAAAAATGAAGCCTTTTATATATTTTTTGAAAATGGTCTACCGTCGACGGTAGAGCTAGCCCCCGGCGGTAGGTCGACGTGCTCGATGCTGACAGTTGTCCTATAAATTGGTAAAAATGTTCAAAAAGAATATTTCCCCCCTTTTTGTGCAAACGCGGCGAGGTAGTAAATTACCGCCTAGTGGTACTCCTGTCGTCTCGATGTTGCGGTAAGAAATTAACGCATGGTGGTACTCCAGTCATCTCAACGATCTCGAAGCTCGTTGAGTGGGCTAGCACATCGCAATAGTAAGATAGCACTGCACGATACATCTCGAGCGCCTGGCTGAAATAAATCCTCAGGCTAGTGGGGGAGATAGATCTAGCACGGCGCATTAGCAACCCGAGCGCCATGACAATTTAATTCAGGCTACCGCCTGGCTGTAACTACTACCGCTCGGCGATAGGTGCTAGAGGAGAGTTTTCTTGCTTCACTGGAACCTGTAAACCTGCACACTCTACCAAACACAAGATTTGATGAAATACAACATGGGATTTGATATTGTCAAACTGAGTATATATGAACTGACAGCTCCAACATTCCTATTGAAAGATAATAGTTGTTAGCCTAAATCACCTAGAGGGGGGTGAATAGGTGAGTTGTGCATCTTTTGTCGAACAAAAAATCTCAGAACAAAGCACAGATCTATCTACCAAATTATCACAGACGAGACAAGATTTATAGTGGTTCCCCGATCTTGGGTACATCCACTTTCCCTCACTGATCTAGCAATATACTAGGCTCGGCTACTTCACTATCTCGTATTGAAAATCAATCCTACCCTCGGAAAAAGGTTCCTACAATCTCAATCCAACCAACTAGATCTACAACTCGGAAGGCAAAACTTCCTACAAACTCAGATTTGAAAACTCCTACACTCGGAGAAAACTTCTCCGACAAGAATGAAAATTGTTTTAGAAAATACAAACAATGATTTCTCTGTCAGATCTGCAAGCAAGCAACCAGGAACTTCTTCTTGTAAGCTTTGCGGCACTTTCAAAAAGATGAAGAAAATCTCGGCAACAGATCTGGATTCTTCTTTGTCTTACACGATTGGGAAGAGGATGAGCACTTAAGAAACGATCTCGATCTGTAAAACTTCTTCAGTCTGATTCCTCTGAAAATCGAAACCCTTGCCGAAGAAAAACAGCGGCGGCGGCGGCTTTCTTTCCGTGAAGAGAGAGAGAGGAAACAGTGACTTGGAGAGAGAAACAGCTGCAGAAATTTCTCAATAATTTTTTATCTTGAAAGCTTGTTACTATTATTAGGGTTTGTCGATTAGACAGGACCTTATATAAGATTTTGAATAACGGTCATAATCAGTCTTAAAGATATACACATGGACCAATCATGTCACGGGATTTGAAAATCTGTCAATTATGGACTTAGAAGAATTTTGGAGAAAAGGTGGTGATATATATGAGTAGGTATATAACTACTCGAGTAGTTAAAGGACTACTCAAGTAAGTAAAGGAATGTTACTCGGGCATATAATTCATGACTACTCGAGTAGGTTGAAGACAACTACTCGAGTACTTAGAAGATCTACTCGAGTATACAAAAAGTTTCACGGGAAGCGGAAAACTACTCGAGTGGTTTGACGAACTACTCGAGTGAAAGGACTTAGAAAAATTTCTGAACACTGGAAAAAGAGCTACTCGAGTAGTCAGACTGAACTACTCGAGAGGATAAAATCTACTCAAGTATATGGAAAAGACTAACTCGAGTAAATGACAGAATATTTTTAGGAGAAGAGAAATTTAGTTTACTCGAGTATGAAGCTCGGACTACTCGAGTAGTAAGTGAACTGCTCGAGTATATAACTTATACTACTCGAGTATATAGAAAATTTACTCTTGAGATAGAAAATAGTTACACGAGTCAGAATCTATAACCACTCGAGTATATATATATACTCACTCGAGTGTTTTACTTAGAAAAACTTAGAGAGTGAAATTTGTACTACTCGAGTAAGAAGAGTGATCTACATGAGTATAGGAATTCTAACTCGAGTAAAAAGCAAGTAATCTACTCGAGTAGTTAATGAACTACACGAGTAGAATACTTAGAAAAATTTTCAAGGTGGAAATTCTTTCTTCTTTGGTGAAATCAGCATCCAACTCTATTCTCATAGTCTAAGTGCTTGAATATGAAGTGTATCCCAATAAAGAGGCTACACATGGGTCAACACTTTGGGTCATACATTGAGGGATTACATTGTATGGTCCTGTGTTTGGTGACCCATTGTAGACTGACATTGGTCTACACTTCCCATTGGAATCCTGCAACCACATAACTCAAACAAAGCATCAAATATAACCTAATTCATCTTAGTTCCAGGGTGACTTCATCAAGTCTGAGTTAATGTGGATATAGTATCCAACAATCTCCCCCTATTTGTTGAAGTCAGAACCCTTTACACTAAGGTGAATTATAGACATAAAAAGTGCTAAGTAGAAAAATGTGTTCAAGTAAGCAAGAAACTATGAAAATAATAATGAGAGCAAAAACTTAGAATTATATAAGTAAGAATATCCAAAATTATCAATTCTACAGTCATTCATTTCACACTCTCAAAAGTCCTAGAAATTCAGCCTTGATGGTGTTGTCTGTCCAATTTCTCTGGTTGTCTCCTTTGGTAGTTGAATGGCTTAGGATAATATCTGGGAGGCCTAGGAGGAGCAGCAGGATTATTCCTCCATACTCTCTGTCATAAATGCTTCTCTTGGTCAAGGATTTCTCATATAATTCCCATTCCTGGGAGCTATAGTGTAGGTTCAAGTTCTCATCAAGTCCATTACCAGTTTTAGAGTATCCAAAATCAAGGATTTGGAAGTGGGAGACTAGACTTCAGCATAAACAGCAGCAGATCTTTTTTCAGCAGCAGGAACACGAATTGATCTACTAGCAGAAGGACCTTCACCATATTTTCTCTTCTTTTTGGAGGTTTGGATCTCTGGAGGAGTATGAAGGAAAATATCAGCAGGATCTTCTTCCCAACCTTGAGTATATGACTCTGGATGAGCAATTGAGTCTCCAGGCCTTGGAGAGAAAGTAGGTTGCAGAGGAGCAGCTGGGGTAGAGGCATCTGTAGCTAGAGGATACAAGTGGTGGGGAATGATATTTGGGTCTGTAGCAAATTAAGGTAGGATTTGATTATGCATCCAGACAGCAGTGTCATAAGTATGGAACTTGACACTGTGTATCTCGGCTAACACATCAGCCTTAATTTTCTGCACATGAGTTTCCCATAGTTCCTGTTGGAGAGCAGCAGATTTTTCTAGATATTCTTTTACTAATCCCCCCTTTCTGACTTCAATAGATAGTTTCTCAATAGCAGCTTATTCAAAGAGACCAACTTCTTCACAGATCTTCATCTTAGCTGCCTCAGCCCTTTTGTCCAGTTCCATTTGATTGTTGGCAAGGGTGACACCCTGTTCCATAACTTCTCCAACACTAGTGATATTGTGGTCTAGGGCTTTTCCACCAAGTTAAAACAAGTATTTGAGCTTGTCAGTATTATGCTGGATTTCAGCAAATCCTCTGCTCATTTCAGCTTTCAGAGCAGTGATTTTGGCAGTGACAGCAGCTAGAGAAGTGTCAAAGTAATTCTTTTGGTCTTGTAGCAGGATGGATATCTGAAACAGCAAATCTGGTGAGGCAGTAGCAGCAGCAGTAGTTGAAGGAGCGGCAGATGGGGTTGGAAGAGGAGGAGCAATCCAGAGGGGTATCTCTGCAATGAGGACTGAGCTTTGGGCTCTGGAGGTAGGAATCAGACCAGCCCCTTCATCAAGTTCAGTGGGGATGGAGAAATTCAGATTCCTGAGAGGAGCCGCAGCAGGTTCTGGATAGGGCTCATCAGAGATAAGAATACTCTCTGCCTGGGGTTGAGTAGAAGCAAGATTTGGAGCTAGAGAGTTTTCATTTGAGAGAAAAATTGTTTCTACCTGTTCTTGAGGAGCAACAAGAGATTTTAAAGGAGATGGTACTGGACATTATACTGATTGTTGAAAGGGAAGAGCTTCTGAGGTCAGCTCAGCTATCATGGTATTAATTACAGCTTCAGAGGAGAGCAGATATTCTTGATGTTGCTGATCTGATGGTGGTGTAGGTGGAGTTTTATGTAGGGAAGAGGTAGATGGAGCAGGAGAAGCTGGGAATTCTTATTGAGATGAAGGTAACCTGTGTGAAGGAGATGGAGCAGGCTCCCCCTCACTTTGGTGCACCAGAGGAGATGGCCACATGATGAGGAGAGGGAGATGGAGTCATGTCCGCTAATGCTGGAACTTCTGGAACCTTAGCGGCTTCGGCAGAATTCTTCAGTTTTAACTCCCATCTCTGAATGGACTGAATTGAGACCTTCTTCATGTGATCAAGAGACGTCCCTTTGGAGAAGTTGAACAGCTGTGGATTTAACTCATGGAGAAGGAGAGAGATGATCCTGGCAAAATTGGGGGCTTTAACACTGTCTTTAAATTTGTCAAGAATCATCAACCCAAATTGGAACTGTTTGCGGCAGACTACAGCTTGCATAATATCAAAGAAGTACAGAGGATTATCTCTTATAGAATTAGTCTTACAGAGCAAGTTTTTACCGATGACATCAACAAGAAATTTGCCCTCTGCATTCATATTTGAGCATTTGATGTACTGATTGTCAGACGGAATACCACAGAATAGGCATGTTTTGTCAGAATCGTCTTCATCTATGTCGTCTTCTTTGTCCACTATCGGTAATTTGAAAAGTTGAGAGACGGTAGTCTTGGTGAGTTTGATTGTCATACCTTTCACTTTGGATTTCAGAAGTTGTCCATTCTGTTTTACCTTGAGGTTCTTGAAGAATTCTGCTACTTCAGGGAAGAGGATTCGGCACGGTTCTTGCAGGATGAAGGATAGCCCTGTGGTGTCTAGTAGAATCAACAAATTGTGGAAATCATCCGAAAGTTCTGCAATCCCTGCGGCAACTAGTTCCGATCCCACGCCGATCTTGGAGGAGGCGGCCATCATTCTTGCTTGACGGGAAGAGAGGAAGATGATGCGGCCCTGCAACTTCTTGAAGGAAGACGAAACGGCAGCCGAATACACGAGAGAGTGAAATGATTTCGTGTACAAAGATTTTCGGAAATTCGTATTTATAAACCCTAGGTTTAAGTCTAATTAATCGAGAAGGAAATAACTTAAACCATAGAAGAGGCGGCACAGGAAAATTTGAAAGCCAAAGAGGCACATACACGAGAGATTGAAGATGTACTCGAGTATATAGGGAGTTACTCGAGTAGGTCTATAAAAGTTACTTGAGTAGGTCCTTTGATTACTCGAGTAGGTCTAGTCTATCTCGAGTCAGAAAGATCAAAAATTTGTGAAATGCCAAATTTTGACTAACCCTTTAATTTTCTTTGCTTTCTTGAAATCCAAATTTCTCTAATCTTCTTTGTTGAGCATCCCAAGTTCTGTTTTGAAGAATGAGAACTTGGTCTCGTCCAGCGGCTTCGTGAAAATATCTGCAACTTGCCTATCTGTGGAGACATATTAGAGATCTATGTCCCCATGCTCTACATGCTCCCGGATGAAATGATACCTTAGCTCGATATGCTTTGTCCGGCTGTGTGAGACTGGATTGTTGGCTATTGCAATTGTGCTGGAAGAGTCGCAAAACAATGGGACATTCTCGAACTTCATGTTGTAATCCTCAAATTGATTCTTTATCCATAGTAACTGTGCACAACAACTGCCTGCAGAGATGTACTCTGACTCGGCCGTTGAGATTGCGACACAGTTCTGCTTCTTACTACTCCAAGTGATTAGCCTTCTTCCAAAGAATTGGCAAGTATCGGAGGTGCTTTACCTGTCATCTTTGCTTCCTGCAAAATCTGCATCTGAAAAACCAATTAGTTCACTGTCATTACTTCTTGGGTACCATAAGACAAGATTTAGTGTGCCTTTAAGGTATCTCAAAATCCGCTTTGCAGCAGCGTAGTGAGATTCCTTAGAGTTCACCTGAAATCTAGCACAGACACATGTTGAAAACATTATGTCGGGTCTACTGGCAGTAAGGTAGAGCAAGGATCCAATTATGCTTCTGTACTTGGTTTCATCAAAAGGTTTCCCTTTTTCATCCTTGTCCAGAGACATAGTTGAGCCCATTGGAGTCCTCATAGTGGTTGCGTTCTCCATTCCGAATTTCTTAATCAGCTCTTTGGTGAACTTGGTCTGCGAGATGAAAATTCCATCTTCAGATTGTTTCACCTGAAGCCCTAAGAAATACTTCAGCTCGCTCATACTGCTCATTTCAAACTTCCCTTGCATAAGTTTTGAGAACTTTTTGTAGAGGTTGTCGTCTGTAGAGCCAAAAATAATGTCGTCGACATAGATTTGCACTAGCAAAATCTTGCCTTTTATTTCCCTAAGAAATAATGTCTTGTCTATCTCTCCCCTTGTGAACTTGTTCTCAAGTAGAAAGCTAGACACCGTCTCATACCAAGCTCTAGGAGCTTGTTTCAGACCATATAGGGCCTTGTGCAGGAAATAGACATAATCAGAAAAGTTAGGATCAACGAAACCTGGAGGTTGTTCCACATACACTTCCTCCTTTATGTTACCATTTAGGAAGGCAGACTTTACGTCCATCTGATAGACAGTGAAGCCTTGAGTGCAGCATATGCTAGGAACAACCTTATTGCCTCCAGCCTTGCCACTGGAGCATATGTCTGGTTGAAGTCGATTCCTTCTTCTTGACGATAGCCTTTAGCGACAAGTCTGGCCTTGTTCTTTGTGATCGTTCTGTCTTCGTCCATCTTGTTCCTGTAGACCCATTTTGTTCCAATGACGTTCTTTCCTTTGGGTCTTGGAACAAGTTTCCATACATTGCAGCGCTTGAACTGATTTAGTTCTTCCTCCATAGCCAGTATCCACGATGCGACCGAGTTTGCTTCCTCAAACTTCTTCGGTTCAACCTGTGAGAGAAAACTCAAATATAAATTCTCATTAGTTGTACCTCTTCGATTTCTGACACCGTCCCAGGGATCTCCTATGATCTGGTCCATGGGGTGATCCTTCAGATGTCTGAGCTCTAGATTTCTTGCATTTGGATTATCTTCAATCACCGGAGTGACTTCTTAACCTTGGACGATCTCTTCATTTTGATCATTTACCTCCCCAATAGGGGTTGGAGTTGTGATCTTGAAGAATTTTTCATCTTTATCCTCATTGGGCTCTTTCACGTTGATTTCATCTATCTTTGCACCTGCATCGTCAATGAGCACACTAGACGGATTGCTTTGCAGCAAGCTCGTCTCATCAAATACAACATGTATCGATTCTTCTTCCACCAGGGTTTTTCTATTAAAAATTCTATATGCCTTACTATGGCTACTGTAACCTACAAAAATACCTTCAAAACTCTTTTCGCTGAACTTGGTGGTGTTATACTTACCGTTGTTAAGAACAAAGCATTTACAACCAAAGATTATAAAGTATGATATGGTTGGCTTCCTGCCCTTTAGAAGTTCATAAGGTGTCTTATCTTGGTTTTTGTTTATGAGTGCTTGATTTTGCACGTGGCATGCAGTGTTGACGGCTTCAGCCCAGAAGTACTCCGGAAGTGAAGCATCACTCAACATTGTCCTGCAGGCCTCTATGAGTGTTGTGTTCCTTCTCTCAGCCACTCCGTTCTATGTGGAGTGCGATGAGAGGAAAACTCGTGAAAGATACCTAAGCTTTCCCAGAATTCTGTCATGGCCCCAGATTTGAACTCTGTTCCATTGTCACTTCTAATTTTGACTATGGAGCAGTTGTACTCATTCTGGACTTGCCTAACAAAATTAGTAAAGATGTCGAATGTATCTGACTTGTGTTTCAGAAAGAACACCCACGCAAAGTGCGAGTAATCATCAACAATTACTAGCGTATAATCCTTACCTCCCAAACTTCTAATTTGCAGTGGACCAAACAAGTCCATATGCAATAGATGGAGACATCTATTAGAGTCTTTGCCAATAACGCTTTTAAAGGTAGCCCTTGTTTGCTTGCCTTTTACGCACGCATGACAAGGTCTATCTTTGACGCACTTGACATTTGGGGCATCACGTACTAAGTTCATTGAAAATAATTTATTAATAGTTTTGAAATTAATATGTGCTAGTCTATTGTGGCATTGGTCACCAAGGGACGTACTATCTTTTGCTAAAAAGCACACTGGTGTAGAGGAATCTATACAAATGAAATTTAAACAAAAAATACTCCTACTTCGAGTGCCGAATAGAATCATTTCCATATTGTCAATGGATTTTATCAAGCACTTATCATCATGGAATTCAACTATGTATCCTTTATCACAGAGTTGGCTTATGCTTATGAGATTGTGTTCCAATCCTTCGACATAAGCCACATCCGAGAAGGATACTTTGCCGTTAGTAATCATACCATAGCCTCTTGTAATTCCACGGTCTGAACCTCCAAAGATGACCTTTGGTCCGTTCAAGACTGGAGTAAAGTTCTGAATAAGGCTTCTAGTTCCGGTCATATGCCGAGAGCATCCGCTGTCCAAATACCAGATTGGCGTTTTGTTGGCCTTTGGACATACCTGCAATCATAATCAATTTGCCTTAGGAACCCAAACACGTTTGGGTCCTTGGTCTTGGGTTAGAGTACTCCCCCTATGAGTGTTAACATTATGAGCGGTCTTTCTCATATTGCTGACATGAGGAGTTGCAGCGTTTTTGGGATTGAACTAGCAATCAGTGGAGAAGTGACCAACCTTGCCACAGCACCAACAGTCAAATCTGTTGTACCTTTGCCTCATGATCTCCTGCTTGACCTTTTTGAGTTTTGGTCCAGCATGGTCAGCATTCTTGGAGGAAGAAGCATCGTGATAATGACAATCACATGTCTTCTTCTCCTTAGGAGGCCTTTCCACAACGGGCTATGTCTTTGGTGCCTTCTTGAAGTTGTGCCCATGATTGAAAGGGTCATAGCTCTGAAGAATATCTTCTTCATAAGGTGCCTTAAAGACACTTTTGCCAAAGTTTCTGGGTCGACTCCATCCTTGATAACGGGACTTTGGCTCTATATTGGTAGGCCTAGCAAAGTGCCCGTAGGATGAGTCAAAATCAAACTCATTTGAAGGAAATATAACCTTCTTGAATGTGGTCTGATCTTGAGGGGCTTTTCCCTTCTCTTTGGCTAAGGCCTTTTTGGCGGCCTTATTCTTCCGTTGAGACTTATTTCTCCTAGAGGATTTATTAGGAGCTTCTTCATGGCCTAATCCGGCACCCTTGGCCTTGGCTGAGAATTCAGCAACGAATGGAAGAACCGTCTTGGGTTTCGAGAAACTTTCAACTAGTTTCTTTTCAGCTGCAAGTTGGGCTTCCAATTCCTTGATGATTTTCTCTTTGAGGTCAAGGTGCTCAAGAGCCTTGTTATATTCTTCAATAGCATTTTTGAAGTTTTCTTCGAGGGAGTCAGTCTTTGTAACTTTCTCTCTCAAGATGCTCTCTTTGGTTTTTAGAGATTTGATCTCTTAAGCCTGAGTCTTCACGACTCGACGACATTTGTCGTAAGCCATGATTAACTCCTTGTACTGGGCCATTAGTTCTGACTCATCGTCAGAGGAGCTATCCTCACAATCATGTTCAGAGACTTCAGAATCTGAAAGTGGGGTATGAGAGTTTATCTTCCCAGTGAACTGGGGCTCTTGATCATCATCTGTTTGAGCCATAAGCCCAAAATAAGCTTCTTCTTCTTCACTCGACTCAGATGAGTCGGAGTCACTAAGAGTCTTGCTCTTTTTGGCTAGCAGGCTCTTCTCTTTCTTCTTTTTGTTGTACGAGGATTTCTTTTCTTCTCTTTTACCACCCTCCTTCTTCTTATGAGGGCAGTCGGCGATGACGTGTCCTGGCTTATTACAACAATAGCAAATAATGTCAGTCGAAACATATTTGTTCTGTTTAGAGGAATACCTGTCATGGCTACTTGAGCCTTTTCTTTGCCGATCACCATCGTGTCGTGATCTTCTATAGGAGGCATCCTTGCCTTTCCATTGCTTCTTCTTGTTCAAGAATTTCTTGAACTGACGTGAGAGCAGTGAGAACTCTCCTTCTGATAGCTCAGAGCCTGAGGTACTTGGCTCTGAAGTTTCTTCTTCTTCACTAATTTTTGGAGCTGGAGCAGGGGAGGGAGCTCTTTTCTTTCTAGAGGTGTCTACCTTTAAAGCAACAGACTTTTCTTTGAGAGCAGACCTGCTCTTCTCTTCTTAAGATTTCCTGGTGTTGAGTTAAAGCTCATATGACATAAGCTTCCCGAAGAGATTTTGTCGGTCTGTCTCAGCCAGCTTCCCAAACTCCCTGATGGCACAGACCTTGTTGTCCCATTCTTTGGTCAAGGATCTCAGGAACTTATCATTCAGTTCTCCGTTAGTGAATACTCTACCATAGACTCTTAGTCCATTCACTATCTTGAAAAAGTTCTCAAAGGTATCAGCAATGGTCTCTTTGCTTCCCTGTCGGAAGGCTTCATACTTCTGATTGAGGAGGGATCTCCGATCATCCCTCACTTCTTCTGTACTTTCCATCAAGGTAATCAAGGACTGCCACATCTCCTTTGCAGATTGGTAGTGAATTAAATTCTGTAGCATTGAGTCATCAACTGCACTTGCTATAATGTTTTTAGCTTTCTTGTCTAGTGAGACAAGTGCAATCTCGTCCTTGTCTAAATCCATCAGCTTCTTTGGAACCTTCTTGGTAGGATATATAGTGGAGATAGTCATAGGGATATAAGGGCCTTCTTCAACTATCATGAAGATCCTCGGATCCACAACCTCCATGAAGAATTTAATTCTTTCTTTCCACATGGGAAAGTTGTTCTTGTTGCATAGTGGAAGCTTGGCAAAATCCTTTGCCTTCTCCATGGTAGATAGATCTCAAATGACAACTATTGAAGGATCTGATCAAGGTGTCAACCTTTTAACGATCAACCTCACTTTGATACCAATTGAAAGATAATAGTTGTCAACCTAAATCACCTAGAGGGGGTGAATAGGTGAGTTGTACATCTTTTGCGGAATAAAAAATCTCAGAACAAAGCACAGATCTATCTACCAAATTATCACAGATGAGACAAGATTTATAGTGGTTTCCCGATCTTGGGTACATCCACTATCCCTCACTGATCTAGCAATATACTAGGCTCGGCTACTCCACTATCTCGGATTGAAAATCAATCCTAACCTCGGAACAAAGTTCCTACAATCTCAATCCAACCAACTGGATCTACAACTCGGAAGGCAAAACTTCCTACAAACTCAGAGTTGAAAACTCCTACACTCGGAGAAAACTACTCCTACAAGAATGAAAATTGTTTTAGAAAATACAAACAATGATTTCTCTGCCAGATCTGCAAGCAAGCAACCAGGATCTTCTTCTTGTAAGCTTTGCGGCACTTTCAGAAAGATGAAGAAAATCTCGGCAATAGATCTGGATTCTTCTTTGTCTTACACGATCGGGAAGAGGATTAGCATTTAAGAAACGATCTCGATCTGTAAAACTTCTTCAGTCTGATTCCTCTGAAAATCGAAACCCTTGCCGGAGAAAAATAGCGGCGGCGGCTGCTTTCTTTCCGTGAAGAGAGAGAGAGAGAGAGGAAACAACGACTTTGACAGAGAAACGACTGCAGAAATTTCTCAATAATTTTTGATCTTGAAAGCTTGTTATTATTATTATGGTTTGTCGATTAGACAGGACCTTATATAAGATTTTGAATAACGGTCATAATCAGTCTTAATGATATACACGTGGACCAATCATGTCACGGGATTTGAAAATCTGTCAATTATGGACTTAGAAGAATTTTGGAGAAAAGGTGGTGATATACACGAGTAGGTATATAACTACTCAAGTAGTTAAAGGACTACTCGAGTAAGTAAAGGAATGTTACTCGGGCATATAATTCATGACTACTCGAGTAGGTTGAAGACAACTACTCGAGTACATATAATAAACTACTCAAGTACTTAGAAGATCTACTCGAGAATACAAAAAGTTTCATGGGAAGCGGAAAACTACTCGAGTGGTTTGACGAACTACTCGAGTGAAAGGAATTAGAAAAATTTCTGAACACTGGAAAAAGAGCTACTCGAGTAGTCAGACTGAACTACTCGAGAGGATAAAATCTACTTGAGTATATGGAAAATACTTACTTAAGTAAATGACAGAATATTTTTAGGAGAAGAGAAATTTAGTTTACTCGTGTAGTAATTGAACTACTCGAGTATATAGAAAATTTACTCTTGAGATAGAAAACAGTTACACGAGTCAGAATCTATAACCACTCGAGTATATATATATACTCACTCGAGTGTTTTACTTAGAAAACCTTGGAGAGTGAAATTTGTACTACTCGAGTAAGAAGAGTGATCTACTCGAGTATAGGAATTCTGACTCGAGTAAAAAGCAAGTAATCTACTCGAGTAGCCTACACGAGTAGAATACTTAGAAAAATTTTCAAGGTGGAAATTCTTTCTTCCTTGGTGAAATCAGCATCCAACTCTATTCTCATAGTCCAAGTGCTTGAATATGAAGTGTATCCCAATAGAGAGGCTACACATGGGTCAACACTTTGGGTTATAAAGTGAGGGATTACATTGTATGGTCCTGTGTTTGGTGACCCATTGTAGACTGACATTGGTCTACACTTCCCATTGGAGTCCTGCAACCACATAACTCAAACAAAGCATCAAATACAACCTAATTCATCTTAGTTCCAGGGTGACTTCATCAAATCTGGGTTAATGTGGATATAGTACCCAACACCTGTGGTACTTGTTGATAATGGCTCTATTCATGACATGACAAGTAGTGTTCACAGCCTCAGCCCAGAAATATTCTGGGAGAGAAGTGTCACTGAGCAATGTCTGTTAGCCTCTATGAGATTCCTGTTTTTCCTCTCAGCTATCACATTTTGTTGGGGTGTTCTTGGAGAAGAGAACTCATGAAATATACCTTGCTCTTCACAGAACTTTATCATCCTTCAGATGGAAATTCAATGACATGATCACTTCTGATTTTGACCAGAGAATAGTCCTTTTCATGCTGAATTTGCCTAACAATGGTCAAAAAGCTATCAAGAGTTTCAAACTTTTCTTAAGAAAGAATACCCATGTAAATTTAGAAAATTCATCAACTATCAAAAGAGTGTAGACTTTCCTACCTAGACTATGAACTGGCATAGGACCAAATAAGTCCATATGCATTAGGTAATGACACCTCTCAAAATCCTTAGCCCTAATGCACTTGAAGGATGCCTTTGTCTGGTTGTCCTTTTGGCATGCAGAGAAAATGACATCTTTGGTGCATTTCAGATTGGGTCTATTTCTGACTAGCTCTTCACTGAAGAGCTTGCTAATTATCTTATAATTCAAGTGAGCAAGACTCTTATGTCATTGCACATAATAAGAGACTTTCTCATTTGCAACAAGACATACTAGAGAGTTTCTATCTATATATAGGAAATTTAAACAGTAAATATTTCCACTCCTAATGACTATCAAAATGACCTCTTGGTCACTTGACCTTTTGATCAGACACTTATCCTTGTGGACGACAATGACATAGCCAATATCATAGAGTTGGCTTATGCTAATCAGATTGTGTTGCAATCGTTCCACATAAGCTATTTTTGTAATGGAGACTATGTTATTGTTAATCATATTATAGCCTTTGGTAATTCCTCTGTCTGAACCACCAAATATGACTTTAGGTCCATTCCTCACTGGAGTATAGCCCTTTAGATGGCTCCTTGTTCTATTCATATGTCTAAAATAACCACTATCCAAGTACTATATTGGAATTTGAATGATACTTGGACCTACCTGCTATTACAAGATTAATTTACCTTAGGAACCCAAAAGGGTTTGGATCCTTGGTTCATGTTAGCTTCAAAATGGCTATATCTACTAGCAGTAGCCCTGACAGGAAGGCTCATACTTGCCCTTAGCACACATGGATTATGCCAACAGTCTATGGCATAGTGACTCACCTTGCCACAACACCAACACTCATGGATATTACATCTCCTCTTTTGAACAGTTGTTTATGTGTGTAAGCCATCCGTCTTTATCTATTAAGAGGGGAGAGCATCAGCCTTCTTCCTGCTCCTTTCAGCAAGAATTTGACTGAAAGTAAGTCTGTCAATAAGTGCACTTGGTTTATTTTTATTTATATCAACAGATGTCTTCTTTGCAGCTGACATGATATTGATGGCATCAGAAATAGCCGAGTGTGGCTTACTAACTATTTTTCTCAAAGTCTTACTCTTTGTATTAGGAACTTGGGAGGGTTGGTCATTGTCTTGCCCTTAAGAGTGGGTACAAGAGCACAAAACACAAATGATCCATGATGGGTCATTTGAATTTTCTCATGGGGAGCCTCTAGTGCACTCAATCTCATACCCTTTCTACTTTCATTGGAAGTAGCATCAAAGCTCTTGGAGGAAGAATTTCCATTATTTTAGTAACCATATATACTATCATGGTCATACCTGTTAGAGGGGAGAATAACCATCTGAAAGGTTGTCTGAGATATAACTGGAGCCTTGCTTTTCCCTTTGGAATGGGCATCTCTAGTATTCCACTTGAACCCCAATCTCCTCTTATTATTTTAAGAGGAGAAGGAGTCAATTAGTGGTGGCACTGTCTAAGTCTTTGAAAACTCAGCCACTAGTATCCTCTCTTTGAGAAGCATCTCTTCAAGATCCTTAATGATCTTATTCTTCTGACTAATGGTGCCTATTTGGATGATTGAGATTGTCTTCAACTGAATGACTTCCCTCCTCATTTGTGCTAGCATAGGAGCTGACACAGACTATAGGGAAATAACTTGTTGAAAAGAGGCAATCTCCTCAACTTGTCTTTTGACAAGCTTCTTGCTCTTATTCAGAACTTCTATGATAGCACTATACTTGTCAATCAATTGATTGACATCCTCATTAGATTCGGATCCATCATCCCCACTAGATGAAGTGGATGTCGTAGAGTCTGAGCCAGTCTCATAGATTGAAGGAGAGTTGGGAAGTGAGTGTACCTTATCATGAACTAAATTGTCCTGATTATCTTCTTTTAATGCCATGAGGATGAATTCCTCATCATCTTCACAATCACTTCAATAGAGGAATGTATTGCCCTGATGTTAATTAAGGCTGCAGGAAGGTCAGCCTCTTCTTTAATAGAAATGAGACCAATATAGGCCTCTTCCTCTTATAATTCTGAAGACTCAGAATCACACTCTAACAAGCTGATTTTCTTCTTGGACAAAAAGCTCTTTTTAACCTTATTGTCCTTGTGATGTTTCTTATCATCTGATTTCTTGTTATCCTTTCTCTTGATTGGACTGTCAGCAATGACATGTCCAGATCTATTGCAACAATAGTAAATAGTATTAGTACTAAAATGTTTGTTCTGTTTTGAATCATACCTTTCCCTAGAGGGGTCTTTTCTGGACTTCTCCATGTTTGAATATGGCTTTCTTGAGCTAGAGCTAGAAGATTCCTTATTTTTCAATTATCTTCTCCTGCTCAACATCTTCTTGAACTTTTTGGACAATAAGGTAAGTTCTCCACCTGACAGTTCATTACCTGAGGAGTTGGGATCTGAGCACTCTGACTCAGCAGCTCTCCTTGGTGGAGAAGGAGTCTTTTTCCTGCACTTCCTTGTGGCTTCAGCTCTGAAGGCTACCATATTCTTTTTGTTGAGGGTTCTGCCAGCATCTTCTTCTGCCCTTCTGGAGTTCAGTTATAGCTCATGAGATAGCAGCTTCCCAAACAGGATTTAGTGTAGAGTGTTGGCCAGGTTCCCAACCTCCCTGATGGCACATATCTTGATATCGTATTCCTTATTGAGGGATCTCAAGAACTTATCATTCAGTTCATAGTTTGTGAACTGTATATCATAGGTGATCAGACTGTTCACAATCTTGAAAAACATTTCATAGCATTCAGCTATTGAATCCTTCTTACCTTGCTTGAAGGCCTCATGCTGCTAGTTTAGGAGGGATTTCTTGTCATCCCTCACCTCCTCTGTCCCTTCCATATACATAATCAGAGAATCCCACATCTATTTAGTAGTTTTGCAGTGGACCAGGTTCTAGAAAGTAGAATCATCTATGTCACTTACAATAATTTTCTGAGCACTTTTGTCAATAGTGGCCAGAATGACTTCATCCTTGGTCATCTTAGTGTATTTCTTAGGAGTCTGAATATTGGCATCTATAGTAGAGACCTTCATGGGAATGAAAGGTCCCCCTTGAATAGTTATGAATATCCTAGGTTCTAAGGCTTCCATGAACAGCCTTACCCTCTCCTTCTAGATCCCAAAATTTTCCTTCCTATAAATAGGAAGTTTCATAGAACCCAACTCCTTGTGGTTCTCACCTGAAGCTAAGGAGATAAGCTTCTGCTACCCTTGGAGATCTGTTCAGACAGTTAAGTCCTTTTTGAACAAGCTCCCTCTGATACCACTAGAAAGTCATTGTTCAAGGGTAGTTAATGTTGTCTGATTCACACCAATAGTTTACACGGATCAGCTTCAAGACAAGCAAATCATGAAAAGAAACCAAAAATCCCAAACTTGAAAAAGAAAACCAAGAAATCAAGAGATCACGGAGATGATAAACGCATAGATCTAACTCTAGATCACCACCAATGGAGGCGCACTTGCAGCCATATCACAAACTTAAACAAAACCTTGAATACAACTAAAAGATTTAGGGAAGAAGTACAGTACCACACAAACAAGCTACAGGCCGAAAGCTCTAATCTCTTTTTGAAACTACAAAACCTGCGACAATATACTTGCTGAGAGTTGACTTACCTACTCATACATCACCGACCCTAGATACCTAAAAACAGCAACAAAATAAAACTACAACCGGAAAACAGTTCGATGAAACACCGTGAGAAACTATTCGTCGTTCGTCGAACACCGGTCCACGAAAGTCGAACACCGTTGGACGAAAGTTAAACAACAAACGGTTCGACAAAAGTCGAACACTGTTCGACGAAAGTTGAACAACATCCGGTCGATGAAATTCGAACACCGTTCGACAAAATTTGAACAACATCCGGTCGATGAAAGTCGAATACTATTTGATGAAAGTCGAACAAAATCTGGTCGACTAAAGTTGTTCGACGAAAAATGCATTCGTCGAACCCGATAACTCATTTCGGGGGGGTTTTACAAAAGCACACTTAATTAACAACTAACTAGCCAAGTAGGACTAGAAGATAAAGACCTAGGAGATAACTTGTTGATAAGATCACTCCCCCTCAAGTTCAACTCCTCCTTCTTCAGCATTCCCAGCTTGTCATGCATCCTCTTGAACAGCTCCACCTTCAAGGGCTTTGTGAAAATGTCTGTCAGCTGGTCATTGGTCCTCACGTGCTCCAAGTGAACTTCATTAGCTTCTACCTGCTCTTTTATGAAGTGGAATCTTGTGTCAATATGTATAGTCCTCTTGTGATGCACAGGATTCTTTGCCAGTTCAATCGCAGCTCGGTTGTCCACAAATATGGTAGTAGCTTCATCACCATACAATTTCAGAGATTTCATCAACCTCTTCAGCCATACTCCATGGCACACACTTGCGCCGGCAGCAACATACTCTGCCTCGCATTAACTAAGATTCACTATCTTCTGCTTCTTACTAAACCAAGTAATGTGTGTTTCTCCCAAATAGAAGAGAAATCCCGTAGTGCTCTTCCTTTCATCAACATCATTGCTCCAATCACTGTCAATGTAGCCTATCAACTTGGGGTCTTCACTACACTTGTAAAAGAGGCCAAAACTCAAAGTGCCTCTAATATATCTCAGTATCCTCCTAACCACTGCCAGGTGTGTCTGAAAGTTATATAACTTTAGGTTAGCTAATCACCTAGAGGGGGGTGAATATGTCTTTGAGAGTTTAATATATCTTTTGTTGTCTTCAAATTATACTAACTAGAGCTTGTCCTTAAGTCCTACAATCAAAGAGAAAAACAAGCAAACACAATAAACAATAGAATTTAGTGGTTCCCCAATTGGGTACATCCACTTTTCCTCTCCACCTATCCAAGATTATTTGTTGGACTCGGCACAACTTCTCCAAACTGCTCCTAATAGCTTACACCTCAGATCCCATAGGATCTTCAAGTCTCCTCCAACACTCACTTCTCAGCCACAAGGGCCTACACTCAGTGGTCAGCAAACCACCTACCTAAGGCTGTTAAGCCCTACACTCAGGCTGGGAGGACAGCACTACCTCAGATCCCAAAGGATCATACCTCAGAGCTCTGCAGTGCTCCTTTTCTCATTGACCCGCAAGCCATCTACCTCAGCAATATCTCTAAGGCCAACAGCTCGAGCTTTTCAGCCCTACAACTTCAAGCATAAGGCCCTACTCTCAGAGTTCTGCAGCACACCTACAACTCAGTACCCCTCCAAGTACCTACCTCAGTACCCCTCCAGTCACCTACAGCTCAGTGACAAGATTGTCACCTACCTCAGGCACAAAGTCCCTACACTCAAAGAGAAGCACTCCCCTACCTCAGGCACTTAGGCCCTACAACTCAGATCCTCACTTGGATCCTACCTCAATGCCCCTTTAGGCACCTACCTCAGTGACAAATTTGTCACCTACAGCTCAGGCACAAAGTGCCCTACTCTTAGATTCAGGAAACCTGAATCTTATAGGAAATAAATACAGAGTTGAAAAAAATAAAACTACTGACTCAGAGTAGTAACTCTGAGTCAACTTTGCTGGACTGAGCAGATTTCAGTCCAACTCACCTGCTGTAGAAGGAATCAGCCTTCTTCTACAGCTATCACTTATTACTGCTGCACTGATGAGTAGCTTCCACCTTACTGAGAGATGAATTAGCTAAAATGTTTTGTAAAGAACACCCTTGCTGAGCTTGAAGAGCATCAGCTATCCTTTCTTGCCTTCAGGCTATCTTGGAAGGACTTTAGCTTTCAAGCTCGATCAGAAGTAAATGTCCAGCCCCCTCTATCAGTTAATCTTTTTATTTCTTGGATTCGTTAACCCTAATACTTTATTATTTCCCCTTTTATATGCGTTGATTTGAATCAACGACACCATAGTATGTGGGCCCACCAAGGATTGGTAAGCTCCAACTCCATCAGAAAGGGACAAAACATCTTTTGGCATTGTAGAAGCTTTCTCGCAATAGTTTCCTGCAGTTTTGACTTTGATGATGTCAGCAGTGGTCATCAACATCTTGACTTAGAAAATTTTCCTGAATCCCATCAAGTGTTGAGTGATGTTGAGGCACTCAACTCCATCAACCTTGGCTCTCAGCGCTTCTGGACTTAGAAAATTTCCTGGCTTTGTCTCAGCTATTTTGTCTCAGCGCTCTCAGCGGTCTCAGTATTTTTCCATTATTAGCTTAGACAAGCCTTTGTCTCAGCGCTTTCCTCTTATCTATTATCTCAATGGTTTTTACACTTTAACTGTCTCAACGTATTTGTCTCAGCGGTCTTAGCGATTTTTCATTTATCAACTGAGATAATTCTTTGTTTCAACGCTTTCCTCTTCATTAGAAGCGCTGAGTGAACCTGATTCCCTCAATGCTTCTGGACTTAGAAAAATTCCAGCTAATTTTGTTCTCAGCTGTTTACCTCTTGACAGTCTCAGCGCTTCCTGCTTTATTTAGAAGCGTTGAGTGAACTTGCTTCAATCAATGCTTCTGGACTTAGAAAGTTTCCAGCTAGCTTTGTCTCTACTATCTCAGCTATCTCAACACCATCTTCTCAACTGTCTCAGCTATCTCAATGTCATCTTCTCAGCTGTCTCAATGTCTTCCTCTCAGTTTTCTTCAGCTATCTCAACGCTTTCTTCCCAGCTATCTCAACTGTCTCAGCGGTCTCAATGCCTTCTTATCAGCAGACTCAATGCTTATGCTTATATCGATTTTCTAGCTTTAACTTGACAAGCTTTGAGCTGAACTCGATGAACCGCAAACTGAGCTTGACGAACTTTGATCTACTTAGCATTCTCAGCATTTTTTCCTTTGTCAATTTTTCTCTTGCTTCAGCTTGACAAGCATTGGGCTGAGCTCGATGAACTATAACCTGAGCTCGACGAACTTCAAGCTAAGTTCGATGAATTTTGTATCCTGAATTCTTAAGCATATGTTGAGTTGAGCTCGACGATCAGCAAGCGGATTTCGACGAACTCTGAGATGAGTTCGACAAAATTTGAGTTTACTGATTTATTTATTTATATAATCATGGACAACTTGTATGCATGAACTAAAGCACACATAAAATACATTATGTGTGTATGTCATTGACCCATTTGACATCTTACAAATCTGGGATATTGGGATCAATAGGCCCAACAATCCCCCCCCCTATTTGAATAAGTCAAAATAATACATGTCATTAACAACACAACATTTCATCATAATAAAATTTAACAGTAAAAGTAGACGTGTTACCATTTCTCCAGCGTGTGGAGAATTACTTACTCCCCCTGGCATGCTGTCATCTTTACAGTTCCACTTGGCTATGCTTCTCAGCCCTTGACTGCTTTCCTCCCCCTTTTTGACTTCTGCAATAGGGAGGATACATATAGGTTGTTCTCCCCCTATCTATCTCAGCTATTGGGCTAGCTCCCCCTCAACAGTTGCACACCATCTTCAGTATCTGGAGGAAGAGCTTATTCTACCTACAAAATAAACAATGCAGCATATGGTAGAAGAGAGAATTGAAGCTACACAAGATTCAACATGCCCAATTCAAATTTGAAGGTGTTGAACTTAGCTTCATATAGTGGCTTAGTGAAGATATCAACCACTTGCTTATCTGTGGAGACAAACATAATGGAGATGTCTTCCCTTTCCACATGTTCTCTAATTAAATGATACATAATTTCTATATGCTTAGTCTTGCTATAGGAGACAGGATTCCTAGCTAAAGAAATTGTACTAGTGCAATCACAAAAGAGTGGAGTTCTACTTATCTGAACATTGTAGTCTTGAAGTTGATGTTGAATCCACAGCAACTGAGCACGGTAGCTTCCAGCTGAAATATACTCTGACTCTACTGTTGAGATTGTTACACTTGTCTGTTTCTTACTGCTCCAAGAGACAAGCCCTCCACCTAGAAATTGACAGGAGCCTGAAGTGCTCTTCCTGTCCTCCTTGCAGCCTACAAAATCTGCATCTAAATAGACAATTAGTTCAAATTCCCCATTCCTGGGGTACCATAGGCCAAGATCTGGAGTGCCCTTAAGATATCTCAAGATTCTTTTCACAGCAGTATAGTGAGACTCTTTAGGGCAGGCCTGATACCTAGCACGGACACATGTTGCATATATAATGTCAGGCTTACTGCTGTGAGGTAGATAAGGGAGCCAACTATACCTCTATATAGAGTTTGATCAACATGCTTCCCTGTATCATCTTTGTCTATAGTCATACTTGAGTTTATGGGAGTTCTTATGGTGGAAGTATTCTCCATGCCATATTTCTAGATTATCTCCCTTGTGAATTTTGACTAGGATATGGATAGTCCATCATCAGTTTGTTTTACTTTAAGTCCCAAGAAAAACTCCAACTCACCCATACTACTCTTATCAAACTTCCCCTGCATAAGTTTTGCAAACTTCCTGCAGAGGTTGTCATTAGTAGTGCAAAATATTATGTCATCAACATAAATCTGGACTAGGATGATCTTGCCCTTAGATTCCCGTAGGAAAAGGGTCTTATCTATCTTCCCCCTTGAGAATTTGTTATCAATGAGGAAGGTAGACAATGTCTTATACCATGCTCTTGGGGCTTTTTAAGCCCATAAAGAGCTTTCCTAAGTCTATATATAACAGTGGGAGAGTTAGAGTCAATAAAACCTGGAGGCTTCTCTATATAAACTTCTTCCTTCAAGTCTCCATTCAGGAAGGCTGACTTGGCATCCATCTGGAATACATTGAATCCCTAGAAGGCTGCAAATGCAAGGAACAGTCTA
The DNA here is from genome assembly GCA_039583875.1 of Platanthera guangdongensis. Classification (NCBI taxonomy): domain Eukaryota; kingdom Viridiplantae; phylum Streptophyta; class Magnoliopsida; order Asparagales; family Orchidaceae; genus Platanthera; species Platanthera guangdongensis. Next base: position 28,105,340 of record CM077161.1, on the reverse strand, counting down.
ATTGCTTCCAACCTGTCAACTGGGGCAAAAGTTTGATCATAATCAATCCCTTCTTCCTATTTATACCCTTTGGCCACCAGTCTGGCTTTATTCTTGATTACAATGCCACTTTCATCAAATTTATTCCTAAAATCCACTTGACTCCAATGACATTGAGTCCATTATTTACTGGAGTGTACTCCTTCAATAGCTCCTTTGTTCCAGTCATGTGCGTAGAATATCCACTGTCCAAGTACCATTTAGGGGATTTGGTACTTGAACTAACCTGAAAAGAATGCAAGTCACCTTACTTTAGGACCCCAATTTCTGTTGGGTCCTAGGTTCATATTAGCCTTGAAATAACCTTGCCTTCCTGCAGAATTCCTGACAGGTTGGCAACATCTGGACACTGAGGCATTGTGCCAGCAATCCATAGCATAGTGGCCCACTTTGCCACAACACCAGCACTCATAGATATTATATCTCCTTTTCTATTTGGGACCAGCATTTGACTGTACTGCTTCCTGAGTAGTGGGGAGATGTGTTGCACTATACTTTTGCCTTCTTTCAGCATCAATTTGACTAAAGGACAGTCTTTTAGCTGGCTGTGCTGACCTTCTTTGAGAACGACCAGCAGCATGTCTCTTTTCAGCTAGCATGCATCTGATAGCATCTGAGATAGCCATTCCAGCTCTGCCAGAAGACTCTCCATGAGTCACAACTTTTGTTGTATGATTTAGATTTTTAGTAGCAGCAATATCTTTGAGTTTTGGGGCTGGGGCACCAAAAATAAATTGTTGAGGTTGGGCCATTTGGATTTCCTCATGGGCAGCCTTAAATGCTTTCACATTGCTATACCTTCCACCATGGATGGTGCCATATTGGTCCATACCAGTGGATTTGCCATTCTCCAAGTGACCGTAACAACTTTCATGGTCATACCTGTTAGAAGGCAACAATACTATCTGAAAAGAAATTTGAGGCAGTGAGGCTAGAGGTACAATAGGTGCCTTCCCATTTCTCTTTCCTCTTGGATTGGAAGGTATAGCAAGTCCCTTAAATCCCAACCCTTTCTTACAAGCTTGGGTAAGGTGGGTATCAATTAAGGGCAGCATAGTTATTGGCTTAGAAAATTTTGTCACCAACAATTTCTCATTTAAGAGATCATTTTCAAGTTTCTGGATAACTTTCTCATTTGAGACTCTTATTACAGACTCACTGTCAATGATTTCCTAAGCTGGCCTGCATGTGCAGCCATGTCAATGAGGGCTTTTTCTTGCTCTTCACACTTGCTTTTAAGACTAAGAAGCTCTTTTTCCTGCCTCTTTGCAAGTAACTTGCATTTCTTGAAAGCCTCAAGAAGTTCTCCATACTTGACAATTATGGATTTTACATCATCCTGAGAGTCTGAATCCCGTTCATCTCTTGATGATTGAGCTTCAGAGACTGAGTCAGCCTCATGACTAGAAATAGAAGAATGTGGTTTAGCATGTACCTAAAACTAACCAGGCTGATCCTGGCTTCTTTCTTCATTTGTCATTGTCATAAGTCCATGACACTGAGCATCTCCTTCTTCATCTTCATCCACCTCTAAGTCACTCTCTGGATGTGATAGAGGGGCCCTGATCCCTACTCTAGCAGCAGAGAACTCTTCTTCAGCAACAACAATAAGCCCAATGTAGGCTTCATCTTCTTCACTGTCTGACTCAGAGGAAGAGTGAGACCAGGTCTTCTCTTTCTTGGCCACTAGGGACTTGTCTTTCTTCTTTCCCTTGTGGTGCTTCTTCACTTTTTCTTCTTTCCTCTTTACTAGGCAGTCAGCAATTACATGCCCAGGTTTGCTGCAGCAAAAACAAATGATGTTAGAGGAAGATTGTTTATTAGAGTTAGGAGCATACCAGTCCTCCTTAGAGGATTTCCTTCTGTGCTGAGGGGAGGAAGAAGGCCTTCTGTTCTTACAATGCCACCTTCTTCATGAATTTCTAAAACTACCTCGAGAAGGCAGCAAGGTCTTCATCAGATGTATGGCTATCAGATGAGCTGGACATGAAGCTCTCAGATTCTAGCACAACAGTTCTCCTCACTGGAGAGATCTTCCTTTTGCTCTTGGTTGAAGAATCAGCTTTAAAAGCCACAGATTTCTCCTTGCTCTGTGACTTGCTGGTCTTCTCTTCTTCTTCCTTCCTTAGAGCAAGTTTTATCTCATAGTACAGTAGCTTTCCAAATAGGGTTGTAGGTGGTGTATCTGCTAGTCTGCCCATCTCCCTGATGGCACAGATCTTTGTGTCCCCATCCTTGGTGAGGGACCTGAGAAATTTGTCATTCAGCTCATAGGTGCTGAAGACTCTTCCATAAGTTCTTAGTTTATTAAAGTTCTAAAAAATCTTTCAAAACTTTCATCAATGCCCTCAGACTTTCCTTGTCAAAAGGCCTCATACTCCTAGTTGAGCATGGATTTCCTGTCATCCCTCACCTCTTCTGAGCCCTCCATAAACACCACTAGGGTGTCCCACATCTCCTTGGAGGTCTTGCAGTGCACCAAATTCTGGAATGTTGGATCATCTATTGCACTAGCAATGATATTTTGAGCTCTCTTGTCGATGGAGGCAAGGAAGAGCTCATACTTGTTCATTTCTTCATATGATTTGGGAGTCTGGATGTTGGCATCCAGAACTGAGATCTTCATGGGGATGAAGGGTCCCTCTTTGACTGTGATGAAGATCCTAGGGTCAGTAGCTTCCATGAACATTCTGGCCCTTTCCTTCCAAAGCCCAAACTCTTCCTTTCTACAGATTGGCAACTTTATGGCTCATAATTCCTTATAATTTACACCAGACCCCATTTCTTATATTTTAGCTAACCTTGGAGGTATACTCAGATTGTTAAATTTTTTTTGAGCAACCTCCCTCTGATACCACTTGAAAGTTATTTAACTTTAGGTTAGCCAATCACCTAGAGGGGCGGTGAATAGGTCTTTGAGCTTTTAATATATCTTTTGTTGTTTCAAATTATGCTAACTAGAGTTTGTCCTTAAGTCCTACAATCAAAGAGAAAAACAAGCAAACAACAGAATTTATAGTGGTTCCCCAATTTAGTACATCCACTTTCCCTCTCCACCTATCCAAGCTTATTTGTTCGACTCGTCACAACTTCTCCAAACTACTCCTAAGAGCTTACACCTCAGATGCCGCAGGATCTTCAAGTCTCCTCCAAGACTCACTTCTCAACGATAAGGGCCTACACTCAGTGGTTAGCAGACCACCTACCTCAGGTTGTTAAGCCCTACACTTAGGCTAGGAGGACATCCCTACCTCAGCACCCCTCCAGGCACCTACAGCTCAGTGATAGGTTTGTCACCTACCTCAGGCACAAAGTCCCTACACTCAGAGAGCAGCACTCTCCTACCTCTGGCACTTAAGCACTACAACTCAAATTCTCACTTGGATCCTACCACAGTGCCCCTCCAGGCACCTACCTCAGTGACAAATTTGTCACCTACAGCTCAGGCACAAAGTGCCCTACTCTCAGATTCAGGAGACCTGAATCCTATAGTAAATAAATACAGAGTTGAAGAAAATAAAATTACTGACACAAAGAAATAGCTCTGAGTCAACTTTGTTGGACTGAGCAGATTTCAGTCTATCACACCTATTATAGAAGGAATCAGCCTTCTTCTACAGCTTTCACTTATTACTGCTACACTGATGAGCAGCTTCCACCTTGCTGAGAGGTGAATTAGCTAAACTGTTTTGTAGAGAACACCCTTGCTGAGCTTGAAGAGCATCATCTATCCTTTCTTGCCTTCAGGCTATCTTGGCTGGAATTCAGATTTCAAGCTTGATCGAAAGTAAATGTCCAACCGCCTCTATCAGTTTCTCTTTCTGTTTCTTGGATTTGTTAACCCTAATCCTTTATTGTTTCCCCTTTTATATGTGTTGATTTGAATCAATGGCACCATAGTATGTGGGCCCACCAAGGATTGGTGACCGCCAACTCCATCAGAAAGGGATAAAACATCTTTCGGCGCTGTAGCAGCTTTCCCGCAACAGCTTCCTGCGGTTTTGACTTTGATGACGTCCGCAGTAGTCATCAACATCTGGACTTAGAAAATTTTCCTGAATCCCATCATGCATTAAGTGATGTTAAGACACTCAACGCCATCAGCCTTGGCTCTCAGTGCTTCTGTACTTAGAAAATTTCCTGGTTTTGTCTTAGCGGTTTTGTCTCAATGCTCTCAGCGGTCTCAGCCTTTGTCTCAGCACTTTCCTCTTATCTGTTGTCTCAGCAGTTTTTGCACTTTAACTATCTCAGTGGATTTGTCTCAGCGCTCTCAGCGGTTTTTCATTTTTCAGCTGAGACAATTCTTTGTTTCAGCAATTTCCTCTTCATTAGAAGCGTTTAGTGAACCTGCTTTAATGAACGCTTCTGGACTTAAAAAAATTCCGGTTAATTTTGTTCTCAGCTGTTTACCTCTTGATAGTCTCTGCGCTTCCTGCTTTATTTAGAAGCGTTGAGTGAACTTGCTTTACTCAATGCTTCTATACATAGAAAGTTTCCAGCTAACTTTGTCTCTGCTGTCTCAGCTATCTCAATGTCATCTTCTCAGCTGTCTCTGTTGTCTCAACGCCATCTTCTCAGCTGTCTCAGTTGTCTCAATGCCATCGTCTCAGCTGCCTCAATGCCATCCTCTCATTTGTCTTAAGCTGTCTCAATACTATCTTCCTAGCTTTCTCAACTATCTCAGCGGTCTCAACGCCTTCTTCTTAGCAGTCTCAGCGCTTATGCCTTAGACAGATTTTTTAGTTTTAACTTGACAAGCTTTGAGCTGAGCTCGATGAACCGCAAACTGAGCTCGACTAACTTTGATCATCTCAGCGTTCTCAGCGCTTTTTACCTTAGTCAATTTTTATCTTGCTTCAGCTTGACAAGCATTGCGCTAAGCTCAACGAACTATAACCTGAGCTCGACGAACTTCGAGCTAAGTTTGACGAATTTTGTATCCTGAATTCTTAAGTATATGCTGAGTTGAGATCGACGATCAGCAAGCTAATTTCGATGAACTCTGAGCTGAGTTCGACGAAATTTGAGTTTACTGATTTCTTTACCTGTCCAATCATGGACAACCTGGATGCATGAACTAAAGCACACATCAAATACGTTATGTGTGTATGTCATTGACCCATTTGACTTCTTACAAATCTAGGATATTAGGATCAATAGACCCAACAGTGTCTCCACAGGGTTTTCCAAAAAATCTGCTTACAATACCCACTGCATATAAAATATCAGGTCGGGTACAAGTCAAGCACCTCAAACTCCCCACTAGGCTCTTGAAATATGTAGGGTCAACAGCTTCTCCCTTATCATGCCTAGACAGTCGTGTGCTTGGCTCCATTGGTATCCCCACTGGGTTACACCCCATCATGCCAAACTTCGTCAAAATCTCTCTAACATATGACTCCTGAGAAATGAAGATGCCCTCAATGCACTGCACTTCCTGAATACCCAGAAAGTAGCTAAGCTCACCACAATCTGTCATCTCAAACTCCTACTTCATCATCACCTTGAAGCTCCTCACAACATAGTCACTGCTCTCCAAGATGATCAAATCATCCACATACAGACATAGGTAAAGTGTTCCCTTCTCACTTTCCTTCACATAGACTGCATGTTCATAAGGGCACTGCATATACCCTTGTTCATGTAAGAATGTGTCAATCTTCTTGCTCCACGCTCTTGGCGCCTGTTTGAGTCCATATAGTGCCTTCCTCAATCTCAGCACTTGCTTCTTTCCCTTTGCTTCTGGATAGCCAGGAGGCTGCTCAATGTACACTTCCTCTTCCAAATCTCCATTCAAGAAAGTGAACTTGACATCCATCTGATGAAGACACCACTTCTTCTGTGCTGCTATGGCAATAAACATACAAATAGTCTCCATCCAATAAACCAGTGAGAAGACCTCATCGTAGTTTATTCCTTCTTTTTGCTTGTAGCCCATGACCACAAGTCTGGCCTTGTGCTTCAGTACCTCTCCAGCTTCATCCTTCTTCACCTTGAAGACCCACTTCACACCTATGGGCTTCTTTCCTTTGGGCAGTTCAGCTAACTCCCAAGTGTTGTTCTTTTTAATGGACTGCATCTCCTCATCCATGGCTTTCCTCCAGCCAACAGTCTTCACTACTTCCTCTTAGGTCAAAGGATCTGTATTAGCAAGTAAACAAAACAAGCTGAACTCATGATTTGTAGGGGCTACCTCATAGATCTCTCCAAGTGACCTAATTTTCTGCCTTCTGGGCTCTCCTTCTTCCTCAGTAAAGTGTGGAACAGTACCACCGGCACTAGCTTCTGTCTCCACCACTAGACGGGCCTCAGCTTCATCTTCAACCTTCTCCTTGCCTTTTGACCATTCACATTCAGCTACCTCATCAAATTTCCCATTTTGGCTCACCATAATTTTCTTCTCCATAGGGTCATACAACTTGTATCCCTTGCTCCTTTGATCATAGCCAACAAAGATCAACTTCTTGGCTTTTTCTTCCAGCTTGCTCAGATTTGGACCAGTCTTTAGAGCATAAGCAATGCTCCCCCAAATCTTCAAGTGACCCACATTTGTCCTGAAACCAGCCCAGGCTTCCTGCGGCATTCCCCTTACTAGGGACTTTGTGGAGCACCTATTTGACACATAACAAGCTGTCTCCAGTGCATCTCCCCAAAAACCTTTTGGCATATTCTTACCTCTAAGCATGCACTTACACATCTCTATCAATGTGCAGTTCTTCCTCTCAGCCACTCCATTCTGTTGTGGAGTGTAGAGTGAAGTAAGCTGCCTCCTGATCCCTGCATAGTCACAAAATTGAATAAACTCCTGGCTTAAGTACTCACCTCCCCTGTCTATGCTCAAACACTGAATCCTCATGTCTGCCTCCATCTCAACCAACCTTTTGAACTGTTTGAAAGACTCAAAAGCCTCACTCTTCTGCTTGATGGGATACAACCAACACTTTCTGCTGAACTCATCAACGAAGGTTAGGAAGTACATGTTGCTGCTTGCAGAAACAGGTGTGATCGGCCCACAGATGTCTAAATGAACCAATGGCAAGATTCTCATTGCTCTGCACTAACTTTCCTTTGGGAACGGAAGCTTGGCCAACTTACCTAGTACACATGCCTTACACATGTGGTTTGGCTCCTCTAGCCTGCTAGGAACAACGTGGATGCCAGCATCCCTTGTACGCCTTTTTAGACAATCAAAACCAAGATGTACATACCTCATGTGGCAGAGCCATGCCTCATCCTTCACTGTGGCTTTTAAACATGAGATCCTCTCCATGTCAAGTTTCAGCATGAATATCTTGTTCTTCTTCATCTTTACACGTGCCATGTAACGCCCCCAAATTTTTTTTGATAATTTTATTTGTATGGGCATCGTCATATTTATGACGTCGTGGTGTTACCTTTAACGTCGAGTTGGCGGCGCAATACCGTTAAGACATTTTCGAGTCCGTGCGGTCGAGTTGGCCAAATTCTTGTTGTAATGGGAAAATTTTGCATTTGAAATTTAAGTTAAGTAATTTTAGACTTGCTCGTCAAGTTTCGTCGCAATCCGAGCATTTTTGGAGTCACGGCGCACGATTGAAGTTTTGGATTGTTTATGTTCGCTGTATACTTTGAAGAATAATATCTCGGGAATGACTTGTCGGATTTTGGTTTTGACTTCGCCGTTGCGTTCGTAGCGTCTGTGTCGCCTACGGTGCGAATTTCATTTAATTCGGCACGCGTTTGGTCCTCCGTTTTAATCTCGTATTTTCTTATTCAAAAATATAAAATATGATTATTTTAATATTATAGTACTATTCAAAATGTGATTTACTATTCATTTGTATAGTTTGATCAAAAGGATACTTCTGCAAAAAAATTGTTATTTATGCAAAGTATTGTTCTTCTGCTCGAGTCCTTCTCGAGTCAGCTTTCCTGCCTCTCGAGTATATCTCTGTTCATGTAAAAGAATTCTGTCAAGTTCTCGAGTGAAATATATACCTACTCGAGTGATTAATTTGTACCTACTCGAGTAATTTTAAATGTCTCGAGTGTTGCTTCTACTGTATCTACTTGAGTAATTTTCTTCTGTCTCGAGTACCTTTTCTTCTACTCGAGTACTTTTTCCTCTGTCTCGAGTACCTATTTTCTTCTGTCTCGAGGACTAATTTTCGGTCTCGAGTAATATTTTTCTGCCTCGGGTAATTTTTTTATGTATACTCGAGTACTGTTTCTGCTTACTCGAGTAGCCTATTTTTTACCTCTCGAGTACCCGTAAGTTTGTTCTCGTGTAGTCCGTTGCAGTTTGTCTTCAGAAGCCTTTTTAAGGGTCAAAACTATGTCGTATGGAAAAATAGTTAACATGAATTTTGTTCGTCTCGACGAGCTCTACAACGTTTATGTTGTCCACTTTTCGATTAGAAGTTATCCTAAACCTTTATTTCCATCTTTCGCGCACCCGCGCATAAATGGTCCATTTTGTACAAAAGATTTTATAAATATATATATTTACATATACATTTATATATCTTTATAGATATCTTTATATATATATATATATATATATATATATATATATATATATATATATATATATATATATATATATATATATATATGCATATTTATACTCTTATCAGAGAAAACTTCATCTTCTTCATCTTCTCCGATCTTTTTCCTCCCGAACCAGAGCGGCGTGACCGTGAGAGAGAAAATATTTCGTGAACCTTCCGGTGGCCGCTGACGGTGCTCCGGTGCTCGGAATCTTCATTAGACCATAGATCCGGAAAGCTCTCGCCGAGAGTTGCGCCATCGTGGTAATATCTTCCCCGTTTCTTGAGATTTCTCGTTAGGGTTTTTTCAGCACTAACCTCTTTTTCGGTCGTTCTTGTTCAGATTTTAACTCCTCTCACATCCTTTTGCCCTGATCTACGGCGTAGAGTGATTCGGAGGACTTTTCGGTAAAACTAAGACAAGTGGTGGTTTCCCCTTGTTTCTCCTTGTCTGATTTGATGGTAACGGCTATGTTTTCATGTTCTTTAAAATTTTCTACGCTTGTTCTTCCAAATTATTGTTATGATTAACCGTTTCAATGATCACATAATGTTGTAAGGTTTTGGTCATGATAACTCGATCTTGACTGGTTATGTTTAATCGTTCATTATGTGTCTTAGTGATGGCTTTAAATGTCTTAGCTTTCGTTATTGAACGTATTAGAATTTATCTAGGATTGTATATCGTTCCTAATGGTTGATCTACCATGTCTTGAATCTAGTAATGTCAAGTAAAATCTGACGAGCCAAATCTCGAGATATGTGGTGGTTTCTTTGTGGTTTTTCTTGATTGCGGGAGTTAGTGGCCGAAAACACCTCCGCAATATTTGATGCCTTTATTAGTACCTTATGGAGGTCTACCAGGTTTTTGGGCGTCTGCGGTGTATGGTGGAGAATATGAGACTCCCTCGCAGTTAGACGGATATTATATTCGTGAGGGTGTGTCCAGTTGAGTGACCACCTCGCCCGTGTTTTTGGGTATAGTCGACCACAGGTGTCTAATAAAGGTTTTGTACTTTTTCCTTATGATTTATTCTTGTTGTCACCTAATAGCCTCGTGTGTCTGGTGTACTCTTGTTGAACGTGATGAATCACGTAAGAGTTCTTCTCCTATTGAGGCCCTGTTTTCTTTTTGTACTTTACTTCAGTACTTTTGGTCTTGGGTTGATATCCTTTTGACATTTGTTTATCTTGGCTTATTATTTTCTACCACCATTTGTACCTTCTTGCTGAAGTGTTCTGTCTTTGGAATGCCTCACGTTCTGAGTTGTAGCAGATAACAGAGCTGGTTTTGGAGTTTCTAGGTTACAGTGTTGGTCGTGGTTGTTGCCTCGTCTTAGAGAGGTAGTTTGTTGTTTATTTAGTTACTGGTTCATACATAGTGTTCTGTAAGTGGGTTCGTGTCAGTTTGTTGACGCCCTCAGATTTGTTATTTTAAGATACTTGTTAACTGCTTATTTCTCTATATGTGGATGTGAATTACTTGCTCTCTGTGAGGATTTATGCTAGGAATACATGTTAGGTATTTTTAAGAATAAATTCTATTATTGTAACTTCATGCAATGCATCATTTAAAAACTCTAACTTGTTATATTTAGCGACCGTAAAAGCTATCCTTACTACTATTATAAATTTAGAGTCTTGTATATCATGAGTTGTCCTTTGGGGACGTTTATACTCATGTAGGATGTTGGAGTCAATCTAAACAAGTATTTTTCCGCAACGTATAATTATATTTCGATTCGTGGACTTGATGAGCCACTAAGCCGAGGGATATGGCTATCTCTACACTTAAACTGATTTTACCTTAAAATAATTTAAAGAATCTTCCTTCTTGATTAAGTAGGTATTTGCCTGAGCGTCCGTAGTTATCCCCTGCTGACGTGGCATCATGACACGCATTTTCCCTTACTCTGATAAGTTATTATATGCGGTGAAAATACGGGTTGTGACATTTGGTATTAGAGCCAGGTTGCTTGACAACTGGTCGGGCAACCTTCACTTATTAGTGTTAGTTGTTTAGTGACATTTCATACACACACCGATGTGTCATCAGTACGTATTAACCGAAGCATAGTCACTACATTCATAGTATGATAAGAAGTATACAGGGCATATTATGTAGTATGAGATGCATAATATGTGTTTATATATGGATCCACTATAGGTGGCAACATGTGACGGTTATGTAGTGTGGGATGCATAACCACCATCACATGGGTGCACATTAGCAGGTTTTCCTTTATCGTTGCATGTGATGTTATGTAGTATGGGATGCATAACATTTCATGTGTACGCCGCTCATGCATGCATTAAGGCCTTTTTAGAAAGCATAGCACTGCATACATAGCATATCATCGCATAAGCACGCGTGCTAAGTTAAGGTTTACATGATGACACATGTACACACATGATTTTTAAATAAGAATAAAGGATACATGCATTCATGTCATAGGCACAAGAGTCAATAGGATGAGAGGATATCATCCTAAGTAGTACATGACATCATTATAAAATCCCAGAGCAAGTTGCAGCGTAAGCAAGTGTCTTTTAAGTATGGTCTGAACTAGTCGTCTAGCTTTGTTGTAAGCTAGGATTTTTATTAGTTGTCTGTTGTTTTTTTTTAGAAATGCCGTCAAAGCATCCCGCGACGAGGTCGATTCCCTAGTTAGAGGGTGAGTCATCAGGTGCGCAAAGTGATGCGAGTATCGAGGGTCTGCATCAGAGCAACGAGGCTTTGTCGAGACAATTAGTTGCGATGAAATCGCAAATTCAGTCTTTGTTGTCTGCCGCTCACGCGCAGTAAACTTTAGTGCAAGATCTTGCCTTGGGCCAAGCCGTGCCCGATACCCATGCTCCTTCGGTGCCACCGATGGCGATACCACCAGAAATGAATTTCATATCGCACTTCCAACGGTTGGGACCTCCCACCTACGACGGGAGTGCCGACTTTCTGATTTTAGATGATTGGATCATCTCTATCGAGGAGATGTTTTCGTATTCCGGAATTCTTGAAGCCCAGAAGGTGATGATTACAGCCTATCTATTAAAAGGCCTGGCAAAGAGTTGGCGGATTCGGGAAAGAGAGAGCCTGAAGGAAGGCTGTTCTTGGGAATTTTTTAAGAAGATGCTGCTAAATAAGTTTATACTCTCGATCGAGCAGGACCGCCTGATGAATAACTTCCTGCATCTGAAGCAGAGACGGCTCACCGTGAGCGAGTACGAGGTTGAGTTTAGCAAACTGAGTAGGTTTGCTCCTGATTTGGTAGCTTCTGAGGAGGGTAGAGTGAAGCATTTCCTGGGAGGACTAAGAAACAATGTCCAGCAATGGGCATGCGCTTATTGAGCTGAAAGTTATGCTGAAGCAGTGGAAGCCGCTTTGAAGGTCGAGGCGATCGAGAATGCCAAGAATCGAGGTGTTGCAGCGAGGAAAGAGAAATGGAAAGGTGTTGAGGATGGTAGCTCCAGGGCATCTGGCCCTTCTTCAAAGAAGAAAAGTAAGGAAGTGTGTAGCTTTTGTGTTCGTCCTGGCCACCCTTATGAAAGGTGTTTCAAGAGGTCTTCCACCCTGAAGCAGCAATAGGTGCACGTCATCCAAGGTACACCCAAGGGAGAGCTACTGTGCTCATTCTGTGCAAGGAAGGGTCATGATGTGAGTCGTTGCTTGATGAAAGAAAGGACTTGCTTCCAGTGCGGGCAGAAGGGAACCAGAAATCTTCGTGCCCCCGGGCTCAGTCCCCACTGCAGCCTGCCCCGCTTCGATCTTTGCCCCCACCACCAAACATGGATAAAGGGAAAGGAAAGCTGAACGTGATGACCAGCGAGGAAGCCCAAACCTCTACGCAAGTGATATCAGGTTAGCCTCAGTTTAATTTATCCTTATTATTTATCGTTGTTTCCCTAGTTATCATTCGTTTAGTTATGTATGTTACGGTTTTAGGGGAGTTTAAGGTGATGAATAGGTGGGCGTGCGTTCTTTTTGATTCGGGTGCCACCCATTCCTTTGTGGCCCGGAGGTTTGTTGATAAACATCGCCTGAATGTGGATCAGTTAGGAGACTTCTTCAATGTCAAGCTTCGCTCCCGTGATTCGGTGATATCTAATCAGGGAGTTCTGAGATGCCCTATTTATCTTGGCAATTTTTTGGCCCTTGCGGATCTGCTGATCTTAGATCATGCTGATTTCGACGTGATTTTGGGCATGGACTGGCTGTCCAAGTATGATGCGGTCATCCAGTGCAAGGCTAAGCGACTGGATTTCAAGATGGACGATGGACAACCTATGAGCGTCTATGGATTTCAGGATAGAGTTTCCCTTATCATTTCAACGGTACGTGCTTGTCGTGCTATAGAGTCTAGTTGCGAGGCATTTTTAGTTTCTATTTCTGCTCTGGAGACAGCTTTTCTTATGCCACATCTTGAGGATGTCTCGGTGGTGCGAGAGTTTCCAGATGTCTTTCCTGATAGTCTTCCAGGACTTCCTCCTGAAAGAGAGATTGAGTTTGTGATAGACCTCGAGCCAGGTACTCGTCCTATTGCCAAAGCATCGTATTGTATGGCTCCGCGTGAGTTGGATGAGTTGTGTACTCAGCTCGATGAGTTGTTGATGTGTGGTTTTATTAGACCAAGTTCTTCACCGTGGAGTGCTCCTGTTTTGTTCGTCAAGAAGAAAGATGGAACGATGAGACTTTGCATCGATTACAGAGAATTGAACAAGGTAACCATTAAGAATAGATATCCCCTGCCAAGGATTGATGATCTGTTCGATCAGTTGCGTGGTAGCTCGGTATTTTCAAAGATCGATCTTCGCTCAGGTTACCACCAGTTGAGAATTCGTGAGGCAGATATTCCCCGAACCGCTTTCTGTTCACGACATGGATATTATGAGTTTTTGGTGATGTCTTTTGGTTTAACCAATGCACCCTCTACTTTCATGGATTTGATGAATAGGGTGTTTAAGGATTTCTTGGACCGATTTGTTATTGTGTTTATAGATGATGTCTTAGTGTATTCCTGCAATGTTGAGGAGCATACTCAGCATTTGCATTTGGTTTTGTCGACCCTGAGGGAGCATAAGTTATATGTGAAATTGAGCAAGTGTGAGTTCTGGATACCCCAGGTGTCCTTTCTAGGTCATGTTATAAGCAAGGACGGTATTTCTTTAGATCCGACCAAGATTTTTGCTGTGATGGAATGGGAGAGACCTTCTACACCTAAGGAGATTAGGAGCTTCTTAGGTCTGGCTGGCTATTATAGAAGGTTCGTGGAAGGGTTTTCGGTGTTGTCTGATCCTCTAACTAGAATTACTCAGGAAGAATACTGCATTCATTTGGAGTGATAAGTGTGAAGAGGTTTTCCAAGAACTGAAGAAGAGATTATGTACTGCTCCAATTTTAACCTTACCTACCGAAGGAGTTGAGTATGTTGTGTATGTTGATGCATCACACATCGGACTTGGCTGTGTTTTAATGCAAGATGGTAAGGTGATCGCGTATGGATCGAGGCAACTAAAGATTCACGAGAGAAACGATCCTACGCATGATTTGGAGTTTGCTGCCGTAATTTATGCGCTGAAGCTGTGGCGACACTTATTGTATGGCGCGTTGTGTAAGATCTATACGGACCATAAGAGTTTGAAGTATGTCTTCACTCAGAAGGAACTAAATCTGCGCCAGCGTCGGTGGTTAGAATATGTGGCTGATTATGAAGTGGAAATTCTTTATCATCCAGGAAAGGCGAATGTAGTAGCAGATGCTTTGAGTAGAAAGACTGCTAAAATTTTCAATCTGTCGGTTCAGTCTTTGGTAGAAGAATTCTTGTTGATGAATATTGAAGTTGGGAGTTGTACTGTGCCTGCTAGTCTAAAAGCAGAAGAACCCTCTTGTATCTCCCTTACTCGAGCACATCAGAAGGATGATCCTGATTTGTTACACCTCTAGAATTGGATGGTGAAGGGAGAGCTACCTGATTTCTCCTTGGATGAGTTGGATACCTTGAAGTACCGGGGTAGATTTTGTGTTCCCACCTTTGGCGACATTCGGGCTAAGATCTGTGCTGAAGCTCATGGTTCCAGTGTAGCCTACCACCCTGGTTCCACTAAAATGTACAAAGTCTAAAGCAAATTGTTTGGTGGTCGGGGTTGAAGAGTGATATCGCAAAGTTTTTATCGGAATGTTATACATGTCAGCGTGTTAAGGCTGATCATAGAAGGTGTAGTGGTAAACTAACACCACTCGATATTCCAAGTTGGAAATGTGAGAGTATTTCAATGGATTTCATCACAGGTCTACCAAAATCTCCTCGTGAGCACGACTCTGTTTGGGTGATAGTCGATAGATTGACAAAGTGTGCTTACTTTGTTCCGTTTAAGATTGGGTATTCGATGAAGAAGATAGCTGAGTTATATCTTGAAGAGGTCATCAGGTTATATGGAGTGTCTGTTAGCATTGTATCAGATCGGGACTCCAGATTTACGTCTCACTTTTGGAAGAGTTTATAGGAGGGGTTGGGTACCGATTTGAGGTATTCCACCGCCTATAATCCGCAGACGAATGGTCAGACGGAAAGGGTAAATCAAATCGTAGAAGATATGATCAGATGTTATATTTTGGATCATGGTGGTGCTTGGGATGAGCGTCTCAGACTCATGGAGTTTGCATACAATAATAGTTATCAAGAGAGTCTGTAGATGGCCCCGTTTGAGGCCTTATATGGGAAGCGTTGTAGAACTCCTTTATTTTGGGCTGAAGTTGGTGAGAGACCGTTGCTAGAGCCGGAAGCCCTTGAAGAGATGAATTGTGATGTGACTCATATCTGAGAAAAGATCCGTGTGGCGCAAGAGCACTATGAGAAGTATGTTAATCAACAAAAGGTCGATCTGGAGTTTGTCGTTGGAGACTTGGTTTTGGTGAAGGTTTCTCGGATGTCTGGCATTAAAAGGTTTGGAAGGAACCACAAGTTAGACCCCCGGTACGTGGGACCTTTCGAAATTCTAGACCGCATCGGAGTATCAGCTTATAGGCTGGATATGTCTGCGAGCTTCCCTAGTTTCCATGATGTGTTCTATGTGAGCCAGTTGTGAAAGTGTGTTCGAAATGATCGTCAAGTCCTCGACTCGATGCCCCAGATTCAGCCCAACCTTAAGTATGTTGAAGAACCTGTTCGCATTCTGGATTCTCAAGAGCATGTGTTGCGAAGAAATACCATCCCTATGGTCAATATTCTTTGGAGAAATCAAGACGTCGAGAGCGCGATGTGGGAATTGGAATCGGCGATGAGGGAATCTCATCCGCACCTCTTCTCTTAGTTTCGGGTATGTCTTTATGTTTTCAGTCATGTTTGACTTTATCGTTTTGGTTTGGTTTTGGAGATGTATTGAGTTTCGGGACAAAGCTTCTTTTTAGGGGGAGTGACTGTAACGCCCCCAATTTTTTTTCGATGATTTTATTTGTATGGGCATCGTCATATTTATGACGTCGTGGCATTACATTTAACGTCGAGTTGGCGGCGCAATTCCATTAAGACATTTTCGCGTTCGTGCGGTCGAGTCGGTTGAATTCTTATTGTAATGGGAAAATTTTGCATTTGGAATTTAAGTTAAGTAATTTTAGACTTGCTCGTCAAGTTTCGTCACAATCCGAGCATTTTTGGAGTCTCGGCGCGCGATTGAAGTTTTGCATTGTTTATGTTCGTCGTATACTTTGAAGATTAATATCTCGGGAATGGTTCGTCAGATTTTGGTTTTGACTTCGCCGTTGCGTTCGTAGCATCAGTGTTCGCCTATGGTGCGAATTTCATTTAATTCGGCACATGTTTGGGCCTCCGTTTTGATCTCGTATTTCCTTATTCAAAAATATAAAATATGATTATTTTAATATTATAGTACTGTTCAAAATGTGATTTACTATTCACTTGTATAGTTTGATCAAAAGGATATTTTTGCAAAAAATTTATTATTTATGCAAAGTATTGTTCTTCTGCTCGAGTCCTTCTCGAGTTAGATTTCCTGCCTCTCAAGTATATCACTGTGTAACGCACCGAAAATTGTATTTTAGTTGGTCGCGAAAAAAGGGATTTTTGGTGCCTGTATAGGGGTACACGGCCTCGGACACGGGCGTGTCCACGGCCGTGTCTAGCTGGTGTTTTTGGTCGTTTTCATCCCGAGAAGGACACGGCCAGGAACACGGCTAGCTGACACGGACGTGTCATTTGACACGGGCATGTACCTACCCGTGTCAGTACCCGTGTCCCGTTTGGTCGTGTCCGTTGCCGTGGCGGTTATGCGTGACACGCCCCCGGACACGGGCGTGTCGAGAGGCCCGACACGGGGGTGTCAGGTTGGACACGGGCGTGTCTGAGCCCATGTGTCTTTTCTGTGTTTGACGATCATGACTGGGTCGAGGCACACGGCCTGGGACACGGCCGTGTGCCAAGTCATGTTCGGCCCAGGTCTGGAGATTTTTGAACGGATCTGAGCCGTTCATTTTCTTTAATTAAGATCCAACGGTGCAGATGATTTCCTGCTCTGTTAAGGCCGGGAATACGGGAGTTAATCCCTCATTTCTCTACAAGGCTTTCTCTTTCCAAGGTGTTAGAGAGAAGAGGAAGAAAAAGGAGGTTTCCGGCCGCCGGCGGAGCATCGGAGCACCGTTTCAAAATCTGAGAGCGGATCCGTGGAGGAAAGTTCGTTATGAAGAGTTCTGTCCGTGTAGTTTTTCCATGGCGCCAAAACGGACTACAAGGGTAACGATTCTCTACTTGAGCATGTGAATTTCTTTCTTTCTGCATAGGGAATCCCGCTCCCGCGAGTGTGCGGTGAGTGCGTGGTGTTCCTTGGGGTTGATGTGAATAGTCCCCCTTGTGTTGCATATAGAGTCCGGAATCGTAAGTACGGGCATAGGCATTGTGTGTGAAGCCTACCCGGACGTGTATTGTCTGGATCGGTGATGTTGCATTTGATATGGTTTTGCCGGAGAAGACTCCGTGCTTTGGGTTTTTCTGGTTTCTACGCGGTAGATTGCAGCAGGGATCCTTGGAGGTTAGCTTCAAGGAGCACCCGGAAAACTGAGCGAAAACGTGTTCTGCTAACTTGGCGGTCTGGGAACCGACATTGATCATAACTGGGTTATGAGTTTGCTTGGAAATTTTGGGATCCGAGAGAAGCTTGGCCCGCGCGTAGGACTTAAAGTGTATATGTGGCGTGAGCAACTGGCAAGTGGAATCGGACCTAGGCTATATGGTTCGGTGCGAGAGACCCGAAGACGGGGACTGGCCGTTGGCATAGTCGGGATCCTTAGACGGTGGTCAGAAAGGTTAAATGCTCACTTGGTTGCCATCTTTGGGATGGTGGTGAAGACGCTGATTGTTCAGGATTCACCGTTAATGTGCCCTGAGTGCACGGGGTGTTTGGCCGTGCGAGCCTACACCTGTGGCGTAGTATAGTTGCGCTTTATTGTTTTATTGGGCTAATGTTATGCAGGAAAAGAGTACCGCCGTCCCGAGTAAGGGGCGGGGTTGTTATAATTTGGTCGGCTTTTGGCTGACAGTTGCTTTGTTTGCCACCGTGCGGTGGAATTGTGCTTGCAGGTGCTGTGGAGCCGAGTACCAAATAGCGGCCTGGAGCTCATGTTGCTGTGCTGGCCCTTGAAGGCCAAATAGAATAGTTGTTTTAATTTGTCATGTGTGGCCGGCCTGCGAGCCGATGTATGTAAGACATGTTTTTATTAAGTGAACATTTGTAAGGCCATAAAGCCATGTACTCTTTCAGTGTATTTTGGGTTTCATTCCTGTAGTGTGTTGTGGACATTCATGTTTATTGGATTTAAGTTTTGGGTTCTTTCAACTTTAAAAGCTTCCGCTAGAATGTTCTGTGTAGGACGAGTACTCTTAATTGGTTAGTTTGAATATTCTTATGCAACCCTTCCGACTGTCTGTGGTATATGGTGTCGGGTTCCAGCTGGATCTTCTGTTATATGTCATGCGACAGATGGGGGTGTTACACTCTGTTCATGTAAAAGAATTCTGTCAAGTTCTCGAGTGAAATATATACCTACTCGAGTGATTAATTTATACCTACTCGAGTAATTTTAAATGTCTCGAGTGCTGCTTCTACTGTATCTACTCGAGGAATTTTCTTTTGTCTCGAGTACCTTTTTTTCTACTCGAGTACTTTTTCCTCTGTCTCGAGTAACTATTTTCTTCTATCTCGAGTACTAATTTTCGGTCTCGAGTAATATTTTTCTGTCTCGAGTAATTTTTTTATATATACTCGAGTGACTGTTTCTGCTAACTCGAGTAGCCTATTTTCTACCTCTCAAGTACCTGTAAGTTTG
This sequence comes from Platanthera guangdongensis, assembly GCA_039583875.1. NCBI lineage: Eukaryota > Viridiplantae > Streptophyta > Magnoliopsida > Asparagales > Orchidaceae > Platanthera > Platanthera guangdongensis. Next base: position 28,086,443 of record CM077161.1, on the reverse strand, counting down.
TTCTCGTGTAGTCCGTTGCAGTTTGTGTTCAGAAGCCTTTTTGAGGGTCAAAACTATGTCGTATGGAAAAATAGTTAACATAAATTTTGTTCGTCTCGACGAGATCTACAACTTTTATGTTGGACACTTTCGATTAGAAGCCATCCTAAATCTTTATGTTCGTCTTCCGCACATCCGCGCGTAAAAGGTCCGTTTTAGACAAAAGATTTTATAAATATATATATTTACACGAGTGACTGGCACGGGCCTCCGGCCCTCGTGCCCCGCGCGACAGTACCCAGTCACGGCGGCGGGCTTCGCCCGTGCTTCATGCGTCGTTGCAGGTTGCGCCTGCATCAAGGCGGCCTGTGCCCGCAACATATACATATGAGTACTCAAAATGACCGTAACAAAAGAACATCAATATTATCATTTTTATTTTGTAAAAATATATACGTTTTGACGCATAAAAATTAATTTCTCTCTCCCGCTCTATCCCGCCGCCCTCTCTCCCTCTCTCTCTCTCTCTCTTTCTCTCTCTCTTTCATAAATGGCGTCAGCCCCCCTCTCTCTCCCTCTCTCTCCCGCCACCCTCTCTCTCCCTCTCTCTCTCTTTCACTCTTTCTCTCTCACTCTTTCTCTCTCTCATAAATGGCGTCAGCCCTCCTCTCTCTCCCGCCGCCCTCTCTCCCTCTCTCTTTCTTTCTCTCTCACACTTTCTCTCTCTCTCATAAATGGCACCAGCCCCCCTCTCTCTCCCGCCACCCTCTCTCCCTCTCTCTCCTCTCTCATTTTCTCTCTCTCTCTCTTTCTTTCTCTCTTGGAATCGTAGGTCTTTATAGGTTTAAGACACCTATATTTGTTTTTAACGGTGATGAATAAAAAAGTAAAATCCGACAGTCAAGATTGTTTCAGTGGTTTCTAAAATCATGGTTTTAAAAAGCATTTGATATTTCTTTATAAGTAGTAGAGATATACATTTATATATCTTTATAGATTTATATATATATATATATATATATGCATATTTATACTCTTATCAGAGAAAACTTCATCTTCTTCATCTTCTCCGATATTTTTCCACCCGAACCAGAGCGGCATGAGCGTGAGAGAGAAAGTATTTCGTGAACCTTCCGGTGGCCGCCGACGGTGCTCCGGTGTTCGGAATCTTCATTCGACCATAGATCCGGAAAGCTCTCACCGAGAGCTGCGCCATCGTGGTAATATCTTCCCCGTTACTTGAGATTTCTCGTTAGGGTTTTTTCGGCCCTAACCTCTTTTTCGGTCGTTCTTGTTCAGATTTCAACTCCTCTCGCATCATTTTGCCCCGATCTACGGCGTGGAGTGATTCGGAGGACTTTTCCGGTAAACCAAGGCAAGTGGTGTTCTCCCCTCATTTCTCCTTGTCCAATTTGATGGTAACGGCTATGTTTTCATGTTCTTTAAAATTTTCTGCGCTTGTTCTTCCAAATTATTGTTATGATTAACCGTTTCAATGATCACATGATGTTGTAAGGTTTTGGCCATGGTAACTCGATCTTGTCTGGTTATGTTTAATCATTCTTGATGTGTCTTAATGATGGCTTTAAATGTCTTAGCTTTCATTATTGAACGTATTAGAATTTATCTAGGATTGTACATCGTTCCTAAGGGTTGATCAACCATGTCGTGATTCTAGTAATGTAAAGTAGAATCTGACGAGCCAAATCTCGAGATATGTGGTGGTTTCTTTGTGGTTTTTCTTGATTGTGGGAGTTAGTGGACGAAACCACCTTCGCAATGTTTGGTGCCTTTATTAGTACCTTGTGGAAGTCTACCAGGTTTTTGGGCGTCTGCGGTGTATGGTGGAGAATATGAGACTCCCTCGCAGTTAGACGGATATTATATTCGTGAGGGTGTGTCCAGTTGAGTGACCACCTCGCCCGTTTTTTGGGTAGAGTCGACCACAGGTGCCTAATAAAGGTTTTGTACTTTTTCCTTATGATTTATTCTTACTGTCACCTGATAGCCTCATGCATCTGGTGTACTCTTGTTGAACGTGATGAATCACATAAGAGTTCTTCTCCTGTTGAGGCCCTATTTTCTTTTTGTACTTTACTTCAGTACTTTTGGTCTTGGGTTGGTACCCTTTGACCTTTGTTTATCTTGGCTTATTATTTTCTACCACCATTTGTACCTTCTTGCTGAGGTGTTCTGTCTTTGGAATGCCTCAGGTTCTGAGCTGTAGCAGATAGCAGAGCTGGTTTTAGAGTTTCTGGGCGGCAGTGTTGGTCGTGGTTGTTGTCTCGTCTTAGCGAGGTAGTTTGTTATTTATTTAGTTACTGGTTCAGACATACTATTCTGTAAGTGGGTTCGTGTCAGTTTGTTGACGCCCACAGATTTGTTATTTTTAGATACTTGGTAGCTGCTTATTTCTCTATATGTGGATGTGGATTACTTGCTCTCTGGGAGGATTTATGCTAGGAATGCATGTTAGGTATTTTTAAGAATAAAATCTACTACTGTTACTTCATGCACCGAATCATTTAAAAACTCTAACTTGTTATATTTAGCGACCGTAAATGCTATCCTTACTACTATTATAAATTTAGAGTCTTGCATAACAAGAGTTGTCCTTTGGGGACGTTTATACTCATGTAGGAGGTTGGAGTCAATCTAAACAATTATTTTTTCCGCATCGTATAATTATATTTTGACTCGTGGACTTGATGAACCACTAAGATGAGGGATACGGCTATCTCTACACTTAAACTGATTTTACCTTAAAATAATTTAAATAATCTTCCTTTTTGATTAAGTAGGTGTTTGTCTCAGCGTCCGCAGTTATCCCCTGCAGACGTGGCATCATGACGCGCATTTTCCCTTACTCTGATAAGTTATAATATGCGATGAAAATGCTGGTTATGACATTCCACCTCCATCCTGTAAGCTCCAATAAGTGTCATCCATATCCCCGTCATGGTTATCTCAAAACCTCTCTCCATGAGCTGTCCCAAACTAAGGATGTTTGAAGTGATCTCAGGTACAAAGTAGACATTCTCTATCATGTCCATGCCACTGCACTTTCCATTGATAGGAATTCTTCCCATTCCTTTCACCTTGATGGTAGAAGTATTTCCAAAGGTTACCTCAGTTCTGATATCCTCATCAAGCTCGATAAACAACTCCTTTCTTCCTGTCATGTGGTAGGAAGCCCCGCTATCCACGTACCACAATCTTCTTCTGCTCTCATCATCAATGACCGCAACATCAGCACCCAACATGCAATTTGACTCAACATGCTCAACCATTGCCATGTTCCCCACATCACAACTGTAACGCCCCAAAATTTGTTGAAGGACGACCAGCGTTTCTGGCCAAGTTTTGGTTTCTGGAAGGGGGCACATGGTCTGGGACACGGGCGTGTCCCAGGGCATGTCAGGCTCCAATCGACGTTTTGGTCACGAGGTCGACGAATTTCGCTCTACGATGTGTCGAGACAAGGCACACAGCCTGAGACACGGGCGTGTCCCAGGGCGTGTCGAGCCCGTGTCGACGATCGGCCCGGGGAGTCGACGAATTTCGCTTGACGATGTGTCGAGACAAGGCACACGGCCTAGGACACGGGCGTGTCCAAGGCAGTGTCAGTCAGTCGACGAACTTCGCTCGATGAAGTGTCGAGACAGTGAACACGGCCTGGAGCCCAGGCATGTTGATTTAGACACGGGCAAGGACACGGGCGTGTCGAGTACCCGTGTGACTCTCGGGTTGTTTTCGGGGCTGTGTCGATGGAGGCACACGGCCGACCACACGACCATGTCAGTTGGAACACGGGCGTGTCAGGTCGAACACGGGCGTGTCGGATGCCCGTGTGCTATTCCAGGTGAGTCGGTTTTGACGGTGAATGGCGGACATGGCCCTGGACACGGGCGTATCGCAGGCCGTGTTCGGCCCAGGGTTAGCTTTTCAGGCCCGAATGAAGGCCGTTCATTTCTTTAATTTGGTATCCAATGGCTGGGGGTTGTTCCTGATGGGATATACACGGGATTGGACCCTTAGAAACCCTCATTTTCTTTTGAGTGATTCTCTTTCTAAAGTTCTAGAGAGAGGGGAGAGCAAGGAAGAAGGTGAAGTAGAGATCCGGCTGTTGGAGAGGCTTCGGTGCTCCAAATTGCGAGCCGAGTCCAGATCCGTGATGGCTAGATCGTTGCGAAGGTTTTCATCCGGCTATTTTTCCATGGCTAGGAAGAGGAGTCGGAAGGTAATGACACTTCTCCTCTCTGTTTTAGGATGCATGTTTTAGCATCTTTTCTTTTCTAGTTTTTGGGCACCAAACACTCAAATGAGAGGGGTTTGGGTCGCCAAGGTTCAAGAGGAACCTCCGGGTCGATTGAGTCCATCCCCGGCATGTTTTTGCATTAGAGATCCGCTTTGTTAGTGGATTAGGAATGGTGTGTGAAGCCGTAGTCGCGACCGTTAGTCCGACTCGGTGATGTTGCATACGAGCTTTAAGGATTCGTAGAGATTTCGTTGCGGCAAGATGTCGTTTGTGATGTGGTGATGTTTTCCCCTTTTTCTCGAGTAAGTACGTGTAGTCGGAACCGGACAAGGTTAGCTCCTCAATGGCGGTAGATGGTTTCCTTAGTGGAGAAGGTTAGCTCCGCATGAGTGGTAGATGGTTTCCTTGGTGCGCGGGAACGCTGCAGTACAAATACGGGACTAGGGTGGAATTGTCTTGGAATGTGATGTGCCAAGGCGTGGCTGTGTCTCCGTGGTCGGCTGGCTATCCTGTGATGTGCAAGTCATGTGTGGAAAGTGTTTCGGCGAGACTAGTCCCCTTCTATGAGACTGACGAGAATGCCAAGCATGGGGGCAAGCTCGGGCAATGAGGCCATGAGCGGGTAGGGTCCAGCAAGGCTTCTTAGAATCGGTCGGTTGTGTTTGTTGGAATCCTGACATGAGACATCAGAGCTTGCAGGCAAGCCCGGGTCTAAGACCTTGAGCGGGTGGGGCCTTAGCAAGAGTTCCATGTGGCGGCTTGTATGCCGTTGGGGGGAATTGTGTTACCCTTTTTGTTTGCGGCTTTATGCCAATGGGGAAACGATGGGTACCCAAATGATGTGATGATGTGCTAGATGCATACGCAATAGGGTGCCTTGGGTGAAACCCGGGTGTTGCATTCATGTTGCATAGTAGGCCCTAATATTATATGCTCAACAGTAGAGAACATGTATGATGTTTGAGACATCCAAGCCTGTTTCTTTAGTTGCTTTCCTTGCTTATGATTATTGCATATGAAGTGCTAACTTGCGGGTTGGAGGAGTACCCCGGGATCCGTTAGGGGCGGCCGGGAGAAGATGTGTTTGTTACACAGTTTGAGGTCAGTCTTTGCTGACCCACGTTACTAATATTTTTTATAGGGTAAGGATCGCAAGCAGGAGCTAGCTCGCCGGCCAGAAAGGCCTAAGCCTCATGAAGTGTTACCCTTTAGTTGTAGCTTTACATTTATGGCATTGTATGTTTTATGCTCATTTTGACCGGCTTGCATGCCGAGGTAGACTAGGTGTGCTTATGCACTTTTATGATGATGTATTGTTTGAGTTTGGATTCACTCTTGTTGTAAGGCCTTAAGGCCATTTTGTTACTCTTGTTGGCGTGGATAACTTCTAGTCTCTTTGGTTGTTTCCGCTGTGTTGTGTTGGAGTTTTGAGTTTGGGTAGCTATATCATTTTATAATACTGAAGCTGTGGCGTCTGTATGTTGTGGGCCCCGGCCGGACCCATATTATACGGTCATTACAGGGGAGGTGTTACAACTACTCTGTGGTTTCTGTGTCAACTAGGGTTGTGCTGGTCTAGAAGTAAACTTCTCTCAATTGTTCCAACACTGTGTCGAAATGTGCCCAAACTTACTACATGTATAACACCGGACTTGGTTTCCATTCCCAGAACCTCTTCCATTTTGACCTCTCCTAGTACTCCCATGCCCTCGGGCTTGCCACTGTCCTCCACCTTGACTAGTTGGTTATTCTACATGAGGTGTGGGTGCACTTCCTCCAGTATCACCTCTTTATCCTCTGCTTCTACCTCGGAATGTTCCTCTCCCTCTAGGCATGTAATGACCCTTAGCAGGTGTGCTCTTGGTGTAATTCAACACCTCAGTAGTAGTAGCTCCTGCACTGGTCTCCTTTCTTCTGTTCATGACCTGCTCATGAACTTGTAATGAACTCCTAAGCTCTTCCACTAAAAGCTTGGACAAATCCTTGGATTCCTCAACTGCAGCAACAACATGATCAAATCTCTATGGTAGTGACCTCAGGACTTTCTGCACTATCCTGATCTCATCTACCTCCTCACCATTTAGCTTCAACCCATTGCTCACCTTTAAAACGATATGGAAATACTCCTCAATGGACTCTTGGTCCTTCATGTTAAGTGACTCAAACTAGCCACGCAACACTTGTAACTTCATCTCTTTAACTTTACCTCCTCCTTGGTACGAGTTCTGAACTATCTCCCACAAAGCAAGGCTATTAGCTGCTCCAATAACCTTCTCCAAATCTCCATCCTACAAGGTCCTTGATATGACAGATGTGGCGGTGTTGTAACACCTCCCCTGTAATGACCGTATAATATGGGTCCGGCCGGGGCCCCACAACATACAGACGCCACAGCTTCAGTATTATAAGATGATATAACTACCCAAACTCAAAACTCATAACACAACACAGTGGAAACAACAAGCAAGACTAGAAGTTATCCACATCTACAAGAGTAACGAAATGGCCTTATGTCGTTACAACAAAAGTGAGTCCAAACTCAAATAATACATCAGTCATAAAAGTGCATAAGCACTCCTAGTTTACCTCGGCATGCAAGCAGGTCAAAATGGGCATCAAACATACAATGTCATAACAAGTAGAGCTACAGCAAAAAGGTAACACTTCATGAGGCTTAGGCCTTTCTGGCCGGCAAGCTAGCTCCTGCTTGCGATCCTGGCCCTGTAAAAATTATTAGTAACGTGGGTCAGCAAAGGCTGACCTCAAACTGTGTAACCAACACATCTCCTCCCGGCCGCCCCTAACGGACCCCCGGGTACTCCTCCAACCTGCAAGTTAGCACTTTGTATGCAACATTAATAAGCAAGAAAAGCAACTAAGGAAACAAGCTTGGATGTTTCAAACATCATGCATGTTCTCTACTGTTGAGCATATAATAATAGGGCCTACTATGCAACATGAATGCAACACCTGGGCTTCACCCAAGGCACCTTATAGCGTATGCATCTAGCACAACATCACATTATTTGGGTACTCATCATTTCCCCATTGGCATAAAGCCGCATACAAAGAGGAACCACAATCCCCCAACGGCATACAAGCCGCCACACGGAACTCTTGCCAAGGCCCCACCCGCTCACGGTCATAGACCCGGGCTTGCCGTCAAACTCTGACTTCTCATGTCAGGATTCCGTCCAACACACTGACCGATTCTAAGAACCCTTGCTGGACCCGACCCGCTCATGGCCTCATTGCCCGGGCTTGCCCCATGCTCGGCGTTCCCGTCAGTCTCACAAAAGGGGACTAGTCTCGTCGGGACACTTTCCACACATGACTTGCACGTCACGGGATAGCCAGCCGACCACGGAGATTCAGCCACGCCTTGGCACATCACAATCCAAGACAATTCCACCCTAATCCCTCATTCGTACTGCAGCGTTCCCGTGCACCAAGGAAACCATCTACCACCCATGCGGAGCTAACCTTGTCCACCAAGGAAACCATCTATCGTCAATGAGGAGCTAACCTTGTCCGGTACCGGCCACACGTACTCACGCAAGATAAAGGGAAGAACACCACAAACATCACACATCACAAACAGCCTCTTGACGCAACGGATCTCTACGAATCCTTAAACTTCGTATGCAACATCACCAAGTCGGACTAATGGTCGTGACTACGGCTTCACCCACCATGCCTAATCCACTAACGAAGCGGATCTCTAATGCAATAACATGCCGGGGACGGACTCAAAACAAGACACGGGTCCTTGACACGCCCGTGTCACATTTGACATGGCCGTGTCCAACCTGAACACGCCTGGGCTCCAGGCCGTGTCCAACTCCTTACACATCCTGGCTCACAACCCGAGAAGGACACGGCCTGGGACACGCCCGTGTCTCAGGTTGTGTTCGAAGCCTCGACGATCGTCGAACGCAGATCGTCGATCGCTGGCCAGATCGTCGAGCGCTGGCCAGAACCATGATCACTGGCCTGATCGTCGAACTAAAATCGTCGACCAAGCAAATCGTCAAGCGCAGAACGTCGATCGCTGGCAGAACGTCGAGTGCTGGCCCGATCAACGATCGTTGGCCTGATCATCGAACCCAAATCGTCGACCGCGCAAATCGCCGAGCGCAGATTGTCGATCGCTGGCTAGATCAACGATTGCTGGAGAGATCGACGAACTCTGGCGAGATCGACGATCTCTGGCGAGATCGACGATCTCTGGCGAGATCGACGATCTCTGGCGAGATCGAACCAAAATCGTCGAACGCAGACTCGACCACACTTCGTCGACTTCAAATCGATGACCTCCCGGGCTCTTGACGAGCCTGAGCTAGACACGGCCAAGGACACACCCGTGTCCTAGGCCATGTGACCCCCAACTAAGACCCAAACTTGGCCAAAAACGCTGATCGTCCCTCTTTCAAATTTTGGGGCGTTACAACTCTCTCCCCCTTAAAAGAATTTCGTCCCGAAATTACAAAGCAAAAAGGGAACAAAACTAAAATGGTACCTGAACTAAAGAGCTCTGGATACTCTTCCAGCATGGTTTGTTCTCGCTCCCAAGAGAGCTCCTCACAACCGCAGTTGTCCCATCGGACTTTAACGAGTTTGACCTCTTTATTTCGTAACTGCCGAATCTCCAAATCCTCTATAGCAATGGGACGGACTTGCGTCCTCAAGTCTTCCTCTATCAGCACTGATGCCGGCTTGATCACCACACTAGCCTCCACCAAGGCTTTCCTCAAGACGGATACATGGAAGACGTCGTGCAATCGACTCAGCTCCGCGGACAATGCCAACCGATAGTCTGCTTCTCCCACCTGTTCAACAACTTCAAAAGGTCGCAAAAACCTTGGACTCAACTTCTTGAGTCGGCGAATCTGTGAGACGCCTTTGAACGGCTTGATCTTCAAATAGACCCAACAACCTACCGCAAACTCAAACTTCCTATGACGAGCATTAAAGTATTTTGCTTGCCGGTCTTGTGCCACCTTCATACGCTCTTGAATGGTCCATACCAACTCACAAGCGTCAACTACCACCTCCTTTCCCAAAATTTTGGTATCTCCCGCATCTGTCCAACACATCGGCGTTCGACATCGTCTCCCATACAAAGCTTCGTATGGCGTCATTTTTATACTTGCTTGATAACTATTATTGTACGCAAACTCCACCATGAAGAGATGATCCTCCCACTTCTTGTCGAAGTCAAGAATGCACATTCTCAGCATATCCTCCATAGTACTGTTCGTTCTTTCGGTTTGCCCGTCAGTTTGAGGATGGAACGCCATACTGAACTTTAGCTTCGTGCCCAAACTCTTCTGAACCAACCTCCAGTCCTTGGACGTGAAACACCCGTCACGATTGCTGACTATACTTCTAGGAATCCCATGCAGTCGCACAATGTTGCGAACATACAACTCCACCAGCTTCTCTACACTATGCTCCTTCCGATTTGGGATGAAGTGAGCCACTTTGGTTAAGCGATCCACGATCACCCAAATAGCATCATTGCCCTGCTGCGATCTAGGCAAACCATGTACAAAATCAATGGATATGTCATCAAATTTCCACTCAGGGATTGGAAGAGGCTTCAGGAACCCTCCCGGCTTCTAACACTCGGCCTTCACCAAGGCACAAGTTTGGCATCGATTCACGTACAAAGTTACGTCCCGCTTCAGCCCCGGCCACCAAAAGGATTTCTTCATATCCAAGTACATCTTTGTACTGCCCGGGTGAATGGAGTACTTTGTGAAGTGAGCCTCAAACATCAACTCCTCATGGAGCTTGTCGAACTACGGTACACAAATCCTTCCGTCCTTCCTCAGAATCTCATCAATCATCTCCCAGGCGCTGCTCTCACCCTTTTGAGCCTGATGTAGGGGTGTCCGGAATAGGAGATCTCCACGAAGCTAACGCTATATCTACGCGCCACACGTCTTAGATCTACCGCACCTACACAACACCTATCGCCCACAATAGTTTCTCGTCGCAAGAACGCAGCACAAACAACAAAGGAGGAATGGTCGACTCGAAAACAACGATCGAAAATTTGAGTCAGAATATTCCCCAAGAAAACACAAAGGTTGCCACTCCCTTTTAGAGCAAGACCAAGGCTATAGGCCAAGATCCGCTCAGGCAAATAGGATCCACCCGACCCGGAATTAAAAAGCCTAGCAACGGCGATTTCGATTCAAAACTTGCAGCGATTAAATTAACTTTCCGGAGAAAATGAGTGCGAAACCACCACAACTAAAGATGAGAATCACACAAGGGAGAGGGAAGAGATTACCCAACCGGAAAGCTTTTCACACAAGATAACTGTGGGAGAATCACTCTCTCCACGGATCCACCAGCGTCACACCGAAGGGTTTGCAACCTTCTTCCAAGGAGTCGCACCGAAGGAAGCCGCACCGGAGTCGCACCGAACAGATGGAGGGAGCAAGGGGGTGGCGGCTTCACACCACAAGCAAGGGGGCGGCTTGGAGAGTCTCCTCTTGGCCGAAATTTTCAAGGAGAAAATTAGGTTTCAATCTTTCTTAATTATCTCATAAGAAAGTCTCCTTATATAGGAGTTACAAACAAGCCTTAACCATTCATGATGGAGATGTAATCTCATCCATCCGAATGGCTAAATGCACACCAACATTAAAATTGTTCAAAATTAAAAATAATAAAACATGCAATAAATATAAAATTATCACTTAAACATAGGATAATTTTATATTCCAAATATAAAATAAGGTTCAAGAAAATGAGATAAATAATGCTAATTCTTTGTAGTGGCTGTAGCACGCCGCGGGCGGAGGTTATAGCGTAGCCTTCCGTTAGCGTCATCGTGCCGCCTCACGTCCTTGAGTTGTATTGCCTTATCAACCCGATCATCATCAGCATCATCAGCATCGTCTTCAAATGGTGGAGGAGGGGGCACGCCATCAATCCTCCCCCGCTCAAATGCACGCATCTCCATTGCGTGGTCCAAGCGATAGCGGTGAAGGAGAGCGGCATCCAAACTTTGCAGCTCCGTCTCGAGTACCCAAGAGTCATCCGAAGGGGTCCGATCACGCCAACGGATGAAAAAGCGGTGGGTGTCGCCATCAGCAGTGGTAACAGGCTCAGCATCAAGTATCATCTCTGGAGTGGAAAACGTCCGTGGAAACCTGGGGAACATATTAGCAGTAGGCATGAAAGAAGGCAACTTACCATCCGATGATATACCTGTGGAGACTGAAAGAGAGAGATCATCCGTACTACCACTCCCCAGCCCATGAGAATTTAGAGTGGGAGAAGAAGACGACAAAGAAATCAACTCTTGTGGTGGTGGCACAAACATCGTTAAATCCTAAACATTAAAAATGGGGGAGATACCCCAATCAGCAGTGTTAGAAAGTAGTGAAAGGAAGCAAAAAGTAGAGAACAAGCGAATAAACTTTTGAATAATTGAAATTTTATTATCCAAAAAAGATATATATTACAAAGGTATGCCCTCCTTTATATAGAATGGAGGAGAGATGAGAGAATACAAATAAGAGATGTGGGACTATAATTTACAGGACAAGCGGACTATACAAAACAAACCGCACAAGCCGCGCGGTTAGACAGCAGGGCTAACCGCACGGCTACCACCAGGGAGGAAGAGAGACTGCCAGGGTAGACTGCCAGACTGCCCGGTCTCCAAGCCGACTGAGACAAACCGTCAGACCGCGCGGTCTTCAACCCGCCAAGACAAACCGCCAGACCGCCCGGTCACCAACTTCAACACTCCCCTTCAAGCTGGAGCATATATATCGATCATGCCCAGCTTGTCGCAGATGTGGAAAAAGGAAGCGGACACTGGCTTGGTGAAGACATCTGCCAACTCATTGTCGGACGTGACAGATGGAGTGCAAATCTGTTTCTTCAATATTTCTTCTCGAATAAAATGACAGTCGACTTCTATGTGTTTTGTTCTCTCATGAAAGACCGGATTTTTGGAAATGTGTATCACGGCCTTATTGTCACAGAACATAGGAAGATGATAGTTGTAAACCTCTCCTAAGTCAAGCATGAGAGCCCGCAACCACTTCAACTCACATGTAGTCGATGCCATGCTACGATATTCCGCCACTACACTAGACCTGGAAATGACAGACTGTTTCTTGCTCTTCCAACTCACAAGATTGCCTCCAACAAATGTGCAGAAACCTGAAGTCGATTTGCGGTCCCCTTTGTCATCCGCATAGCTTGAATCAGAGTAAGCTTCAACCCTTAGGTGACCATTCTTCTGAAATAGGATTCCTTTCCCTGGAGCAGCTTTAATATACTCTAATATCCTCAGAGCAGATTGTAGATGACAATCCCTCGGAGCTTGTATAAACTGGCTCACCTTGCCAACAACATAGGAGATGTCGGATCTGGTTACCGTGAGATATATGAGCTTGCCCACCAGACGCCGGTATCTCGTAAGATCAGAGAGAAGAGGTGAGTCATCTGTCCAAGTTTTGTCTTCTCCAGCAGCCATAGGACAACGTGCAGGTTTAGCACCAGTGAGTCCTGCATCCTTTAAAAGATCAAGAGCATACTTCCGTTGTGAAAGGACCATGGAGTTGGGCTTTCTAGAGATTTCAATCCCCAGAAAGTATTTCGGGGAGCTCATATCCTTTGTAACCAGATGTTGACGACGGTGTTTCTTGGTCATCAGTATCCCATCCTGGTCATCGCCAGTAAGAAGAATGTCATCAACATAAACCGCAAGAACAACAAGACCAGAGGCGGTTTTCCGAACAAATAAGGAGTGATCTGCTGAGCTTCGTGTAACACCAATGGCCGCAACAATGCCACTGAACTTGTCAAACCAGGCACGAGGACTCTGCTTGAGGCCATAGATAGCCTTCTTTAGCCGGCATACCCGTGTCTCCCCCTGAGCAACATACCCAGGAGGTTGCTCCATGTAAACAGCTTCCTGCAGATCTCCATAGAGGAAGGCATTCTTAACATCTAGCTGCGAGATGGGCCAATCCCTGTTGACAGCCACAGAGAGAAGAAGACGAATAGTGCTGAGGCGAGCCACGGGCGAGAAAGTGTCAAAGTAATCAACCCCATAAGTTTGGGTAAAACCCTTGGCAACCAGGCGAGCCTTATAACGATCCACACTGCCATCCGGGAGAAACTTCACCACGAAGACCCAGCGACAACCAACAACATCTGTGCCGAAAGGAGGCGGAACAAGGGTCCAGGTACGCCGTTCAGTGAGAGTAGCAATCTCCTCATCCATGGCAACTTTCCAGTGAGGAATAGTAAGGGCCTCCTGGTAGGAACGTGGGGTGGTAGTGGCCGAGATAGCCAAGGCAAAGGCTCGGCGAGCAGGGGTAAGGCGATCGTAGGAAACAACCGCAGCAAGTGAATGGTGGGTACAAGCCCGAACCCCTTTGCGAAGAGCAATCGGGAGATCCAGGTCAGCAGGTGCCTCAGTATCCGGAGTATCCGTGGTGGAGAGAGCTGGCCCGGGAGTAGAGAGAGATGGCAGCGGAGTGGATGGAGAAAGCGGAGTAGAGGGTGGAGATGAGGAGGATGGGGAAGACGGTGGAGTGGGTGGAGAGGACGGAACCTCAGTGGGAGCAGAGGGAATGGATGGGGTGGTATGAGAAGTAGGAGCAGGAGGAGGAGAAGAGGAGGAGGGAGAGAAGTAAGATGCATTGGCAAAGAAGGTGACATCCGCAGAGACAAATTGCTTGCGGGTAACAGGGTCAAAGCAACAATAGCCTTTCTGAGTGGGAGAGTAGCCCAGAAAGACACATTTGGTGACACAGAGTGAGAGTTTATCACGGGTGGCAGCGGGAGAGTGCACAAAAGCGGTGCACCCAAAGATGTATAGAGGAAGAGGAAAGGGATCCTTGTTCGGATAAAGAATGGAGAAGGGGGTAGCACCGTGGAGAATGGTGGAGGGAAGGCGATTGATGAGATAGCAGGAGAGGAGGACAACATAGCCCCAATAGGAGCGAGGAACATGCATTTGAGTCATCATAGTGCGAGCGACATCAAGGAGGTGACGGTTTTTGCGTTCCGCCACCCCATTTTGTTGTGAGGTGTAGACACAGCTGGTTTGACGAATAACACCATGGTGAGTGCAAAAGGAGGAGAAGTCGTGGCTAAGATACTCCTTAGCATTGTCAGAACGAAGGATTTTAATAGACGTAGCAAACTGAGTGTTAACCATCGAATAAAAGGAGGTCCAAACAGAGAACAACTCGGAGCGATCTTTGAGAAGATATACCCACGTAGATCGAGAGAAATCATCAATGAAGGTGACAAAATAGGAACTGCCCCGGCCGATGGTGAGGGTAGGAGCGGGACCCCATATGTCAGAGTGAACGAGGTCGAACGGATGGGAAGAGCCCCGACTTTACGTTGGTGGGAAGGGGGAGCGGTGATGTTTGCCAAGTTGACATGCATCATAGTTTAGAGGAGGATGATGAGGAGGGAGGTGCGGCAGGAGCTGTCGTAGAATTCGGGGAGGAGCATGTCCAAGGCGAAGATGCCATTGGAGAAGATCTGTAGAGGAGGAGGAGAAGGCGGATAGAGCAGAAATGTTGTCGAGGAAGTAGAGGCCACCACTCTCAGTCCCGGTAGCAATCGTCCGTTGGGAGTCCGGATCCTGAAAAGTACAAGAGGTAGGGGTGAATGTGACAGAACACCATAGTTGCTTGCATAAAGAAGTAACTGATAATAAGTTGCACGGAAACATGGGCACATAGAGGGTATCAGCCAAGCAGAGAGATGGAGTGACTTGAACCATGCCCGTCCCATGGACCGGGGAGGGAGATCCATCAGCAACAATGACCGGGGGCAACTGAGCCTGTGTGTCAAGAAGAGAGAAACATTGAGGGTTGCCTGTCATATGATTTGTTGCACCAGAGTCGATGAGCCATCGTCCGCGAGTCACAACATGAGCACTACCAGAAGAGGTGACCACGGAGGCGGACAGGCTGGAGGAGAGGAAAGCCATGGAAGCAAGAGAGGAGCAAACCGCGACGAGAAGAACAAGCCACGAGAAGATAATAGATCACCAAGTCGGGCGACCAGAAAATAGGTCGGGCGGCTAGGAAGGCCGTTCCCAAGAAGCCGAGCAAAGCAGAGGGAAAGAAGTCGCACGACCTGAAAAAGTCGGGCGAACAGAGGAGAACAAGTCGCACGGCCAAAGATGAGGCCGAGGCGACTAGCAAGCAGGCTAAAAAGCAGGCAAAGGTCCAGCGGGGAAGAGGTCACGCGGACTGAGAAGGCCGAGCGAACAGGAGAGAAGAGAAGAGCAGGTGACCGCGACCAAGATGCGGGTGAAAAAGGAACAACCCGCACGGTCAGGCAGATCACAGCAGCAAACCGCGAGTATAAAGACAAGACACGCGGACAGAGACAGACCGCAACGACTAGGAAGTCGGAGATGCAAGAAAGAACAAGGAGCGCGGCGACAACGAAACAGGTCACTGCGACAAAGAGTAGTAGGAGAAGAGAACCAAGTAGAAGCAAGCCGCGCGAACAGGGCGGCGGACAGAAACAAGCCGCGCGGATAGAAACAAACTGCGCGGATAGAAGAGAGGGCAAGCCGCGAATCAAGTCGCAGAATGCGGAAAACAAGCCGCGAGCAACAGAGAGCGCACAGAATCAGGAGGAAATGACCATGTCCTCTGATACCATGTTAGAAAGTAGTGAAAGGAAGCGAAAAGTAGAGAACAAGCGAATAAACTTTTGAATAATTGAAATTTTATTATCCAAAAAAGATATATATTACAAAGGTATGCCCTCCTTTATATAGAATGGAGGAGAGATGAGAGAATACAAATAAGAGATGTGGGACTATAATTTACAGGACAAGCGGACTATACAAAACAAACCGCACAAGCCGCGCGGTTAGACAGCAGGGCTAACCGCACGGCTACCACCAGAGAGGAAGAGAGACTGCCAGGATAGACCGCCAGACCGCCCGGTCTCCAAGCCGACTGAGACAAACCATCAGACCGCGCGGTCTTCAACCCGCCAAGACAAACCGCCAGACCGCCCGGTCACCAACTTCAACAAGCAGGCAAGTCCAAAACGAAAGTGTTGTCACCTAACTTCTTAATAATCCGAAAAGGGCCGGTGCGCTTTGGTGCTAACTTTTTAACGGTGCTATTTGGCAAGCATTCAGGAACTAAACGGACTAAAACTAGATCGCCAATTTTGAAGTCTAATACTCTCCTATGTAAATTAGCGTGCGGTTGATAAGAGTCGTATTGCGTAGTCAAGGTGGCCCGTATACATGCGTGTAAATCATGGATGTGCTGGGCGAAGGATTGTGCAAACTGACTTGCCTTGTACGTTGGGGGCAACAGCACCAAGTCAAGCGGCACAGGAGCCTTATACCCGTGGACAATCTCATTTGGAGACAGACCCATAGACCTATTCTTGGAATTATTGTAGGCTAATTGGGCATGGGGAAGGAGAAGATCCCAAGTGCTCTTGTGATCACTCACAAGGCATCATAACAAATTTCCTAATCTCCGATTAACCACTTCCGTCTGCCCATCAGTTTGGGGATGATAGGCGGAGGAAAACAATAATTTTGTTCTCATTAATATCCAAAGAGTCTTCCAAAAATAACTAGTGAATTTTACGTCCCTATCCGATACTATGGTCTTTGGCACTCCACAGTGACTAACGATTTCTTTAAAATAAAGTTTAGCGACGTGAGATGCATCGTTTGTCCTACTGCACGGGATGAAATAAGCCATCTTTGAAAACCTATCCACAACTACAAAAATTGAGTCGTGACGGCGTAGGGTAATGGGGAGGCCTAATACAAAATCCATACTAACGTCTACCCAAGGCATGGAGGGAATAAGCAAGGGTGTATATAATCCTACGTTGGTCTTACTACCCTTAGACACCTGACATGTGCGGCAGCTACTCACTACCTGTCCCACCATAACCTTAAGTTTTGGCCAATAGAATTTGTCCTCGACTAACGCAATGGTCTTATCTCTACCAAAGTGGCCACTCAACCCTCCGCTATGCAACTCTCATATGATATGTAGTCGTAACGATGACTGAAGAATACATAGCTTCACGTTCCTAAACAGGTAACCGTCCTTGATGACGTATGTAGATATCGTCGCGTGGGAGCAATCTTGGGCAGATAGATAGAAGTCCTGGAAGTCAGGACACGTGGCGTACTCATCCTTAATCCGCTCAAATCCTACAACATATACTTCCATAGAGGTGAGTAAAATAGTAAGGCGACTAAGGGCGTCCGCGACTCGGTTATCAGCTCCCTTGAGGTGCTTGAGATTAAATTTGTAACCTTGTAAGAAAGCTACCCACTTAGCGTGTCATGGGCTGATCTTATGCTGGCCGTTGATGAAACGTAAAGCCTCATGATCGGAGAGGATCACAAACTCCTTGGAGAGGAGATAGTGCCTCCAATGGTGTAGACATCGGACTACAGCATAAAATTCTCTATCGTAATTTTAGTAGTTCAGCTTAGGGCCGGACAACTTCTCGCTAAACTAACTAATGGGATGGCCCTCCTGGCTTAAGACACCTCCAATCCCTACCCCAGATGCATCACATGTGAGCTTAAAGACTTTAGCAAAGTCAGGTAGACGTAAGACAGGTGCCTCGGTCATAAGCTCCTTTATTCGTTCAAAAGCATAGGTGGCGGACTTCGTCCACGTAAACTCTCCCTTCTTCATACAGACTGTGATAGGCGCCATAATACTACTGAAGTCTCGTATGAAACGACGATAAAACGTGGCTAACCCATGGAAACTACGCACCTCACGTATGGTGGTTGGCAGGGGCCAGTCCTTAATGACCTGAACCTTGCCCGGATCAACTCGAATTCCCTTAGAGCTGACTATATAGCCTAAGAACTCTACCTCCGAGACATAGAAAGTGCATTTCTTAAGATTTAGAAATAAGGTCTCCTTCCGCAGGGTGTAAAGGATCACTCTCATGTGGGAGATGTGCTCGGTATTAGAGGTGCTATAAATCAGAATATCGTCAAAGTAGACGACAACGAACTTCCCCATGAATGGCTGAAAGATATGTGTCATCATCCGGGAGAAGGTACTAGGGGCATTGGACAACCCAAAGGGCATCACAAGCCATTCGTACAGACCATCCTTCGACTTAAACGCCGTCTTCCACTCGTCTCCCTCCCGTATCCTAATCGGGTGATAGCCACTCCGAAGATCTAATTTGGAGAATACGGTGGCTCCAGACAAGACATCCAACAAATCATCTAGGCGGGGAATGCGGAACCTATACTTGATGGTGATTTTGTTGATAGCCCGGCTATCAACGCACAGCCTCCATGTACCATCCTTCTTGGGGGAAAGTAGGGCTGGTACAGCATATGGACTCATACTAGTCCTAATAAAACCTTTCTCTAGCAAGCCCTCTATCTGGGACTGCAACTCCAGGTGAGCTGCGGGGTGGAGTCGATAATGGAGCTGATTTGGCAATGAAGACCCCGGGATGAGATCTATCGCATGTTGGATATTCCTAAGCGGGGGTAACGTGGGCGGTAACTCATCCGGGTACACGTCCCTATACTCCTCCAACAGTACCCGTAACTCACTAGGTAACTCATCCAAAATAATAGAATCGTGCTTCGCATTTAAGAGGACTAGCGCATACATAATTCCATCAAAGAACGGATCTCTTTCAAACTCTTTCCTACCAACTAAATTCAACGTCTTTCGTTCTACCGGAATAGTGGTGTCCATAGCCAAGACTACGGGCTCCTTTGGGATGGTCGGCCTCAAGGTGATGGTTTTGCCATTGAATTTGTATTCATAAGTGTTGGCTCTACCAAAATGTGTAACATCACGGTCGTATAGCCAAGGGCGGCCTAACAGCACATGACAAGCGTCCATCGGAAGGACATCACACCACACCTCATCAATGTAGGATTTGATTGAGAGTGGGACCAGGCATCGCTTGGTAACGGGTACAGAGATCTTGTTGATCCAAGCGACCTGATATGGGGTCGGGTGTGGTTCCGTGTTCAAGGACATACGTGCAACAGCATTCTCAGATACGACATTCACGCAGCTACCACTATCAACAATCAGCTTGCAAAGCTTCTCGCCACTCTGAAAAATCAGAGAAAATATGCTCATCCTCTTCCAATCATCTAACGGATGAGGAGTGGTCAAGATACAACGCATCACCATAAGGAGGTGATCGTCCTCTAAGTCACTAGGGACTCCCTCAGGGTCACTCTCCTCTGCAGCCTCGTATACATAATCGTCAGGGTCGGTAGTTGGCTCTAATTAGGCTAGGGTTTTCGTCTTTGTTGGGCATTCGTAGGCATAGTGGCCTTGAATGCCGCAAGAGTAACAAGTGGTGTTAGCCTTGCTAACCTTCCCTATAGGGACACGCTCACTCGCAGGGTTCATGGTGTTCCTAGCATTGATCACGATTGACTTCGACTCGGTGGATTTGAACTTTCCCTCATCAGGGTAGGTAGAAGAAGATGCCCCAGTGGTGGACTTGTTCTTCGCATGAGCGTAACGAGAGTGAGCCTTAGAGGCTAGGTGTTTTTCAATGTCCAAGGCGGCATTGAAAGTCGTGTTCAAGTCCGTATGCCCATATCGCAAGAGCTTCCTTTGGATATCGGGGTGACGCCCCTTTCGAAATCTAGATAAGGTGACTTCGGTGATATCTCTAAGGTCACATCACACCATACGGTCCTTACGTTCACCCATATATTCAGCTACCGAGTTTGAGCCCTGCCGCAGAGTAGCAAGCTCATCGTACATCTGTGTCCGATGGTATGCGGGAACGTACTGATCGGTCAACAGGTTCTTCATTACTGGCCATCCTATAAGGGGGGCTCGGTGTCCGGTTCCTAATCTTCGCTCCTCATTCAGCCAGAACGTCTTTGCACTACCTGTTAACTTCATCCGGGCAACCTGGACCTTTTGGGGATCCGTCAGGTTGTGCCACTCGAAGTAACACTCCATATCCACAGTCCAGTTAAGGAAGATTTGGGGATCTCCCATGCCATCGTAAGTGGGGGCATTTATCTTAATGGCCCTAGTAATATCAACGTCTCGCTCGGGGCGGTGTCCTCTAGGGGGCACCCGTGGGGAGTCCCCATCAGAATCCGAATCAGAATTATGTTGGTGCCGGTTGGGCCGGTCAACATTAACGGGTGGCGGGGGTGGCCTAGCTTGATTTTGTAGGATCTGTGTTAACATGTCCCTAAGTTCCGTTATTTCGTTATGCAGCCTTGCTATGGCCTCAGTGTTGGGATCCCCACACTCATTCACAGCCATCCTAGACGTAGACGGAGTCGAGTATTCCGATCCGAGCCTAGTGTGCATTCAGGTTTAGGAAAATTTTGGAAAGATGATTTTTCCTAGGGCTGTAGCTATGCTGAAAATAAGATATTTTTATAGATTCCCAACGTGAATAACACGTAGATCATTAAAACAAATTTTGAAATTTTGCTGAAAAATAAGGATTTTAGCCCGCTATTGGCAAAGCACAGAAAATAATTTTTTTGATTTTCTAAAGATCCAATCGACCAACAAGGAACGCAGAGAGGATGTTTGCAACGTGAAAGTTGAAACGACCGCCTCTGATACCAAATTGATGTAGGGGTGTCCGGAATCGTAGATCTCCACGAAGCTAACGCTCTATCTACGCGCCACACGTCTTAGATCTACCGCACCTACACAGCACCTATCACCCACAATAGTTTCTCGTCGCAAGAACGCAGCACAAACAACAAAGGAGGAATGGTCGACTCGAAAACAACGATCGGAAATTTTAGTCGGAATATTCCCCAGGAAAACACAAAGGTTGTCACTCCTTTTTGAGAGCAAGACCAAGGCTATAGGCCAAGATCCGCTCAGGAAAATAGGATCCACCCGACCCGGAATTAAAAAGCCTAGCAACGGCGATTTCGATTCAAAACTTGCAGCGATTAAATTAACTTTCCGGAGAAAATGAGTGTGAAACCACCACAACTAAAGAAGTGAATCACACAAGGGAGAGATAAGAGATTACCCAACCGGAAAGCTTTTCACACAAGATAACTTGTGGGAGAATCACTCTCTCCACGGATCCACCGGCGTCACACCGAAGGGTTTGCAACCTTCTTCCACGGAGTCGCACCGAAGGAAGCCGTACCGGAGTTGCACCGAATGGATGGAGGGAGCAAGGGGGCGGCGGCTTCACACCACAAGCAAGGGGGGGCGGCTTGGAGAGTCTCCTCTTGGCCGAAATTTTCAAGGAGAATATTAGGTTTCAATCTTTCTTAATTATCTCATAAGAAAGCCTCCTTATATAGGAGTTACAAACAAGCCTTAACCATTCATGATGGAGATGTAATCTCATCCATCCGAATGGCTAAATGCACACCAACATTAAAATTGTTCAAAATTAAAAATAATAAAACATGCAATGAATATAAAATTATCACTTAAATATAGGATAATTTTATATTCCAAATATAAAATAGGGTTCAAGAAAATAAGATAAATAAGGTTAATTCTTTGCAGTGCCTGTAGCACGCCGCGGGCGGAGGTTGTAGCGTAGCCTTCCGTTAGCGTCATCGTGCAGCCTCACGTCCTTGAGTTGTATTGCCATATTAACCGGATCATCATCAGCATCGTCAGCATCGTCTTCAAATGGTGGAGGAGGGGGCACGCCATCAGAGCCTCCACCACATATGGTTGAAACTCCACATCCAAACGGGTCGCTTCCCGAATACGATCGG
Source organism: Platanthera guangdongensis (assembly GCA_039583875.1). NCBI lineage: Eukaryota > Viridiplantae > Streptophyta > Magnoliopsida > Asparagales > Orchidaceae > Platanthera > Platanthera guangdongensis. The sequence goes on along the minus strand of CM077161.1, from coordinate 28,064,451 downwards.
ACAAGTCGTTCTACATTTCAATCCAGTTCAACCTTGCCACGCTGGACTCGCCTCTCGCCACACATTCCAAACCAAGGGACTCCCATTCCCATACCAACCGCTCATCATGAGCTTCGATCCAATTCCCTTGCCCCGAGTACTTTCTACTCAAGGCATCCGCCAATACATTGGCTTTACCTGGCATATACTAAATCGCCACCTCGTAGTCTCCAAGGAACTCGACCCACCTGCGTTGCCGCATGTTCAAGTCCTTTTGATCCAAGAGATACTTCATGCTTTTATGATCTGTGAAGATCTCCACCCTTGCACCGTAGACATAGGATTGGATCCATCATTAGTCTCTCCTTCAGTGCCTCAAATGATTGACTGCACTCTTGAGTCCACACAAACTTATGATCTTTACGAGTGAGTGAGGTGAGGGGTAGAGCTATCCGCGAAAAATTCTCCACGAATCTCTTATAGTACCCGGCTAGTCCAAGAAAACTTCGGACTTTCGCCACGGTCCTCAAAATCGGCCAATCCCTGATGGCTTCCACTTTTGTTCGATCCACCTCCACCCCATCCCCACTAATCACGTGGCCCAAAAATGCCACCTTCGCTAACCAGAACTCGCACTTTGAGAACTTTGCATACAGCTGATTCTCTCTCAACACCTGCAAGACCACTCTCAAGTGGGTCTCATGCTCCACTTCTGATTTGGAATACACCAAGATGTCATCAATGAAGACAACCACAAAAGAATCCAAGTATTCCCGAAATACTCGATTCATAAGATCCATGAACACAGATGGCGTGTTCGTCAGCCCGAACGGCATCACCGTAAACTCAAAGTGTCCATACCTCGTACCAAAAGCAGTCTTGGGTATGTCCTCGTCCCAAATTCGCAACTGATAATAGCCTGACATCAAGTCCTATTTTGAATAAACCACCGACCCCACCAACTGGTCGAACAAGTCATCTATCCGAGGAATCGGATACTTATTCTTGACGGTCAGTTTATTCAGCTCTCGGTAGTCTATGCACAGCCGCATACTACCGTCTTTCTTCTTTACAAACAACACCGGCGCGCTCCACGGCGAAGAACTGGGTCTGATATACCCTTGCTCCAACAGTTCCTACAACTGTACTTTGAGTTCAGCCAACTCCTTTGGTGCCATCCTAAATGGAGGACGTGACACCGGCCTAGCCTCTGGCACTAACTTGATCGAGAAGTCGATCTCCCGCCAAGGAGGCGCTCCAGGAAGTTCATCCGGAAACACATCCTTGAACTCTGCCACTACGGGCACTTCCTCAATAGACAATTGGGAGAGGTGAACCTCCAATAACGCTACAAGCGCTACACCACCCTAGTTAACCGCCCGCATCAACTGCATGGCCGAAATCAGGGAATAGGCCACTCCACAAAGGCCCTCGAACTTGACTTCCGCCTGCCCCTTTCTCCTTAGGGTCACCACCTTGGATAGGCAGTCAATACTGGCGGGCTGCTCTACAAGCCAGTTCATGCCCAAAATCACATCAAACTCAACCAATGGTAAAACCGCTGCTGCCAATACAAAGTCAACTCCGTCCAGCTCCCAACAAATGTGCCCTTTGTCCCTGGTGGTCATGGATGACCCATTGGGCATGCGCACTTTCAGCTCCGCGTCCGCTAAAAATTACTCAACTCCTATTCTCCTTATGAAGCTCTCCGCAAGAAAGGAGTGCGATGCTCCCGTATCGAACAATACCGTAGCGGGGTATCCGGAAACTAATACGAAGCCTATAACATAGACATCACACATAAAGGTCTAAAAGTATAAAGCACAAAGTTAAACTTAAATTTCCTCATATCTGTCACCACATCGGTTTGGCGGATCGCTTCCTGCTGTCCAAGGTTGTAGGCCCTTGGTTGCACCGGTTGGAACCGAGAAGCACTAGATTCCTCCATCTTCCCTTTCTCTGCGGCACTGGGGCCAGAGCGCACTGTATGCTCCTTCCTTGCCTCTTGCTCCACTCCCCCTTGAGGACAAACACGAGCGATGTGCCCCACCTTACCGCAGTTGTAGCACGTCGGTGGTCCCCTAGAGTGAGAACCTCCAGACATCCACTTGCTTTTCTCACCGGACTTGTATGGGTGAGGCTTCTTCCTCCATCTATTCCCTTCCGACTTTCCTTGGGATTGAGAAGGCTTCCCTTCTCCTTGCTTGGGCGCAAAGCCCTTACGATGTTGGCTTCGCTCTAGATCACTCTCCAATGTCCTGGAAGCCTCAACTAGCTCATTAAAACCAGCTCTCTTCATGAAAATGAGGGGTTGCCTCAGATTCTCCCTCAGCCCCTGGTAGAAGAGGTAATCCCTCTCTACATCATCTGCCACCATCGTTCCCGCGTAACGACCCAAACGGGCGAACTCCTGCACATACTCGTCCACCGTCTTGTCTCGCTGCATTAAGTGCAGAAACTGCCTCTGAAGGGTCAACTGTGTAGAAACGGGAATATACCTCTTTAGAAAAGCATCTCCAAATTCTTCCATCGACGGGGTGCGTCCAGGAAACTGGCAGCCACTATGGCTCACCCACCACAACTTGGCGTCTCCTTCTAACATGAACATCGCATACTCAGATTTCTTCTCTTCTGGCGCCTCTGCCGCCCTCAAAAGCTCTTGAATCCGAGCCCACCAATCCTCCGCATCAGTTGGCTTACCAACTCCCTTGAACGACGGGGGATGGAAGCTCAGAAAGTACTTCATCTGTCGGTCTCCATGCCCGACCACCACTCTTTCTGCCAAAGGCTCTACTCTCCTGGCTTCTCCGTCTGGAATGGCCGTCGGAGTATCCGGGGTAGCAGGAGTTGCTACCTGAGCTGTGGCTGCAGCTTGGGCTGCCACCATCGCTTCTACAAGCATGCGGCAGAAGTCGGCCGGGTTTACACCCGTGCCCAAAAGACCCGGAGCAGTGGCACTGCTCGCCGAAAGCTCTTCTCTTGCTCTCGACGTACCCGCCTCATTGCTTGCACACTTCAAGAAAATAAGAAACAAGGAATCAGTCTCTAATCTCAAGACTTAAACATAAGGACACTCATGGTCCCGCGTTACTCTTATGTGGATAACTTCTCTACGCACTGACCTTGAATCTAACCTCCCTCTGATACCAAATTGTAACACCTCCCCTGTAATGACCGTATAATATGGGTCTGGCCGGGACCCCACAACATACAGACGCCACAGCTTCAGTATTATAAGATGATATTGTTGGAACACCCTATTACTAATTTGGGTCAGGATCACTATATCTCTAGGAATCAATGCTTGACCTCCTATATAGCTCAATAGGTCAATTAGAATTGAGTCTAAGGGTTAGAAGTCTAGGTTTGGAAGCTGCCCTGGAGACCAAGATTTTTTGTTTGAAGACCAAGTCATATCGTCGAGCTCAGCACGACGATTCGTCGAACTCCGATCGACGATCGTCTAGCTCAACTTCGATAGATCGTCGAACTCCATTCGATGATCGCTGAGCTCAACTTCATTATATCGTCGAACTCCATTCGACGATCGGTGAGCTCAGTTCGACGATCTTGACACAGCTTTGGATTTCTATCTCTGAGCTCAGTTCAACGATCTTTGAGCTCAGATCGACAATATTTTGCTGCTGTATATTTGCAGATCGCTGAGCTCAGTTCGACGATAGTAGAGCTCAGTTTGACGTTTTCAGATAACTTCAAGGATGTTTCTAGATTCAAATTCAAATCAGTGAAGGAGTTATTATGCAATTAATTCAGAGATTTCCTAGCCGTTTTTCATTCATTTCTGGACCAAGTTTCAAGGAATATTTCTATGGACTTTCCTCCAGAAGAGATTTTGCAATTAAGCATGCAATTAATGCTGGCCAACAGCTATTCTTCTTAGAGAATGTTTTTGTTCAGTACCAGAGAATAAAAGAGAAGAATTTTTTGAATCTCTGACACAGATCACACAGTTCACAGACACACAGACAGACATCAATAATCTTCAACAAGATATTCTGTCTCAAGGAATTCTCAAGAACACACATCCAAGGATAGATCAAGCTCTCTCATATCTTCAGATCTCTCCTGTCCAAAGTGATCAAGGCCAACATATTTCAAGACTCCAGACATTCAACATTTCAGCTATTACTGAAATCATCTATTGCTGGAGTTCAATCTTTGAAGGCCTATCACCCTCAGCAAAGCTTTTCTTCCTGAAGATCTCAAGGATTCAGGGGGAGCTTTGACATCAACAATCCACATAGTCTTCTCAGTTGTTTGAGAAAGAGAAGACTTCCATCACTCTCTCACCCCCTCTCTGTAAAGGGTTTTTCAAACTCCCTTCAAAAGTTTGAGCTTGGTTTTTGAGCACCTTGTCAAAAGCTCATTGGTGGCAAGACACCTGATCAAAAAATCTGATTTGGTTTTTGAGCACCTTATCAAAAGCTCATTGGTGCCCAGGACACCTGATCAACTCATCCTGCAGTGGATTCCTACCTAGGGTGGTAGAAGAGTGGATGTACCCAAGTTTAGGGGAACCACTATATTTTCTTGTGTCTTCTGGTTTTGCTTGTCTTTATGTTTGTTTCTGGCCTTGATTCTTCTGTGATTAGCTTTTCATTAACTTAGTTCTGTGATTAGATTTATTACTGCTTCCCTGCTCACTCTTATTACAACAATTGTTGTAAAAAGTTTCAAAGCACCATATACTCTATTCACCCCCCTCTAGAGTATATCAGATCTAGCTGCTCTTTCAATTGGTATCAAAGCCAGGTTGTTTAAACATACCATACCTGATTGGTTGTACAGGCTAACACCTGAACCCAAAATCCCAAGTTAGATCTGATTTCTTTTGTATTTTATTATTAGACTTTGTTTTCACAAATCATGGCCCAAAACAAAGATTATGCTAGCACCAGACCTCCAGTGTGCAATCTATACAAGTTTGCACTTTGGAAAGCAAGGATCAGACTGTACATGAACTCTATTGACGAAGATATTTTTAACTCTGTTTTGAAAGTGTGTCCAAGACCCCCAGAGAACACAAGTACAAATATTGTTCCACCTCCATCAGGAACAGATGCTGATATCAAGAGATGGAAGGTAGCTGATGCCAAGGCTATGAACATCTTGGCCCAGACAATGTCTGATGACATATTTCAAAAGGTGGCTGAATGCAATTCAGCTAAGGAAATTTGGGACAAACTCTCAGAAATAGTCTCAGGCTCAGCTGATGAGAGAAAGGATAGGAGATCCCATCTCATCTCTCAATATGAGAATTTCAAGAAGGGAGAAACTGAGTCAGTGGGAGACATGTACAATAGGCTAAGTCTAATTGTTAGTGAACTCAGGACATTGGACAAAGAGATCTCTCTAACTGAACTCAATGACAAGATCCTAATGTGCTTCCCTAGCAATTGGGATTCAAGAATCTGGCCAATTAAGGATGCCAGAAGTCTGAATGAGATCACCACTGAAGCTCTATTGGGTAAGCTCAAATCTTATGAGCTACTCATCAAAAATAGAGAAGAAGAATTGAAGGCTGCCTCACCAGCCATAAGAAAAGAGAAGACCATAGCCTTCAAGGCAACTGAAGATCAGCCTGAAGACAAAGTCACAGGCAATGATGAACTGCTCAGTCTGTTGGCCAAAAGATTTTATAAGATGGCCAGAAAGGACTTCAGAAGGAGATCATACAAGGAACATGATAAGCCAAGGTATGACAAGTCCATTAATAATAATAATAAAGACATTATTTTCTTTGGTTGCAGGAAAACAGGGCACATAGTTCCTGACTGTCCAGAGAACAAGAACAAGGACAGAAGGGACATGAAAGAAAGAAGAAAGGAGAAAGACTCCAAGAGGAATGGCAATGGCAAACCCTCATCAAGTAAAAACAAACATACAAGAAAGGGGTTTGTTGCTGAATCCTGGAGTGAGACTGAAGAAGAGTCAGAAGCATCATCCAGCTCCAGTGATGATGAAGATGATGTAGAAGAGAAAGAGTTCTGCATGATGGCAATCAATGTCTCACAGCATAATTCAGAAGAAGAGGAGTCAGAGTCAGACTCAGAGACTCAAACTGAAGAAGATCAGGTAATTGGTTCTTTTGATTTTAGTTCAGAGGACTTTAAATCTGAATTTGAAGCACTGTGTTTAGACCTGCTAAAGTCTGAGAAAGAAATTATCTCTCTCAGAAATCATTTATCTGAACACAATACTTTAAAGTCAGAAAACCTCAAACTCTTTCAGGAGTTGGAGTGCTGTAGGGAACAGATAGCTTCACTAAAAAGTGATCTCTCTGAGGCCAAGAAGCTTGAAGAATCCATTAATGGGAGAAGCATTAAGCTGATGGACATCACAAGTACAGTGAACTCCAGATTCAATAGTACACTGGGCTTGGGTGCTTCATCCAGCAAACCCATAGTTCTAACAACTCCAATCAAATTCATTTCTGACAAAGGAAAGGGAGTTGTAGAGGTTGCTAGGAAAAATTCTGATCTGCCCCAGAAAACTAAGTCCCCGCAGAAATCATCGAACGGAGATCGACGATCGCCAAACGGAGATCGACGATCGCCGAACGCAGATCGACGATCTCAGCCAAAATCGTCGAACGCAGATCGACGATCTCAGGCAAAATCGTCGAACGCAGCCCGACGATCTCAAGTACCTGATCTCACCCATAGTGGGCCGTCGAACGGAGCTCGACGATCTGACCCAAGATCGTCGAATGCAGCTCCAAGATCGTCGAACAGAGGTCAGAGCTCTGGAAAATTTTTCAAGGGCAAATCAAAATTGAATCCTAAGGGTCCTTCATCCCAAATCTTTAACCCTTATATTGAATGGATTATACCTCCAAGGAGATATCATCCTGAAGGATATAAGAGTCAACCTGGGATGTCTTTCATTTCAGAATTTAAAGGTTATCAACCTAGGCCCAAGGTAAACTGGGTCAAAAATAAATGAATTGTCTTATGTGTAGGTGAAGACCTATCCAACATATAACCAGCAATGGTACTTGGATAGTGGGTGCTCTAAGCACATGACAGGGAACAAGGACAACCTCACATCCTTCAGAGCCAAGATTGGACCCAAAGTTATCTTTGGTGATTCAAACTTTGGACAGACTAAAGGATATGGTGCAGTCCAGATTGGATCAGTAACTTTCAAGAAGGTAGCTTATGTGGAAGGACTGAAGCACAACCTAATTAGCATCAGTCAGCTGTGTGATGAAGGCTACCAGGTGACCTTCAGCAAAGCCTTATGCAAAATCAAGTCAGAGGACAACACAACTGTGTTGACAGGTAAAAGGAAAGGTAACATCTATCTAGTAGATTTTCTTTCAACTGATGTAGATATCTGCTTGTTCAATTCTGTCTGTAGACCAAATATTTTATGGCATAAGAGATTAGGACACTTAAACCTTAGAACTATTGTTAGGCTATCCAAGGAAAACCTTGTTAGAGGACTACCTTCTGGCCCCTACAAGAAGGAAGGACTCTGCAGGGCTTGTCAATTAGGCAAGCAAACTAAAAACAGCTTTAAGTCACTTAATAAGAGTGATTCACCTAGGATATTGTATCTGTTACACATGGATCTCTTTGGACCCATCACAGTACAAAGCCTAGGAGGGAAATCCTACACTTTAGTAGTTGTAGATGACTTCTCTAGATTCACTTGGGTGTTCTTTCTAAGAAAAAAGTCTGATAACTTTAAGTGTCTGACAGAGTTTCTCAAATGTATACAGATTGAGTTCAATACTCACATTACCCTGATCAGAAGTGATCATGGGACAAAGTTTGATTCTCTTCTTATGCAAGAGTTCTGTCAGAGTGAAGGGATCAGGCATACTTTCTCAGCTCCTAGAACTCCTCAACAAAATGGGGTAGCTGAAAGGAAAAATAGAACCCTTATTGAATCTGCCACTACATTGTTGTTAGATGCTCACCTTCCTCTATCCTTCTAGGCAGAGGCAATGAACACCTCCAACTATGTGCTGAATAGAAGTTTGATACATAAACTAAAGGGAAAGACTCCCTATGAATTACTCAAAGGGAAGAAACCTAAAGTTGATTATTTTAGAGTCTTTGGTTGTATTTGCTACATTCACAACAATGACAAGAAATATTTAGCAAAATTTCAAGCTAAAGTTGATGAAGGAGTGTTTCTGGGATACTCCATAATCAGTAAGGCTTATAGGGTCTATAATAAATCATCTTTAAAAATTGAGGAATCTGTTCATATATCTTTTGATGAAACTAACATGTCTTTCAAGGAGAAGATTTCTTCTACCATAGAACCCTTGCAGGAACATTCTCTAGTTGAAGACCTGAACAAGTTACAGGTTACTCAAAGGGATGAAAGCAGTGAAGATGAAGAAAATGCTCAACATATTGAAGAACAACTTGAAGAGCCAGTTGTTGTACCACAAGAGGAAACAACAACACAGGTTGGTGAACAATCAACACCCCCTGTTGATTTAGTAACATCAAGAGACCATCCAATTTCCCAAATAATTGGAGACATCTCAGCTGGTGTGCAAACCAGAAATCAGGTCAACCAAAACCTGTTGCACACCTGCTTCCTATCTCAAATTAAACCTCAGTCCATTCAAGATGCAGAGCAAGATCCACACTGGATCATTACAATGCAAGAGGAGTTGCATCAATTTGAGAGAAACAAAGTATGGGAACTAGTGCCAAAGCCTAAGTATCACTCCATTGTTGGAACAAGGTGGGTATTCAGAAACAAATTGGATGATCAAGGAGTAATTGTAAGAAACAAGGCAAGGCTAGTTGCTCACGGATACTCTCAAGAAGAAGGAATAGACTACGACCAGACTTTTGCACTTGTTGCAAGATTAGAAGCCATCAGAATATTTCTAGCTTATGCAGCACACAAAGGCTTCAAGGTATATCAGATGGATGTCAAAAGTGCATTTCTAAATAGAGACATCAAAGAGGAAGTATATGTCAGACAACCTCCAGGTTTTATCTCTCCTAATTTTCCTGATTATGTTTTTAGATTGAATTAAGCATTATATGGTCTCAAGCAAGCTCCTAGAGCATGGTATGAGACCCTAGCATGCTTTCTCTTGGAAAATGGTTTTATAAGGGGTAGAGTAGACCAAACTCTTTTCATTAAAACCCATAAGTTCCATACCCTGCTAGTACAGATTTATGTAGACGATATCATCTTTGGTTCTACTGACTCCAAATTGTGCAGAAGGTTTTCTAACCTGATGCATTCTAAATTTGAGATGAGTAGCATGGGTGAGCTATCCTTCTTCCTAGGATTGCAAGTCAAACAGCATGCTGAAGGCATCTTCATTTCTCAAACCAAGTATGCAAATGAATTGGTTAAGAAATTTGGTATGTCTGAAGCATCTTGTATGAAAACACTCATGCCTACTAATGCTGTATTGGATGCTGATGAACATGGGAAACCTGTTGATCAGATAACATATAGAGCAATGATTGGCTCTTTACTGTATCTTACAGCTAGTAGACCAGATATAATGTTTGCTACATGTATATGTGCTAGGTTCCAAGTAAGCCCTAGAGATTCACACCTAACACTAGTAAAGAGGATTCTCAGGTATGTTAAAAGTTGTCAAAATCTAGGTCTCTGGTATCCAAAAGATTCAGCATTTGATTTAACTGGATTCTCTGATGCTGATTATGCTGGATGCAGAATTGACAGGAAAAGCACCAGTGGAACTTGTCAGTTCCTTGGTGACAGACTTGTCTCTTGGTTTTGTAAGAACAAACATCTGTGTCAACTTCAACTGCTGAAGCTGAATATATGGCTGCAGGCAGTTGTTGTTCACAAATCTTGTGGATTCAAAACCAACTCCTAGACTATGGCTACAACTTAGAGAAGTCTAAAATCTTTTGTGATAACACCAGTGCTATTTCTATAGCTCAAAATCCAGTCCTCCATAGTAGGACAAAACACATAGAGATTAGGCATCATTTCTTAAGGGATAATGTTGAATAGAATAAAATTGAACTACACAATATCCCAACTGATTTACAAAGGGGAGATATTTTCACCAAGCCATTGGATGAAAAGAAACACACCTTCTTCCTAAATCAGTTAGGAATGTTAGATGGAGGAAGTCTTAAATAATATCCAAGATTTTGAAAGCTTAAAAATTGACCAAGACTAGGCAAGCATTCTGATTTTTCTTAGTGTCTAGAGTTTTTCTGATCTCTGAACTGCGCTCGACGATTTTCCCCCAGATCGTCGAACGGCGCTCGACGATTTTGTTCTCTGAACATCGTCGAATGGAGCTCGACGCTCTCCAATATCGTCGAACGGAGATCGATGATGTTGAAGACTCTTCAGATTCCTTTAGTAGCCTCGATCGTCGAACTGAGTTCAACGATCTTTCCAATTCTGCGTTAAACCCTAATATAAAACTCATTTTTTGCCGTCATTCTCCTTTGCGCTTTTGATTTCTCTGCAAGAATTTTCTTTCCCTCCAAACAGTTCTGCACTTGGTCGTTTTGTTTGTTGAATTTTTGCAGGTACCCATGGCTGTGTTTGTTGCCGTTCTTGCTGCCATGAAGTTTGATGTTGGTTTCGATATTGACATGGAATCCTTCAGCACAACTGACCAGGCTTTTCAAGATATTTTGGGATTATTCAAAGACCAGAACCTGACTGCCATTATGACCACAAGGATCAAGCTGGCATCTGATGAGATAAAGGAATGGGTTTATACTGCCCACAATCAAGATAACAACACCATTGTTGGGTCTATATCTGGCACACAGGTACCCTTAACCCCAGCAATTTTAACAGACGTTTTTGAGTTGAGAAATGGTGAAGATATTGCTGACCTATCTGGAGAAGAGTATTCTGACCTGCTTGCCAGAATGGGTCATTCAGAGGGCAACCCTAGCAAGCTCTTCAAAAGGAACCTTTCTGTGGAATACAGATTCATGGCAGATGTTCTTGGCAAAGTGCTACTGGCTAAGCACTCTGCCCATGATACAATCTTAAGGTATCAGCTCTGCCTCATGGGAGCCCTTGTAGATAAGAAAAATCTGAATTGGGGAGAAGTCTTCTTTGACCTTATCAAGAAGAAAATCAACAAAAGTTTTGTCAACTTTGGAAGGATCATTAGGGTGTTTCTGCAGCACAGGTGCCCTGCTTTGCTGGTCTCCTCTGGAATCCATATCAATGCTTCCAAGAGACTGTCTTGTGCCCTCTTTGGAAAATGGGACAGACAAATCAGTAAGCCCAGCAGGCCCTCCTCCAGCACTCCTTCAGGCACAAGGACTCTAAGAGTCACTTCTCCACAGGTCTTTGCCCCTGCAGATGACCTGCCTGATGTTGTTGCCTCTCCTCCTCCTCCAATTCCATCCCTTCCCATACCTTCTACCATTCCAGTTCCATCCACCATCATCATATCCAACCCCTCTCCAACATCCATACGATCTCCAGTACCTATTCTTCCAACACCAGAAGACCACTTCCATCCATTATTCTCTTACCCTCCACCAGATGTCACTTCATCACCCTCAATTCCATCCTTCACCCCAATTGATGATTCCTTTATGGATGATTCTTCCATCCTCTCCTCCTGAGCTACCCTCATCCTCCACTTCCTATCAAGACCTTCTACAACAAATCATTGACCAACCCACATTCACCCCATCTATCTCCATCCCACTGTCCTCCATTTCCACCTTACCAACACCTCAGCCATCTCTTCCACCATTCTCCAGCTCTCCACTACCCTCACCATCACCTGCTCCTCTATCTTCTACCTCTGCTCCAGTCACCCTTGAGCAAGTAGACCTTCCAGCCCTTGCTGACAGGTTTTATGAGTTGCTTGCCCCCAGGCTCTCTCTTCTGTTGGAGACCTCCTTGGCTCCACTACACCTGTCAGTGGCAGCTCTCTCTGCCAGGCTCTCCTCCCTATTCCCTCAAGCAGCCCCTACAGTAGTGTGCCTTGATCCAGCCTTGTCTGAATCTAGGCAGGGGGAGATGCCCTATGAAGTGAGTCTTCCTGATGCTGCTGTTGCTGCTGCTATTTCTTTGAGCCTATCTGCTGCTGCTGTTGTTATTGCTGCTTCTTCTGCTCCTGCTCTTGCTGTTGTTGCTATGCCTCAAGCACAAATTCCTCCTGTTGTAGTCCTTGCAATAGACCTCAGGTCTTTGCTTTCAAATTTTGATTATGCATACTTCAGCTGTCTGCCAGAGATAATTGCTGTCCAGCCTCCAGAGGATCTATCAAAGGCACTTGTGCCATTCTCTTGCTGTGACCCAAGCATTATCACCTCCTTTGTCAATTCAGTGTGTGTTGCTGCTTCTTCTGAAGAAAGCATTGTTGTTGCTTCTGATATTGTTGCCTCTACTGCTGCTGAAAATGTTGATACTGCTGCTGAAGTTTCTGTTATTACTGTTGAACCAATTTCCAAGGAAATTCTTATGTCAGAGGCACCTGAGTTTGAGCCTTCTGCAGTTTCTGATGATTTCTCTGCTGTTGTTTCTGCAGTTGTTAGTGAGACTGTGGCTGCTGCTGTCACTTCTCCAGAGCCTATAGTTGCTGCTGCTGTTGTTACTGCTTTTACTCCAATTGCAACACCTTCAATATCTGCTGCTGTTACTACTTCAACACCTGCTGCTGCACCCTCTGTTGCCTCATCTGCTTCTGCACAGCTCAAGAAGGATCTGATGAAGAAAATAGATGCTCTTTATGATTACCAGAGTTCTGAAAGTGATGAGTTCAGAACAGACACTGATGACTCTTCTGCTATCATTGCTAGGAAAAGAAAGGCAAGGAGCAAAGCTATGAAGAGAGTACCTCCTGCCAAGGTCAAAGACAATAATGATATTCCATACTACATTCTACATGACTGCCCTATTATTGAGCACCGGATGCAGTACTCCAAGAACCAATTGAAGGCAATGAAAAAGAAGAGAAAATATGAGAAGGGTTCCTCTCAATTCCAACACTCTCATCCTCCTCCACCACCTCCTCCTGATACAGGTGCAGGTGGAAGCTCTGCAGCTCAACCCCCGGCCAGAAGTCAGGCCCCTATCAGCCTCATGCTAAATCTTATAATAGGGGAAGTCAATCCAGGGGATCTCAATCCAGGAGAGGAGGATACAGAGGAAATCAAAGAGATCTCCAAGTTTACTCCAAAGGATACTCAAGGCAACACCCATATTCTAGGGGAGGACAAATTTCTACTGATACCACATCTGGTCCTTTTCCCTACAAATTAAAAGAAACTGTGTCTTCCAGGCCTCCTCAAGACAATCCCTCTAACAGATATGAGCCACCTGTACCTTTTGAGGATCCTGAGAATAATCCAGCTGCTTGGACTGCAAGATTAAAGGAACTAGCTGCACTGGATCAGATCAAAAAGGCTAGAGAGCAAGGAAAAGATTCATCTAATATCTCAACAATGTCTGAACAAAGAAAGAAAGAGCTAGAAAGATATGCATCAAGCAAGTTCTTTGATTCTGACAGGTATATGGAATTGCATCCTGATGCTGTGGTTCCCAGGCCTAAACAGCAAACATCCTTAGGTACAGCAGATGATATAAGATCAAAGAAGGAAACCCTCAATCCTAACAGAGAAATCAAACTTGTTAAGGGCAAAGAAAAGAAATGATAATGTAAGGTGACATTCTCTGTGATTTCTGATTATCTGGATGTTATATATCTCTGTGGTTCTGCAATGTCTAGCTTGTTGCTTTTCTGTTTTGCTGCTTGTATGTTATTTAAATTTTTCCAAAGTTTGTAAATAGTAATCCTAACCCAAATAGGGGGAGATTGTTGGAACACCCTATTACTAATTTGGGTCAGGATCACTATATCTCTAGGAATCAATGCTTGACCTCCTGTATAGCTCAATAGGTCAATTAGAATTGAGTCTAAGGGTTAGAAGTATAGGTTTGGAAGCTGCCCTGGAGACCAAGATTTTCTGTTTGAAGACCAAGTCATATCGTCGAGCTCAGCACGACGATTCGTAGAACTCCGATCGACGATCATCTAGCTCAACTTCGACAGATCGTCGAACTCCATTCGACGATCGCTGAGCTCAACTTCATTATATCGTCGAACTCCATTCGACGATCGGTGAGCTCAGTTCGACGATCTTGACTGAGCTTTGGATTTCTATCTCTGAGCTCAGTTCAACGATCTTTGAGCTCAGATCAACGATATTTTGCTGCTGTATATTTCCAGATCGCTGAGCTCAGTTCGACGATAGTAGAGCTCAGTTCGACGTTTTCAGATAACTTCAAGGATGTTTCTAGATTCAAATTCAAATCAGTTAAGGAGTTATTCTGCAATTAATTCAGAGATTTCCTAGCCGTTTTTCATTCATTTCTGGACCAAGTTTCAAGGAATATTTCTATGGACTTTCCTCTAGAAGAGATTTTGCAATTAAGCATGCAATTAATGCTGGCCAACGGCTATTCTTCTTAGAGAATGTTTTTGTTCAGTACCAGAGAATAAAAGAGAAGAATTTTTTGAATCTCTGAGACAGATCACACAGTTCACAGACACACAGACAGACATCAATAATCTTCAACAAGATATTCTGTCTCAAGGAATTCTCAAGAACACACATACAAGGATAGATCAAGCTCTCTCATATCTTCAGATCTCTCCTATCCAAAGTGATCAAGGCCAACATATTTCAAGACTCCAGACATTCAACATTTCAGCTATTGCTGAAATCATCTATTGCTGGAGTTCAATCTTTGAAGGTCTATCACCCTCAGCAAAGCTTTTCTTCCTGAAGATCTCAAGGATTCAGGGGGAGCTTTGACATCAACAATCCACATAGTCTTCTCAGTTGTTTGAGAAAGAGAAGACTTCCATCACTCTCTCACCCCCTCTCTGTAAAAGGTTTCTCAAACTCCCTTCAAAAGTTTGAGCTTGGTTTTTGAGCACCTTGTCAAAAGCTCATTGGTGGCAAGACACCTGATCAAAAAATCTGATTTGGTTTTGAGCACCTTATCAAAAGCTCATTGGTGCCCAGGACACCTGATCAACTCATCCTGCAGTGGATTCCTACCTAGGGTGGTAGAAGAGTGGATGTACCCAAGTTTAGGGGAACCACTATATTTCCTTGTGTCTTCTGGTTTTGCTTGTCTTTATGTTTGTTTCTGGCCTTGATTCTTCTGTGATTAGCTTTTCATTAACTTAGTTCTGTGATTAGATTTATTACTGCTTCCCTGCTCACTCTTATTACAATAATTGTTGTAAAAAGTTTCAAAGCACCATATACTCTATTCACCCCCCTCTAGAGTATATCAGATCTAGCTGCTCTTTCAGATATAATTACCCAAACTCAAAACTCATAACACAACACAGTGGAAACAACAAGCAAGACTAGAAGTTATCCACACCTACAAGAGTAACGAAATGGCCTTATGGCCTTACAACAAAAGTGAGTCCAAACTCAAATAATACATCAGTCATAAAAGTGCATAAGCACTCCTAGTCTAGCTCGGCATGCAAGCCGGTCAACATGGGCATCAAACATACAATGTCATAAAAAGTAGAGCTACAGCAAAAAGGTAACACTTCATGAGGCTTAGGCCTTTCTGGCCGGCGAGCTAGCTCCTGCATGCGATCCTGGCCCTGTAAAAATTATTAGTAATGTGGGTCAGTAAAGGCTGACCTCAAACTGTGTAACCAACACATCTCCTCCCGGCAGCCCCTAACGGACCCCAGGGTACTCCTCCAACCTGTAAGTTAGCACTTCGTATGCAATATTCATAAGCAAGAAAAGTAACTAAGGAAACAAGCTTGGATGTTTCAAACATCATACGTGTTCTCTACTGTTGAGCATATAATAATAGGGACTACTATGCAACATGAATGCAACACCAGGGCTGCACCCAAGGCACCCTATAGCGTATGCATCTAGCACAACATCACATCATTTGGGTACTCATCATTTCCCCATTGGCATAAAGCCGCAGACAAAGGGGAACCACAATCCCCCAACGGTATACAAGCCGCCACACTGAACTCTTGCCAAGGCCCCACCCGCTCACGGTCGTATACCTGGGCTTGCCGGCAAACTCTGACTTCTCATGTTAGCATTCCGTCCAACACACAGACCGATTCTAAGAACCCTTGCTGGACCCCATCCGCTCATGGCCTCATTTCCCGGGCTTGCCCCATGCTCGGCATTCTCGTCAGTCTCACAAAAGGGGACTAGTCTCGCCGGGACACTTTCCACACATGACTTGCACGTTACGGGATAGCCAGTCGACCACGGAGACATAACCACGCCTTGGCACATCACAATCCAAGACAATTCCACCCTAATCCCTCATTCGTACTGCAGCGTTCCCGTGCACCAAGGAAACAATCTACCACCCATGCGGAGCTAACCTTATCCACCAAGGAAACCATCTACCGCCAATGAGGAGCTAACCTTGTCCGGTACCGGCCACACGTACTCACGCAAGATAAAGGGAAGAACACCACAAACATCACACATCAAAATGGCCTCTTGCCGCAACGGATCTCTACGAATCCATAAACCTCATATGCAACATCATCGAGTCTGACTAACGGTCGCGACTACGGATTCACCCACCATGCCTAATCCACTAACGAAGCGGATCTCTAATGCAAAAATATGTCGGGGACGGACTCCATCGACCCGAAGGTTCCTCTTAAACCTTGGCAACTCAAACCCCTCTCATTTGAGAGTTTGGTGCCCAAAAGCTAGAAAATAAAAGATGCTAAAACACGCATCCTAAAACCAAGAGGAGAAGTGTCGTTACCCTCCGACTCCTCTTCCTATTCATGGAAAAATAGCCGGTTGAAAACCTTCGCAATGATCTAGCCTCCACGGATCTGGACTCGGCTCGCGATTTGGAGCACCGAAGCCTCTCTAATGGCCGGATCTCCTTCACCGTCTTCCTTGCTCTCCCCTCTCTCTAGAACTTTAGTAAGAGAAAGCTTGGAGAAGAATGAGGGTTTCTAACCCTATTCTTGGTCTTAACTCAGCAAGAGCAATCCGGGACCATCAGATCGCAAAAGAAAGGGAATAACGGCCACGATTTGAACTGAAAATCAAAACACCTGGGCCGAACACGGCTTGTGACACACCCGTGTCCAAGGCCGTGTTCCCCAATCGACACCGAAACCGTCACACCCAAAATAAGACACGGGGCCTTGACATGCCCGTGTCACATTTGACACTGCCGTGTCCAACCTGAACACGCCTGGGCTCCAGGCCATGTCCAACCCCTTACACATCCCGGCTCACAACCCGAGAAGGACACGGCCTGGGACACGCCCGTGTCTCAGGCCGTGTTCGAAGCCTCGACGATCATCGAACGCAGATCATCGATCGCTGGACAGATCATCGAGCGCTAGCCAGAACCACGATCACTGGCCTGGTCGTCAAACTAAAATCGTCGACCGCGCAAATCGTCGAGCGCAGATCGTCGATCGCTGGCAGAACATCGAGCGCTGGCCAGATCAACGATCGTTGGCCTGATCGTCAAACCAAAATCATCGACCGCGCAAATCATCAAGCGCAGATCATCGATCGCTGGCCAGATCGACGATCACTGGAGATATCGACGATCTCTGCTGAGATCGACGATCTCTGGCGAGATCGACGATCTCTGGCAAGATCGTCGAACTAAAATCGTCGAACGCAGACTCGACCACACTTCATCGACTTCAAATCTATGACCTCCCGGGCTCTTGACGAGCCTGAGCTAGACACGGCCAGGGACACGCCCGTGTCCTAGGTCGTGTGACCCCCAACTAAGACCCAAACTTGGCCAAAAGCAATGATCGTCCCTCTTTCAAATTTTGGGGCGTTACAGGTGTAGTCTTTTATAATACTTGCTTCATATGCCATCTTATTTGCATTTGCCCACTGTGCTCTTCACTCTTTTAAGACCACTTCAGGTGGATGTTGAACAATATCCCACACTTTATGCATCCTGAGTGTGTTCTCGACTTCCCATCTCCATCTTGTGAAATTTTCCCCCTTCAGTTTGATAGTCAACGGTGCAACTCCAAGTACCCTATCCATGATCGGGGATCTTTACAGAAGACTACACAAAAAAACAAGGTTGAATCGATTCCCTCTGGTACCACTTTTGTTGCCAGATTCACACCAACAGTTCACAGGGATCAGCTTCAGGACAAGCAAATCATGCAAAGAAACCAGAAATCATGCCAAGGAAATAGAAGAAGTTAGCAGAATCTAGTAGGGCTCTAACAAGTCAGACTAAGTATAGTCCTACCTCGGGCTCAGCAGCCCTACCTTAGAGATATACCAAATGTCCTACCTCAGATCCACTCTTGGATCCTAGCCACTCAGAGACAACATATCCTACCACTCAGCCTTTATAATACAGGCTTATAGCTCAGATCACACAGTGATCCTATAGTTTTGAGTAAGGTTTTGTGGTGATTGACTCTAGAGAAATAGACCTCTGAGTCAGCTTCCTGGACTGTATAGAAACAACCCTAACTTTTCACAGCAACAAGAATGTACATCTTTTGAGTTATTCTTCTTGTGCTGAGAAGAACTGTTGCAGAGCTCTGTTCCTTCAAGCTTGAATATATCTGAGTTAAATGCATCAACCTTGAAGAAGAACAGAAACTATATTGAGATCTCTACTAACTAACCCTTACAGAAATTTAGTATTTTAGTTATTGCTGAAGACTTCTTAGACTTTTCAATTTAAACCAATTTTCCAGCAAGAATGATAATCTGCGCCAAGAACTTCTTTTAATTTCTCTGATTCGTCTTTTTATTTCCTATAGTTCAACAGCTATTTGATCTGTATGGGTAAGTGGTATGGGCAGCTATAAAGTAGCTTTTCCATTAACTACACTACACAAGTCATGTGGTGTCATTTATCCTTTAGCATGCGAAACTCGCTTCATTTGAATTGTAGATGACATCATCATGACTCAATGCTTGTGGACTTAACAACTTTCATTATATAGTCTGCATAGGATTTAAGTGAAGTCTTGTGACTCAACACAAAAAGACTTAGCTGAATAACTGTCTAACTACTGAGGCGTTGAGTGACCCTTCTAAAAGTCTTTATTTTCAAGGTAGATTACAACCTAGGGGGTGAATAGGTTATCTCATTAATATTATTAGATTTTAATCCTATCTTCTTTAGTACTTAGTGAGTTGGTTGTGGTAAGCTTTCAAGTACCTGCACAAATAAAACACCATAGAAAAGCACACAAAGATTTATAGTGGTTCCCCAACATTTCGGTACATCCACTGTACACCACCTTGCCAACTTCTTGTTAGTCAAGGAACTTCTCCAAATCACTGCTCCAAAGAACTTACACCTCAGATCCCTCAGGATCTCTCAGTCTCCTCCAAGACTTACAACTTAGCCATAAGGGCCTATAACTCAGTAATCAGCTGTTCACCTACCTCAGGCCAAAGGCCCTACACTCAGGCTGGGAGGAAAGCCCTACCTCAGATCCACTAGGGATACTACCACAGACCCAAAGGTCCTACTCTCAGAGAGTAATCCTCTCTTACAACTTAGTGATCAATTGACCACCTACCTAAGATCCAAACCGGATCCTACAGCTAAGGAAAATTTGCCCTAACTCAGGCTCAGTGAGCCCTACAACTCAGATCCAAAGGATCCTACTGGAGTGAAATAAATTTACTTTTATAATAGAGAAATTTCTCTGTGATTACTCCTTGAGATAAGTTAACTTAGCTCTAACTTTCTTCACGACTACAAGGATCTTGAGCTAGAAGTAACTAGTAGTAAACTACTATGCTTCTTCTTCCTTCCCAGGACCGAATCAGTTACTTGTTCTTTCTTCTCCTCAGCTTCATAAGTAGATCTTCAGATTTGAGTTTGCCGAACTAAGAAGCAACTTGATCTGCAAAAACTAATTCTCAGTTTCTGCTTCTCCATCAGAAGGAAGAGCTTCTGAACTTACTAGTGCAGGTGAAGATGGCACCAACTAACTGAACTTTGGTTCTAGCTAGAAGACTTCAAGATATTTCTCTGCAGTAATGGAAAGGAAGATGAAGTCCAGCTGCAACCTTTTTGAATCAGTAAAAACCCTAAAAGTCATCCTTTGTGTCGTAGCCAATCTCTTCCTTTTGTAGTTCGCTGATCATCGGCTCTTAGGAAGCAGTGGGGGCACCTGTAGCTTCCAGCTGCACCTTGCTTTAACGGAATAAGATGTACAGTAGCTTCTCGGCAGAGTTTGTTGTGTTCTGTAGCTTCTCCGTACTTGTTTTGAAGAAAGTTGACTTTGTTGATTTTGCCGACGTCAACACCAGTGGACTCAGCCAAAATCGAGCAATATTAGTATAGGTGTTGAGTGAGTAAGCCTCACTCAACGCCAAACACTTAGATAGAATTGTGTCTATCTATGCGTTGACAGCATTGAGTGAGTAAGCCTCACTCAACGCTTTTTTTCTTAGCTTATTCTTTAGCCTTTTTGCATGCATGGCGCTGAGAGCGTTGAGTGACCATACTTCACTCAACCCCTTATGCCTTATCCAATTCCCTGCTTCTTCAGTATCTTAAGCGTTGAGAGCGTTGAGAGCATTGAGTGAGCATGCCTCACTCAACACCTTTTGCTTTATCCACTTTCTGAATCATGGCGTTGAGAGCGTTGAGTGAGCATGCCTCACTCAACGCTTTCTGCCTTAGCCGAATTTTTCATCATCTTGGCTTTGAGAGAGTAAGCTCCACTCAATGTATTTGGACGTAGCCAAATTTTTGTGTCTGAAAACACAAGCTCTGATTGAATGAGATACAGTCACATTTTATCATATGGCGCAGAGTGAGTTTGCCTCACTAAATGCCTGTGGACTTAGTCAAATTGCGACACAGATTTTTTGTGGCTTTGACAGACTAAGCTTATCTCACAGCCTTTTGTTGTATGGCGTTGAGTGAGTAGACTTCACTCAATGCATGTGGACTTAGCCACTTTCGCAGCTTGCCACTCCTTTGGCTTTGACTATATAGGCTCCACTCAGAGCTATAAGTCATATGGCGTTGAGTGGGTAACCTTCACTCAATTCTTATGGAGTTAGATAGATTTCTATCTGTCCACAACTTAGGTAAGTGTTTACCTGATTTAGCCACTTAGGCTATCTGTCACATCATTGTTACTAGGACTAACCTGCATGCATGAGCTGATGCATTCATCAAATACAACTCTATGTATGTCATTTACAAGATTTACTTCCTCAAATCTAGGACATTTATGACAATGGACCCAACAATCACCCCTTATTTGAGGAAGTCAAAACTCTTAAGCAGGTGACTCAATGACATACACAGAAATATGCAGAAAAAAGATATGAAAAAAGATATAACTGGAGAATGATCTATAGTTTTCACACCTCCTTGCCTGCAATTGAACATTACCATACCTTCTCCCCTTGAATTGCTGCTACCATTCCTGATCATCATTTGTGATCATCTTTTCCTCCCCCTTTTTGACTTCAGCACATAGGCAGTAAGATTCCTATCATCTGCTCCCCCTTTTTGATTATATGTATGCAGCAGTTGATCTTTGTGAGAGTGCTGGGGCAGTGCTGGACATGCTCCCACTCAACTAATACAATTCCACCTTCAAGATACAAAATAACCTGCAACTAAATGAGGAGAAACCAAAGTTATACCAGGTTTAACATACCCAACTCAAACTTAAAGGTGTTAAACTTTGCTTCATTTGGTGGCTTAGTGAAGATGTCAGCCACTTGCTTAACTATTGGGACAAACTTAAGGTTGATATCTTCACACTCTACATGCTCCCTAATGAAATGATATCTGATTTTAATGTGCTTAGTCCTGCTATGGGAGACAAGATTCCTAGCAATTGAAATAGCACTAGTAGAATCACAAAATAGAGGACTTCTACTTATCTGAAGGTTGTAATCCTGTAGTTGATGCTGGATCTACAGCAACTGAGCACAGCAGCTATCTACTGAAATGTACTCTAACTCTGTAGTTGAAATTGTAATACTGGTTTGCTTCTTGCTGCTCCATGAAACTAGTCTTCCACCTAGGAATTGACATGTGCTATAAGTGTCTTTCTTGTCCTCTTTGCAGCATGCAAAATCTGCATCTGAATATCCAGTTAGTTCAAACTCCTCATTCCTAGGGTACCACGGGCTAGGATCTGGTGTGCCCTTAAGATATCACAGAATTCTCTTTGTAGCAGAGTAATGAGATTCTTTGGGGCAAGCCTGATACCTAGCATAAACACATGTAGCATACATGATGTCTGGCCTACTTGTAGTTAGGCAGAGAAGGGAACCAAATATTCCCATATACAAAGTTTCATCAATAGGTTTCCCTACCTCATCTTTGCATATGGGCATACTTGACCCCATGGGAGTTCTCATGGTGGAGTAATTCTCCATACTGAATTTCTTAACTATCTCCCTAGTGAACTTAGACTTGGATATGGACAAGCCATCATTAGTCTGTCTTACTTGCGGGCCCAAGAAGAACTTAAGTTCACCCATACTACTAATCTCAAATTTCGCCAACAAAAGTTTGGCAAACTTCGCACAGAGGTTGTCATCAGTAGATCCAAAGATGATTTCACATATATAGATCTGAACTAGGATGATCTTGCCCTTAGATTCCCTTAGGAATAGAGTCTTGTTTATCTTCCCCCTTGAGAATTTGTTCTAAATGAGGAAACTAGACAAAGTATCATACCAAGTTCTAGGAGCTTGCTTTTGACCATATAGTGCTTTCCTAAGTCTATAAATAAAATCATGTGAGTTAGAAACTACAAAACCTGAAGGTTGCTCAACATATACTTCCTCTTTTAAGTCACCATTCAGGAAGGCTGACTTCATGGAGTAGAGGATGTCCGCTCGTCGGAGTTTGACACGAAACAAGGAGATCCTACTACGCCCGACACATCAAGGTTCAACCGCACCTACACAAGCATCTATCGCCACAATACGGTTCGACACTAACGCAACACAAACCACAAGAAGGAATGATTGACTCTAAAATAATGATCAGAAATGAGTCGGATTATTCCCCAAAATTAACATAAAGGTTGCCAATCCCTTTTTGAGAACGAACCATGTCTATAGGCCAAGATCCCCTCAAGCAAATAGGACCTACCCGATCTGGATTTGAAAAGTAATTCTTCAACAATGAAAACGACTCAGAAATTGCAAGCGATATTATTCAAAATCACGGAAATAACGGTTGCTCGATCTCCACAAAAACTAAAGCAAGAAAGCACAAGAGAAGGGAGGAGATGTTACCCAACCCGGATTCACCTTGCACACAAGATATGGTGGGAGAATCACTCTCCCACGGATCCACCGGCGTCACACCCAATGGGGCTGCAACCTTCTTCCTTGGAGTCGCACCGAAGGAATCCACGCCGCAGTCGCACCGAAGAGGGGTGGAGGAAGCAAGAGATGGCTTCCACCACCTAGGTGCGGCGGCAAGGAGGAGTCCTCTCTTGGCCGAAATTCTCCTTGGGAGATTTAGGGTTAAATTGCTTCTTGTCCCTTAATTCTCATAAAAAGGTCTCCTTATATAGGAGTTACAAACACGCATTTAATCGTCCAAGATGGAGATGAAATCTCATCCATCCTGGCGGTTAAATACACACCAACTGTTTTAAATGCAGGAAATAAACGAATAAAGTCCTCACATGAATATAAAATTATTACCCAAGCATGGAATAATTTTGTATTCACAAATATAAAATATAAATATAAATAAAGTAACTAAGAGCATGATTTTAAAATGAGTCTTCAAGTGGGCTTAGCATGCCACGGACGGAGGTTGTAACGTTGTCTTCCGTTAACGTCATCATGGCTCCTAAAGTATTTATGTTGTAGCGCCTCAACAACTGAATCATCATCAAGTAGTGGTGGCGAGGCCACGGAATCAATCCTCCCCCGCTCAAAATCATGTATCTCTGATGCGTGGTCCAAGAGGTAGCGGTGGAGAAGAGCAGCATCCAAGCGTCGAAGCTCCGTCGCAAGTACCCATGAGTTGTCCGAAGGGGGTCAGTCACACCAACGGATGAGGAAGCGGTTGGTATCAACATCAGTAGGAGCAAGTGGCTCAGCCACAAGTATCCTATCTAGAGTAAGAAACATCTGGGGAAACCAGGGGAACATGTTAGCAGTAGGAATAAAGGAATGTAACTCACCATCCGATGATATACCTGTGGGGACCGTAAGAGAGAGATCAACCAAACTACCTCTCCCCAACCCATTATAAATTTCAATGGAAGAAGAGGACGACAAAGAATTTAACTCTTGTGGAGGAGAAACAAACAGTGTCAAATCCGAGGCATTAAAAATGGGGGAGATACTGTAACGTCCTGATTCGTATTAGGCCCCTTGTGCGCGCTTTTGAGTCAGGAGAGTTTACTTGGGCTCAGGGAAGTGCTGCCAGCCGGGCTTATACTTGTGTAAGGGAGGTGATGTCAGTCTAGAGTAGGAAATAGGTAGAGACACGGACATGTCACTACCCGTGTGTGTCTAACCACCACTCGAGATGAGTAGTCAAGTTGTTCCAGAGAAGGACACGGGTAGTGACACGGGCGTGTCACTACCCGTGTGTATGTGGATATGGGTAGAGATACGGGCGTGTCCCTACCTATACATGTCGAGTAGAGCTCGACGAAGTGTGTCCCGAGAAGGACATGGGTAGAGACACGGGTGTGTCCCTACCCGTGTGTCTCCAGCTAGCACTCGAGTTATTCCAGAGAAGGATACGGGTAGTGACACGGGCGTGTCCCTACCCGTGTGTATGTGGACACGGGTAGAGACACGGGTGTGTCCCTACCCATGTGTGTTGATTAGAACTCGACGAAGCATAACCCGAGTAGGACATGGTCAAAAACACGGCCGTGTCACTTGGATACGGGTAGAGATACGGGCGTGTCCCTAGCTGTGTTTGTGTATCGAAACGACAGTCCAACTGTCGACGATGTTCCACCCGAGCAGGACACGGGTAAGGACATGGGCATGTCCCTACCCATATCATTTCCACATATAAGGGGAAAAAACCCTAGCCATTTTTCCTTCCTCCTCCAAGCCATTTCTGTGGAAAACCTGCTGGAGGAGAGAAAGGAAGTGATGGAGACATCCTACTCCCCGTGAAGGACCGCCGCCATTGAGGAGAAGATGATGCCGCCAAGAAGAGTGACAAGATCCATGGCCGGAAATGGTGGAAATGCCAGAAATGAGGTGAGCTTCCTCACCTCTCCCATGGTGCTAGATCTCTAGTTATTTTTTAAGAGGGATATCGACTCAAAAGAGTCTTGATTTGAGAGAAGAAGTTTCTGAGGAAAGGCCATGCTAGGACTTGGTTCTAGGGTTTAGAACTCTTCAACCTCTCCCTCCTTCTTTGTGATGATGGAGGATGGTTTCATTTAGAAAAGTGGCATTATGAGGGTGAATAGGGAGGAGGAAGTTTGGATGTGTTTTGGGTAGATCAGCTAGAGGAGGAAAATGAACTGATGCTGTTTATTCTGCCTTAAGATGCATGCAGAATTCTGTGTTCTGCATGCAGCGATTTTCTTGGCCGTTTTCAAGCATGATACGTCTAGATTTGGGCTTTCAACTAAACGCAAAAGTCGAAGCCCTTAAAAATACCTTTCCAACGAGTGGTTGCACGACTTCAGGAGAAGTCTGTAGCCACAAGAAAGTCTGAATGAAATTGACGGCTGACAAACTAAGCGTGTAGAAATTGTGTTCTGTACGCATTAGACTTTAAAGCCGATTTCAAGTGTGTTACTCTCGGATCTGGGTTGTGGCCTGAACATGAAAGTTGTAACCCATAGAAAGAACCTTCCAACGAGGGGTTACACGCCTTCACCGAGTTCCTGTAGCCTCAGGAATCTCCGATTGAAGTTGCTGTCCAGAAGGTGTCCTGCACCTAAAATTCTTGGGTTGGTGTAGAATCGGGTTTGGACTCGGTAGAGAGATTGTAGCAAAATGACATTGAGGTTGGGTGAATTCTTTTATGTTTAACCGTCATAATTCAATGATTGATGAAATTTGATGAATGGATCCCATGTAAACAAATGGTGAAGTGAAACGTACTTGAACGAAACGATTTGGTAGAAATTAGTAAACCAATAGAAACGTGCATCATATTAGCAATATGTTGAAATCATTTGGAAATGAGGTGTAGGATGCTAATTTATGGCCATGTGAATAATTGTTCAACGGAATGAGTTTAGTAGTCCAATGCTTAGAGTGGTGTCTCCCTATGGTTAGCATTGTGAAAGGATGTAAGTGCGGGTGTTTTACCGCACTATTTTGGATAGTGTTGAGAAGAGACATAAATGGACAGTCGGGCTTGGTCCTCGGTGTTCATTTCCTGGGGCTCCTTCCGTGCCAAGTGCACGGTTTGGCTTAGTCCTCGGTGTTCATTTCTAAGGCTCCTTCTATGCCATGATAATGTGAAATTGAATGTGGAGTGAGTTGACACGCAGTGTCATAATCGTGGGTTAAGGATAGTATAGGAGGTCTACGGGCTCGCTAGTCGACACACTAACGGGAGTTGACTGTTAGACCTTGGGCAGTTGGGCTTGGTCCTCGGTGCTCATTTCCCGGGGCTCCATCCGTGCAAAGTGAGCGGTTGGGCTTGTTCCTCGTACTTTTTTCGAGGCTCTTTCCGGGTCACAACATAGGCCAGATCAGGGCTTGGTTCTCGGGGCACATCTACCCGAGACTCCCACTGAGCCGTAGTATGCATGTGAGCTCCATTGTTGTGTTCTTAGTGTTGAGGAGTACGGAGGCCTAAGCGTGGTAGTGTGGATGCCCGCTTAGTAGTAGAGAAGCCCGCTCTACTGTCACCGCCTGGCCACGACGGTTGACGCCTGAGAGGTTAGCTACCTGCTCGAAAAGTGGGAACTACAAGTCTGTGTTGATATAGCAATTGTATATGCGTGATCATAGGTGAGTCATTGCATTGCATACATACCATTATAATACATGCATACATATGATCCTTATCGTATAAGTTTGTATGGGCACTCCTATAGGCTGAGTTACCTTACTGTTAAGTCGATCCTTAACTTATAGGTTTGTATGGGCATTCTTATAAGTTAAGTTACTTTCTTGTTGTAGATCATACACTTGATGGATTGATATAGCTTGTGTAGAGTTGCTAGAATAAACTGTTGTTAATGATGTTATACATTCTTTCTATTGCTCCTCACGACATATGTACTTATTCCACCTGCCTGTACCTGCTTATACTACTATATATACATTGTACTCTTGTTCCTTTCTCTATCCGGTGCCGAGGAGTCATCGGGGGAGCTGATGTGAAAGCAACTTAGTCTTTATGACTAACGGTTGTTACGTCTTCCTTTTTAGTAGGAGACCCCGCAGGAAGAGCAGCCACAGATTATGCAGCAGGATAGCCTGGCCAGGACGACAGGGCCTGAAGGGACAGTGTTGTCGCTACCGTCAGTCACCGATGTGAGTTTTGAGAGATTTTGATGTAGCCCTTTGGGCATGTTTTAGATGTACTCTGATACTTTAGAAGCTTGCTGTAGCTTCTTTTCTTGATGTACTTTTGGACTTATATTACTTATGTGTGGATTGACTTCTATTATATTCATGGTTGGGTTGCATGGGTTCATATTTGATATAGTAGGCAGGATAGACGTCTTGTGGTACAGGTTAGCCCGTGCGCTAATGCTACCGCAAGGTGGCTGTTCTGGGCATAAGACCTCCTTAGTGCCGTATTTTGTGTTCCCGGAGGTGGGTCTTACAAATGGTATCAGCTTGCTACGATCCTGAACTAAAGAAGTCATTCAACAATGGTACCACCCCTGTTCGATTAGTCAGTTTGGGGACAAACTGACTTTGCGGAAGCAGTGGTGTGCCCATATTTAATTCACACTAAGTATGTCCAACTTTGACCTTAAGATTATCCAACCTGACCATAGGTTTGTACTCTACGTGTAGATCCCAATGCACGTTGAGCCAGTGGGGGCACTCCTGCCCCTTCCGTACCTACTCAGTTCCAACAATCAGAATTGGGACAGACTCATGGCCATCCTGGACACCTTTAGGTCGCAGCAGACCCCAGTCCAGCAACAATCTCCGGGCTCAAATTGGTTGAGCACTTTTCAGGCTCTCTCCCCTCCCGCCTACCTCGGGACAGGGTCGACCATGTGCACAGAAGAATGGCTCGATACGGTGTCGGAGCTTTTGGCAGGAATCCGTTTCCCCGCCAACATAGCTGTAACATTAGCAGTGTCCATCTTGGAATTGCACGTTAAGAGGTGGTGGAAGTCCCTTATGGGCTCCACCTTTCAAGGGTGAGTTTATACGGAGATTAGCTGGAGCGAGTTCTCCGGAGACTTTTTAGAGCACTTCATTCCTTCGTCCACTCGAGATGAACTCGAAGAGAGATTTCAACTACTAAAGTAAGGATCGAAATCGGTTACGGAGTATTAGCGAGAGTTCCAACATCTCGAGAGATTTGCGGACTCATATGAATTGGACGACAAAAGATACACTAAGCGTTTTTACAAAGGGCTGTGGGACCCCCTGAGGCAGGCCCTTTTGTTTATAGCGGACTCCAGCTTGGCGGAAATAATTGACATGGCAAAGAGGATAGAAGCAGACCACTTGGGAAGTGGTAAGAGGCCTGCTGAGGGTGTGATGGAAGTTGGTCCTAGCAACAGAAGGAGACATGACTATAGAGGAGGAAGAGGACATCAGATAGGTGGCGGACATTTCCACTGTAATATTAGAGTGGAGCACCCGGTTCCACAGCCGCCAGCATTGCCTCCACCTCCACAGCATCAATAGTTTCAGCAACCCGAGGGGCGGTATGAGCGGGTGTGCTACCAATGCAACCAACTGGGCCACATTCGACATTACTGCCCGCAGCTGTTTTGGAATGCTCCTCTTTCTCTCCCTCTGGCAGCTCCTTGAGGGTGGGTACACATGCGTGGTCGAGGACGAGGACCGCTAGGAGGAAACCCCGGACCGGCTCATAATCAAGTGTCGCTCTGGACATGACAAAGGAGCAGAACCCTCAGGAGGTGATTGCAGGTATGTTACAGTTAGCTATCACATTTTCATTGTTAAACATTAAGTTGCTTAAGACGTACTAGATATCTAGCATTGAGTATTGTTATCGGTACTTAGGCACCGTGGTGGTCGGCGGGAAACCGGCCTATACGTTATTCGATACTGGTGCCTCACACTCTTTTGTGTCTGAGGAGTTCATTAAAGACGTAGAAGAAGTGCAATACTTCACTGCTATTGTTCGACGAGTACGACTCCCAGACGGCTCTGAGATAACCGCAATCGCCAAGTGCAAATTAGAGATACTCATTGGGGGAAATGCCATTGATACCCCTGCCACAAATTTGAGAATGCCAGAATTCGATCTCATTATGGGCATGGCGTGGTTGTATTGGCACTACGCGAGAATTGATTGTGCAAAAAAGCGAATTTACTTAAGACATGGGGACACTGATGTCAACTTCCAAGGTACAAAATTTGCACCTCGTATGTTATTATCTTCGATTCAGGCTTTAAAAGCCCATATGAAGGGGGAAGAAGTCTTCATGATTTGTTTCGAGTTGAAGGAGTTGACGTTGGATATCAAGGATATGTGGGTGGTGTGAGATTTCCCCGAGGTATTTCCGGAGAAATTGTCAGGATTACCCCCGCACAGAGGGGTAGATTTTCAAATTAAGCTAGTACCAGGTGCCAAGCCCGTCTCTAGGACCCCTTACCGGATGGCCCCGTAGGAACTCGCGAAATTTAGAGTTCAGTTTCAAGAATTGGTGGAATCAGGGTTTGTTCACCCCAGCTCTTCACCCTGGGGAGCCCCTATCCTATTCGTAAAGAAGAAGGATAGTACCTTATGGTTATGCATAGACTATCGGGAGCTCAACATATTGACGGTATGAAACACCTATTCGCTACCCCGGATCGATGAGTTGTTTGACCAATTGGTGGGAGCGCATTGTTTTTCCAAGTTGGATTTGCGCTTTGGGTATTATCAATTGAGGATACAAGAGGACATCTAAAAAACGGCTTTTAGCTCAAAGTACGGACAGTACGAGTTCACCGTAATGTCGTTTGGGCTCACAAATTCCCCTTCAGCTTTCATGAGTCTGATGAACAAGGTGTTTGAGCCTTATCTAGACATCTTCGTCATCGTCTTCATCGATGACATTTTGGAGTACTCAAAGACGGAGGAGGAGCATATCGAACATCTTACCTTGGTACTAAATAAACTAAAAGAGCACGTCTTGTTTGCCAAGTTCAGCAAGTGTGAATTCTGGCTTAAGGAGGTTGCCTTCTTGGGTCATGTTATCAGTGGTGCTGGACAGGTTATGGATCCGGCCAAAGTGCGTGTCGTGAAGGAGTGGTCGCCATTAAAGTTAGCGGCTGATGTGCGGAGCTTACTTGGACTTGCCGGGTACTATCATAAGATAATAAAAGGATTCTCAAAGATTGTCCTTCCTCTTACTTCTTTGACAAAAAAGGTGTGCCATATGAGTGGACACCGCAGTGTGAAGCTGCGTTTCAGGAACTGAAGGACAGACTTACATCCGCACCCATCCTAGCCCTTCCATCCGGGAAGGAAGGATTTCAAGTTTACACTATCGCGTCATATCAAGGGATGGGAGCGGTATTGATGCAGCACGGGCACGTGATTGCATATGCTTCAAGATAGTGAAGAAGCATGAAATCTATTGGAGCATGCATTCTGCATCTCTTGGTTTGAGAATAATAAATACAGTGATGTATTTGATCTACTCTTTTGTGTGTTTATAGTGTGTAGGTTATACAGGTTGAATGAGAAGACAAGTACTTAGTCATGGGTGTTAACCCAGAAATCGGCGAACCTTCCCAAGGTGGCCAGCTGGCTAGTCGTGACCCTTAGGTTCTCCCTTTCGATCGCGACAAGTCCCCGCGTATGCAGACAGTTTTCCCTGTCCGCCTAGGTTTCCTAACAACCGCGTGCCCTGCGGGACGGCGGGCTGTTCCCATGGCTCACCCTCGCGGGACATGCGGTTAGGTCCGCTAATCGTGCAGTGCTTTTCCTTGCAGGAGTTCTCCAATAGCACCACCGGGAGCGACATCCTAATCAGCCAAAGGAGCGACATTCTCCTGCCGACATCCGTCGGGGTCGCCCACCAGGGGCGACCTCCCTGCTGCCCGAGGGGCGGCGGCCTCCTGCCGCCGTCCGCCGAGGCCGCCCACCCGGGGTGGCCTCTGCCCCCCAGCCGGGCGGACTCCCCCTGGAGTCCGCCCAGGCCGCCCACAAGGGGGCGGCCAGGCCTTGCCGGGCGGACTCCCCCTGGAGTCTGCCCAGGCCGCCTGCTAGGGGGCGGCCCCGGCACCCAGCCGGGCGGACTCCCCCTGGAGTCCGCCCAGGCCGCCCGCAAGGGGGCGTCCAGGCCCGCCGGGCGGACTCCCCCTGGAGTCCGCCCAGGCCGCCCGCTAGGGGGCGGCCCCGGCGACCAGCCGGGCGGACTCCCCCTGGAGTCCGCCCAGGCCGCCCGCAAGGGGGCGGCCAGGCCGCCGGGCGGACTCCCCCCGGAGTCCGCCCAGGCCGCCCGCTAGGGGGCGGCCCCGACGACCAGCCGGGCGGACTCCCCATGGAGTCCGCCCAGGCCGCCCGCAAGGGGGCGGCCAGGCCCGCCGGGCGGACTCCCCCCGGAGTCCGTCCAGGCCGCCCGCTAGGGGGCGGCCCCTGCGACCAACCGGGCGGACTCCCCCTGGAGTCCGCCCAGGCCGCCCACAAGGGGGCGGCCAGGCCCGCCGGGCGGACTCCCCCTGGAGTCCGCCCAGGCCGCCCGCTAGGGGGCGGCCCCGGCGTCCAGCCAGGCGGACTCCCCCTGGAGTCCACCCAGGCCGCCCGCAAGGGGGCGGCCAGGCCCGCCGGGCGGACTCCCCCTGGAGTCCGCCCAGGCCGCCCGCTAGGGGGCGGCCCCGGCGTCCTGCCTGGCGGACTCCCCCTGGAGTCCGCCCAGGTCGCACGCTAGGGGGAGACCTCCAGTTCTCTGCAGGAGGATCAGCTTGCTACATCTGTCAAGGTGGCGGACGAAAAATCTCAGTCCGCGGAGTCCGCGCAGGTCGTCATGCTGATGTCACTGGGCCCCGCTTCTTCAAGAACTTCCCTGGGCCTATAAATACCCCCTGAAGCCTCTCATTCAGGGATCGGGAGGGTGGAGATAAGTCTTGCTAGCTGCCCCTGCGGACTCCGTTTTCCAGTCCGTCATCACCTCTCCAGCAAGCTCTGCGGACTCAGTTTCCTGTCCGCGCAGTCCTCCACAGCTCTTCAGCAGCTTGCCAGCAGACTCTGCAAACTCAGTTTCTCAGTCCTCCAACAGCTAGCAGACTCTTTTACTTAGTCTCTGGCAGCTTCTCTTCTCTGCTTTCTGGCAACTTCTTCTCTCTTAGCCGCCAGCTACTCCTTGTACCCCTTTTATTGATTTGTTGTAAAGGTGTACTTGTAAGCTTGTAACCTCTAGCTTTTAATAAAAGGAAAGCCCGTCGCAGGAGTGGCATTTAGGCTGCGGCGGGCGAAGTTTATTGTTGCCGCTGCTAGTGGCCCCCTCTTCTCTCCTCTGCTCAGCAAGCCTTTCTCCTCTACTCAGCAAGCCTTGCTCCTCTGCTCAGCAAGCCTTACCCTCTGCTCAGCTCAGCTCCTCTCGGCAACCAACCTGCAAGTGCAACCGTTGCAATTACTATCTGCTCGACCGTTCCCAGTCTCCCTCCTCTTCCCCCCTTGATCAACCCTCTCTGTTGATCAAGGCTCACCTCTTCTCTCAAGCCTCTCCCTTCCTCCGCAACCTTCTCCTTCCTCCTCACCTAGCCTGTGAGGCCCAATCACCCCCTCGGTGATAGCTGTCCCCCCGGTGCCGTTTTCGCGCATCAACAATGGGCATGATCCAAGTGTGTTGACACTTTAGAAAAAATCAAAATGATGAGTTTTGTGTGCTAAACTTCAAACATCCATAACTTTCAATCCGGGAGGAGTTACGGAACGTGACACCCCATTCCGGAATGAGATCGAAGTCATCTACACTCTAGAATTGGTTCGGACAACAAAAGTGAAAAGGAGGTATCGCCAGACGATAACGACTATCGCCCGGCGATAGGACCATGATCGAATTTTCCCGTGGAAACCTCAGAATCATGGGACACGTGGCAGTCAGATAGGATATCGCTGATTGGCGATAGCCAATGTCGCCGGGCGATATCGTTAATATATAAAAGTGACTCATTTTTTCCATGGAGATGAAGGATTGCAGAATTTGGAGTGTTCCTTCCCGTGCAACTGATCCAGAGAGCTCCATCCTTCAGAAAACTCTCATTTTTCCAAAAACGTTCAAGTGCGAAGAAGAGACGGTTCGTGTGCAGCATCTCAGGCAATCTTTGCAAGGATTCGATGTCGTCTTCAGAGATTCATTTTGAGGGAGTTTTTATTCTGAATTTATATTTTGTATCTTATCTTATCATCTTTGTAATCGGTAGATAAATCGCCGCCTTGTGCAAGGCGTCTAAGTCCTTGCATGTCTTAGGAGGAAATCGTTGCCTTGTGTGTGGCGTCTAGGTCCTTGGGTGGCTTAGGGGAAAATCGCCGCCTTCTGTGTGGCGTCCAAGTCCTTATGCGGCTTAGGGAGTAGTCACTACCTTGTGTTCAGCGTCTAGATCGTGGTTAGATCTAGGGGAGGCTAGTAGCAAGATCTAGGGAGAGATACGCTTTAGCCTACCAGTTATTGGTAGAAGAACCGGCGAAATCAAAAGTTAACTATATTTTTCATAAGCATTAATCTCTAGCTTCATAGAGATATCATGTATATTGGTTTATCACTTATGAAATAAAAAATTATCATTTCTATTCTTATTTATTTCTAAGTATTAATTTTATTATGAAAAATTAGTTTTGATTTCTTTAATTATTTCATCAAGTAAATTAAGATTAAGAAATAAATTTTGTCAACCCTTATTCACCCCCCCCCCCCCTCTAAGGGCGCCGTAAGATCCAACACTTGGTATCATAGGGAGGTTTTTCCAAAACGACTTCACAATCAGGAATAATGGCACTTCATGATCTCGTAACCACTAGAGGGGATGAAATTTTATTAAATGAAAAATCTTTAGCACCACCATTGTTTATGGGTGAAAACTATAAAGAATGAAAAATTTTAATGGAAAAATTTCTTAAATTCTTAAATATTGAAGTTTGGAATATTACAATTAAAAATCCCCCAATTATTTTAAATAGAAATGAAATGATTTTAAATGCTAAATCATTAAATATTTTATTTTGTGCACTAGCTCAAAACATTTTCAAACTTATTTATACATTTCCTACAGCTTATGAAGTTTGGAAATATCTTGAGAATTCTTATAGTCTTCTTTCCACAGATAATGAACAAGAGCAATTTCCTAAGGATTCAAGCGAAGAAATCGATGAGGAATCATGTTTGGAGGAAGATCTATCAAATTCATCTAAGAAAGAAGAATGCAACATCACAATATTATACTCAAATGATGACAACACATCAAACGGAAGGGAAGATGAAATCTCATCAATAGAAGAGGACGATGAAGATGTCAAAGGACCTATATATTCAAATCATGCCTCATCCAAAAGTGTTCTAAGAAAATCTAATTCATCTCTTTTTGTTTCAAATTCTATTTCTACATATCACATGCTTGAAATTGCGAAACGTAGAATTAAGAAATTGAAAATTGTTAATTCAAAATTACGTTTAGAAAATATAAGTTTAAAAGAAAACGCTAAAGTAGAATCACATATTGATGTATCAAATTATCTTTCATGCTCTATAGTTGAAAGTTCTAAACCTTATTATGATTGCAATGATCTAAAAGAAAGATTCAAGGAATTAGAAAAAGGGCTTTTAATTTCAAAAGAGCATAATAAAAATTTGATAAATGAAAACAATGATATAATGAATAAATTAGAATCATTAAATTTGTTTGTGAAACAATTTTCAAGTAATAAAAACTCTTTTATTTTTAGTTTATCTTCAAAATTATTTAAGACTTCTACTAGTATTTTAAGTAAATGTATGTATAAAAGGAAGAGTAAAAATGAAAAACAACACAATTATAATTTGAAAAATAATGTCAAAACTCATAAATCTTCAATTCATTATTTTTGAAACAATTTTCATTATTTTTCACAAAATCAATTTTCTCCCAACTCTAAATTAAATGTTCGCAAATTTTTTATTAGTAATACTTTAAAAAATCACTATAATTATAAGAATCATTTTCATGACTATGGAAATTTGAAACATATTCAACCAAAGTATGAATGGAGACCCAAAATTAAAAATGAAACATTAACTCCACTTGAAATGGTTCATTCATCACTTTCTCCCCATAATCCAACACGCTATATTTGGGTACCTAAAAGAACCATCACACTCGGTTCACTTTGGATACCTAAATCTCTTATTCATTAGTGTACGATCACTTGTGTGAAGTAGAAATCAATCTAATATGAAATAGATAAAAATCTACTTCACAATATGCTAAAATGAATATTTTTTTGTGAAATTTATTTTTGTTTTTAAGCCAACATGTATTTTGGTCACTTTATATATTTTGATATATGGCTTTCACATATTAAGCCTAAAATATCTAATAAATCCAATTGAATGAAATTGAATAATAA
Organism: Platanthera guangdongensis; assembly: GCA_039583875.1. NCBI lineage: Eukaryota > Viridiplantae > Streptophyta > Magnoliopsida > Asparagales > Orchidaceae > Platanthera > Platanthera guangdongensis. The sequence continues at coordinate 28,028,787 of CM077161.1, read as the reverse complement.
GTCATATTATTTTCAAATTTCAAGTGACTTATCTATCTTATTTTCTATCATTCATACTTATCAAATTCATTGCCTATTATTATCTTATTTTTTCATTATAAATTGAGCACTGAATTCCTTATGTGATACTATCAAGTTTAATGAAATTATTCTAAAAATGGATTTAAATGCGCTATTAAGAGGTCTTAAGCTAAAACATTAAATGTGCATATTATTACATAATGAACATTATCACATAATGAATATTATTATCCACATATATTGAATATTATTATCCATGCTAGTTATTTCCTATTGTCATGATTAAATAAATTAAAAGTTGAAAAATTAAAAGTTAAATTCATAATAACTATGTTGTTTCAAATCTACTATAACTTTAAATATCAAATAAACCCATAGTTTAAGAAATCATTCTTAGGATTAAACACTTAGTATATCCATGATTATTTACCCATAGTTCATGTCTCACAATAGCAAGGGCATAGGGTTGTATGCATTAGAGATGCTAATCTGTAAATCATCTTGTCCTTAACCGGGGAAGGGTTCCAGTGGCGCCTTGCGAGGCACTGGAGGGAAAGAGTGTTAGGGGTAGCGGCCTCTTTTGTATGCATATGGAATTAACACCCCAACCTACGGCACGCATGCAGCTCCTCATGCCCATCCGTCACTTAGTAAGAGGCTAGGGTGTATACATATAGCTTGGGTAGTTTCATATAGGAAATACTAATATCATATTCATTGCATGAACATTATTTTACACATATGATTATTTATATCATGCATATTGGTTTAAACATGTGTATATTATTTTCTACTAGTTATTTTTAAAGATATTTTTTAAAAAAAACCAATAAAAATTATAAATCCATTAAAAATAAAATATGTTTGTTTACTTATTTTTTTTTTATGTGTGTTTATTGTCTTGTATTGTTATAAAAAAATCAGAAGCTATATATATAAAAAATGATTGTTATTCATTGTCATTATCAAGGATGACTAATTATATCCATTAAAGATTAAATACAATGTTTAATTTAATTTTCAAGTTTATTAAAATATTGTTGTTTATGTCATGTCTTGATTATTATCTTGTTATGTGCAATGAAATCGATTGTAGAAAATATGTGTAGAATTGTTTAGCATGCCTCTAAGTATGAGTAATATTTTGTGTTTGATAATGACTTTACACTCTCACTTATTTTAATAAGCTACATGTGTTTTTAATCTAATACTTGCATGGTTGTGTAGTGTAATAACATAATAATTAAAATGCATAAATAGATTATCTACACTACATTGAATTGTTTATTTCAATTTTTTGTTTTTCATGCACTTATTTATTAGAGAAAAGTGGTTTAAAATTTTAAATGATATTGTTTACAAAACAAGTGAATCCAGAGACCTTGATCACAAGTATAAAAAGCATAGACTAAATGACATGGAAAACTCCACCAAGCACTACTCACCCTCATGATAAGTCTTAATGAGCATTGTGAGGTTGAGCACCTTGGAAAGAATTGTAAAGTATCTTGTAGAAAACAAAAATATTCACTACTTCTCTTAGTACACTGGATCACAAAAATAAAAACAAAGTTAAAAAGAATAAAAGTGATCCCCCAAGCACTACTTCGCTCCCTGATAAGTCTTAATGAGCATTGTGTGTATGAAGCACCTTGGTACTTGTACTTTTTATGTATGTGCATTGAGATATTGTGGAAGTAATTTTATTTGTGTATTTTAATGTTGTATTATTTCATTATATATGTCATTCATTTTGATTAATACATGTGTATACTTTATCAAATCACTTTTGTACACATTATTATCACATATAAAATTTTTACTCATGAGAATTGGATCCTAATGCATATCTACACAATTCTCTACAAACTTAAGTAAATGCACTAGATAGCAAAACATGACCACTTCAATGTTTTTGTTTACTTGAAATGCAAATTTTATTACATTGTAGTTTTATATCTTTTCTTGATATTTTCAAATCATGCTTGCAATTATATCTCAATGGAATAACATTTCTTGAAACTTTAAATCAAACATCTAATTTTCAGTTTTAAACTCATTATCCTTTATATGCTCTAACTTTATAAAAAGATATTTGTTTTTAAGAATGCTTATTATACTTTCTGATGTGATTATTGCTTGCACTTATTCATGAATATTTTTTAATAAGAGGTATCTTGAAATAAAAATTCTTACTCTATCATTTCATTTATGTTATTTACTACTTTATGCTCCACCATGCTTATTTCTAATAAGTGGTATTTAACAAGCTTTTTATGACATCATATTTTCCTTCTCTACATAGAATAAACTATTTTTTGTTGTATACACTCACCTCTATCCTCCTTTGATACAATCAAAAGGGGAGAATAACTTGCATGAACTTAAAATTTTAGATGGAGTACATTATAAATTTCATAGGAAATATCTATATACTAGGAGTAATTACATAAAAAGTGCATATATTATTATATTACTCGATCATGGTTATTCTTCCAGTCAGTTATCCCTAATCAATCTTAAAAGGTATATATTCATCCCTACCCACTTTTGCTAATAACAAAAGGGGGAGAATAAATTGAGAAATCTATTGGATTTGATATTTAGGGGGAGCAAAATATATAGGGAACACTTATGTAGGGGGATCCTTCATATAAGAAGAGTATGCTTTGCTTTAAAGCTACCATGTCATAAACTTATTATTCATGCATATATTTTACCACACTAACCTATAAATATAAAGGATCTTAAACTCACAAATTTCTCACATAGGTATTTGTTATTATCAAAAGGGGGAGATTGTTGGAGCATGCATTCTGCATCTCTTAGTTTGAGAATAACAAATACAGTGATTTATTTGATCTACTCTTTTGTGTGTTTATAGTGTGTAGGTTATACATGTTGAATGAGAAGAAAAGTACTTAGTCATGGGCATGATCCAAGTGTGTTGACACTTTAGAAAAAATCAAAATGATGAGTTTTGTGTGCTAAACTTCAAACTGCCATAACTTTCAATCCGGGAGGAGTTGCGGAACGTGCCACCCCATTCCGGAATGAGATCGAGTCCTCTACACTCTGGAATTGGTTCGGATAACAAAAGTAAAAAGGAGGTATCGCCAGGCGATAGCCACTGTCGCCCGGTGATAGCTCCACGATCAAATTTTCCCGTGGAAACCTCAGAATTATGGGACACGTGGCAGTCAGATAGGATATTGCTGATTGGCGATAGCCAATGTCGCCGGGCGATATCGCTAATATATAAAAGTGACTCATTTTTCCGTGGAGATGAAGGATTGTAGAATTTGGAGTGTTCCTTCCCGTGCAACTGATTCAGAGAGCTCCAGCCTTAAAAAAACTCTCATTTTCCCAAAACCTTTCAAGTGCAAAGAAGAGACGGTTCGTGTGCAGCATCTCAGGCAATCTTTACAAGGTTTCGACGTCGTCTTCGGAGCTTCATTTTGAGGGAGTTTTTATTCTGAATTTATATTTTGTATCTTATCTTATCATCTTTGTAATGGTAGAGAAATCGTCGCCTTATGCGTGGCGTCTAAGTTCTTGCGTGGCTTAAGAGGAAATCGCCGCCTTGTGCGTGGCATCTAGGTCCTTGGGTGGCTTAGGGGAAAATCGTCGCCTTGTGTGTGGCGTCCAAGTCCTTATGTGGCTTAGGGAGTAATCACTGCCTTGTGTATAGCGTCTAGATCTTGGTTAGATCTAGGGGGAGGCTAGTAGCAAGATCTAGGGAGAGATACGCTTTAGCCTACCGGTTTTTGGTAGAAGAACCGGCGAAATCAAAAGTTAACTATATTTTTCATAAGCCTTAATCTCTAGCTTCATAGAGATATCATGTCTATTATTTTATCACTTATGAAATAAAAGATTATCATTTTTGTTCTTATTTATTTCTAAGTGTTAATTTTATTATGAAAAAATAGTTTTGATTTCTTTAATTATTTCATCAAGTAAATTAAGATTAAGAAATAAATTTTGTCAACCCTTATTCACCCCCCTTCTAGGGGTGTTGTAAGATCCAACAAAATCAACTACCTAGTACATGATTTGGAATTGGGAGCAGTGGTATTCTCCTTGAAGGTTTGGAGGCACTATCTATATGGCGTCCACTACGAGATCTTTTCCGACCACAAAAACCTAAAGTACGCTCATACTCAAAAGGAATTGAACTTGAGACAGCGGCGGTGGTTAGAATTTTTGTGTGACTATGAATTTACTTTGAACTACCACCCCGGAAAAGCAAATTCTGTAGCTGATGCTTTGAGCAGAAAGGTACCGAAAGAAAGTCTCGAGTCCCGATCAGCGAGTATGAAATTAGCTCGGATGCTCGAAGAGATGGAGATTACCCTGGTATATAAAAACCATTCGGAAGGGTATATGGAATACTTGACTGCGATGAGCATAGTCTGTGATATTCGAGACTGAATTCGAGCAGAGCAAGTAAAGGATGTGGCTCTGGCCCCGATAATCAAGTCGATTGAGGATGGGACTACTAACAAATTTGCACTAAAATACGGCCTCGTCCATTTCCGTGGCCGGCTCTACATTCCCAAGGGCAGAAAAATTCAAGAAGATATCTTGAGAGAGGCATATTGATCTCAATATTCAGTACATCCGGGTATTGTCAAGATGTACGCCGACCTGCGAAAGACCATGTATTGGCCGGGAATGAAGAGGGATGTCAGATATCTTATTACGTACTGCAAGGCCTGTCAAAGGGTGTAGGTAGAGTGCAGGAGCCCCGGTGGATTTTTACAGTCATTGTCTATCCCCGAGTAGAATTTCGAGGATGTCTCCATGGACTTCGTCCACGGATTACCTCGCTCACGCTCAGGGAATGATTCAGTGTGGATAATCGTTGACCGCCTAATGAAGGTAGCCAGTTTAATTCCTATGAGGAAAGAAGCTCATGTGGATGTTTTGGTACGCCTCTTTGTGGAGCAGTTTGTGCGGTATCATGGCATGCTAAGGACAATTGTTTCTGACCGGGATGGTCGGTTTACCTCTAAGGAATGGAAGGTTGTGCAGGCATACTTGGGTTCGCGCCTTACCTTTAGCACATCATTTCACCCTCAGACGGACGGGCAGTCTGAGAGGACCATCAGAACATTGGAAGACCTGGTGAGATTATGTGTGCTGGATAGAGGGGAGCCATGGGAAAGGCTCTTACCCCTGGTAGAATTCTCATACAATAATAGCCATCAAGATAGCATCGGGATGGCACCCCATGAAGCCCTTTACAGAAGAAGGTGTAGAACCCCCTTGTCTTTGGTGCAAGATGAGGTCCCAAAGGTTTTGGGAGTTGAGTACATCGATGATACTGATGCGGTTGTTAGACTAATACAGGACTGCATGCTTGAGGCTCAATGTCGGCAGGCGAAATATTATAATGCAAAGCACCAGATGGTGGAATTTCATGTGGGTGACAAAGCATTTCTGAAAATCTGGCCGATGCATGGAGTGTCATGGGTGCGTGTTGTGAAAAATCTTAGCCCAAGGTACGTTGGGCCTTACACTATATTAGAAAGAATTGGCCCTTTGGACTATCAGTTGGAGTTACCACCAGAGCTAGAGAATCTTCATGACGTGTTCCATGTGTCATCACTCCGAAAGGAGCTGTTATGGCACGATCAATATATCCCCACCACTGATAGGTCTGTGCGACTAGAGCCGGTGCGGATTGTAGACAACAAGACAAGGATTTTACGCCGCAAGAGTGTTCCTTTAGTAAAGGTGATGTGGTCTAATCATGGGAAGGAGGAGTATACATGGGAGCCGGTGGACTTGATGCAAAAGCGCTACCCGGAGTTGTTTCATCAAGGTAATTTTTAAAAGAATACTTTTTATGTCATGTTTTTCTCCCTATAGCCTTAGCCTATTTTCGGGGACGAAATCTTTTATTTTGCTTATAGGATTTATAACGTCCTGATTCGCGCTAGGCCCCTCGTATGCGCTTTTAAGTCAGGAGAGCTGACTTGGGCTCATGGAAGTACTGGCAGCCGGGCTTACACTTGTGTAAGGGAGGTGATGTTATTCTAGAGTAGGACACGGGTAGAGACATGAGCGTGTCCTTACCCTTGTGTGTCCAACCAGCACTTGAGATGAGTACTCTAGTTGTTCCAGAGAAGGACACGGGTAGTGGCACGGGCCTGTCACTACCCGTGTGTATGTGTACACGGGTAGAGACACGGGCATGTCCCTACCCATGCGTGTCGAGTAGAGCTCGATGAAGTGTGTCCCAAGAAGGACACGGGTAGAGACACAGGCGTGTCCCTACCCGTGTGTCTCCAGCCAGCACTCGAGTCGACTACTCGAGTTATTACATAGAATGACATGGGTAGTGACACGGGGGTGTCCCTACTCGTGTGTATGTGGATACGAGTAGTGACACGGGCGTGTCCCTACCCGTGTGTGTCGATTAGAACTCGATGAAGCATGACCCGAGCAGGATACGGTCAGAAATACAACCATGTCACTTGGACACGGGTATAGACACGGGTGTGTCCCTACCCGTGTTTGTGTATCGAAATGGCAGTCCAACCATCGACGACGCTACCCACTTAGCATGATATGGGTTGATTTTATACTGGCAATTGATGAGGCGCAAAGCTTCATGATCGGAGAGGATCACAAACTCCTTGGAGAGGAGATAGTGCCTCCAATGGTGCAAACATCGTACAACTGCATAAAACTCCCTATCGTAGTTCGAATAATTTAGCCTAGTGCCTGATAACTTCTCACTAAAGTAACTGACTGGATGCCCCTCCTGACTCAAGACACCTCCTATTCCCACCCCAGAAACATCACAAGTTAACTTAAAGGCTTTAGTGAAGTCAGGTAGACGTAAGACAGGTGCCTTAGTCATAAGCTTCTTAATGTGTTGGAAAGAATGGGTGGCAGACTTCGTCCAGGTGAACTCTCCTTTCTTCATGCATTCAGCAATGGCTGCCATGATGCTACTGAATTTCCATATAAAATGGCGATAATATGTAGCTAACCCGTAGAAACTACGCACCTCTCGTATAGTGGTCGGCTCGGGCCAGTCCTTAATGACTAGAACTTTACTAGGGTCAACTCTGATGCCCTCCGATCCAACTATGTATCCTAAGAACTCCACTTCAGGGACATAGAAAGTGCATTTCTTAAGATTAAGAAATAATGTTTCCTTTTGCAGGGTGGAATGAATCACTCTCAAGTGGGAGATGTGTTTGGCAGTGGTGGTGCTATAAATCAATATGTCGTCAAAATAGACTACCACAAACCTTCCCATAAACGGTTGAAAAATGTGGGTCAACATCCGAGAAAAGGTACTGGGAGCATTGGATAGCCCAAAGGGAATCACAAGCCACTCGTACAACCCATCCTTAGACTTAAATGCGGTCTTCCTTTCGTCTCCCTCACGTATCCTAATCTGGTGGTATCCACTCTGAAGATCTATTTGGTGAATATGGTGGCGTCAGATAAGAAATCTAAGAGATCATCTAAACGCGGGATAGGGAACCTATACTTGATCGTAATCTTGTTGATAGCTCGGTTATCTATGCACATCCGCCATGTACCATCCTTCTTGGGGGCAAGCAAGGCTGGTACAGCACATGGACTAACGCTAGTCCTAATGAACCCCTTATTCAACAGGTCCTCAATCTGGACCTGTAACGCCTTATGGGCAGCGGGATGGAGTCGATAATGGGGCTGGTTGGCCAAAGTGGAGCCCGTGACAAGATCTATCGCGTGCTGAATATCTCTAAGCGGGGGTAATGATGATGCCAACTCCTCCGGGTACATGTCCTTATATTTTTCCAATAGTGTCCATAACTCTCTGGGCAGATCACCCAAAACACTAGAATCAGGCTTCATACTCAAGAGAACTAGTGCATACATCATCCCTTTAAGAAATGGGTCCTTCACAAACTCCTTCCTACCAACTAGACTCAACGTCCTCCTCTCTACCGGGATACTGGTGTCTTTAGCCAAAACTACTGGCTCCTGTGGGATGGTCGGCCTCAAGTTAATCGTTTTGCCATTGAATTTAATTTCATGCGTGTTGGCTCTGCCAAAATGCATCACATCACAGTCATAGAGCCAAGGGCGGCCTAGTAACACGTGACAAGCGCCCATCGGTAGGACATCACACCATACCTCATCAGTATACGATTTGAATGAGACAGGTACCGGGCATCGCTTGGTAACCAGGACGGTGATCTTGTTTATCCAAGCTACCTGATATGGCGTCGGGTGTGGTTCCATGGTCAGGGCCATACGCGTGATGGCGTTCTCAGAAATGACATTCGCACAGCTACCACTATTGATAATCAACTTGCAGAGTTTCTCACTACTCTTAAAAATCTGAGAAAATATGCTTGTCCTCTTCCAATCATCTAATGGACAAAGAGTGGTCAAGATACAACGCATCACCATAAGGTGGTGATCGTCCTCTAAATCACTTGGGACCCATTTTGGGTCACTCTCCTCAGCAGCCTCATACACTAAATTAGTGGGATCGGTAGTCGTCTCTAATAGGGCTACGGCGTTAGTCTTCGTAGGGCATTCAAAGACATAGTGACCTTGAATGTTGCAAGAGTAACATGTAGCGTTGGACTTCATAACCTTTCTTATGGGGATACGCTCACTCGTGGGATTCCTAGCGTTCCTGGCAGTGATCACTACAGACTTCGACTCGGTGGACCTAAATTTTCCCTTATCGCATGATCTTCTTTGAATCTGGGGTTGAAGCCCTTTACGAAATCTAGATAAGGTGACCTCGAGGATATCCCTAAGATCACAACGCACCATACGTTCCTTCAGCTCTCCCATATATTCAGATACCGAATATGAGCCCTACCGTAGGGTGGCAAGCTCGTCGAACATCTGTGTTTGGTGGTACGCATGGACGTACTGATCAGATAGAAAATTCTTCATCACCAGCCATCCTATACGTGGGACCCCATGCCCGATTCCTAATCTCCGTTCCTCATTCATCCAATAAGTCTTCGCATGATCCGTTAACTTCATCCTGGCAACTTGGACCTTTTGAAGGTCCGTAAGGTTGTGTAATTTGAAGTAGCATTCCATATCCACTACCCAAGTAAGAAAGATCTGTGGATCACCCATACCATCGTAAGTGGGGGCATCGATCTTAATATCTCTAGTAATATCGAAGTCACGGTCTGTATGACGTTCGTGATGAGCCACTCGGGGTGAATCCACCTCAGACTCATGGTCGTCAACCGGGTGGTGACGGTTGGGCTGTCGCGCATTACTAGGTGGTTGCGCTCTCTCTTATTTCAGTAAGATATGGGCTAACACCATTCTAATGTTCATAATCTCAGTACATAGACCCTCTATGGCCTCAGCGTGTGGATCCTCGTGCTCTCTATCAGCCATTCTAGACGTAGACGGAACAGTTTACTCCGAAGCTAGTCTAGTGTGCATTCAGGTTTAGAATTTTTTTGGAAAGATGATTTTTCCTAGGGCTGTCTCTATACTGAAAACAAAATATTTTTATAATTTTCCGAAGTGATTAAAAGGTAGAGCGTGCAGAATGTTTTTTTGAATTTTTCGCTGAAAATTAAAAATTTTAGAGCGCTATCGGCAGACCAAAAAACTTTTTTTATTGTGTGTGCCGAGAAAACTCAAGTGAGGACGTTTTAATTAAGAAATTGAGACAACCTCCCTCTGATACCAAATTGGAGTAGAGGATGTCCGCTAGTCAGAGTTTGACACGAAACAAGGAGATCCTACTACGCCTGACACATCATGGTTCAACCGCACCTACACAAGCATCTATCGCCACAATACGGTTCGACACTAACGTAACACATAAACCACAAGGAGGAAGGATCAACTCTAAAATAACGATCAGAAATGAGTCGGATTATTCCCCAAAATTAATATAAAGGTTGTCAATCCCTTTTTGAGAACGAACCATGAATATAGGCTAGGATGCCCTCAAGCAAATAGGACCTACCCGATCCGGATTTGTAAAGAAATTTGTCAACAATAAAAATGACTCAAAAATTGCAAGCGATATTATTCAAAATCACGGAAATAACGGTTGCTCGATCTCCACAAAAACTAAACCAAGAAAACACAAGAGAAGGGAGGAGATGTTACCCAACCCGGATTCACCTTGCACACAAGATATGGTGGGAGAATCACTCTCCCATGGATCCACCGGCGTCACACCGAATGGGGCTGCAACCTTCTTCCTTGGAGTCGCACCGAAGGAATCCATGCCGGAGTCACACCGAAGAGGGGTGGAGGAATCAAGAGATGGCTTCACACCACCTCGAGGCGGCGGCAAGGAGGAGTCCTCTCTTGGACGAAATTCTCCTTGGGAGATTTAGGGTTAAATTGCTTCTTGTCCCTTAATTCTCATAAAATGGTTTCCATATATAGGAGTTACAAACACACATTTAACCGTCCAAGATAGAGATGAAATGTCATCCATCCGGGCGGTTAAATACACACCAAATGTTTTAAATGCAGGAAATAAATAAATAAAGTCCTCGCATGAATATAAAATTATAACCCAAGTATGGAATAATTTTATACTCTCAAATATAAAATATAAATAAAAATAAGGTAACTAAGAGCATGATTTTAAAATGAGTCTTCAAGTGGGCTTAGCACGCCGCAGACGGAGGTCTTAACATTGTCTTCCATTACCGTCGTCATGGCTCCTAAAGTCTTTATGTTGTAACGCCTCGGCAACCGGATCATCATCAAGTATGGTGACGAGGCTGCGGCATAACTTCACATCCATCTGGTAGACCTTGAATCCCTTGTGTGCAGCCTATGCAAGGAACAATCTTATGGCCTCCAACCTTGCTACAGGGGCAAAGGTTTGATCAAAATCAATGCCTCCTTCCTGCATGTACCCCTTAGCTACCAGTCTTGCTTTGTTCTTGGTTATAATGTCATTTTCATCAAGTTTATTTCTGTAAATCCACATGACTTCAATGACCGTATGTCCATGAGGTCTGGAAACCATCTTCTAGACTTTGCATCTTTTGAACTGGTTCAGTTCCTCTTGCATGGCTACTATCCAGAATTGATCTGTGTTGGCCTCCTCAAACTTCTTTAGCTCCACTTGTGACAGGAAGCTTGCATACATAACTGCATTCAAATTTCTGCTTCTTGTCATTACTTCAAGGCTTGGTTCACCAATAATTTGGTGAGCAGGATGGTCTCTTAAATGCCTAATTGCTAGAGGTAATCATCTTTCAGGAACAGCTTCAGTAATAGTCTCTTGCTGATCATTCTCTGCTCCAAGTGTTTTTAGTAGGACTTTTGGAGTATCCACTTCATCTTGTATAACTGGTTATGCTTCCTTGATGGTCAGATTATCCATCATATGTTTCGTACCTACAGTACTGGAATAAGGGCTTGGTAGCTCCCTGTTAATCATGCTGGACTCATCAAAGACTACATGCACAGACTCTTCTACAACTTGGCTTTTCAAGTTGTATACCCTATAGGCTTTACTATGATTATTATACCCAACAAAAATCTCATCAAAGGACTTGGTAGCAAACTTAGTCACATAGGACTTTCCATTATGGAGCACATAGCATTTACTACCAAAACTTCTAAGATAACCCAGATTTGGTTTCTGCCCTTCAAGATCTCATAGGGAGTCTTCTTGTGGCTTTTGGTGATAGTGGTCTTATTAAGGACATGACATGCAGTATTTACTACATCAGCCCAGAAATATTCTAGGATATAGGTGTCACTCAACAAGGTTCTTACAGCCTTTATGAGAGTTCTATTTTTCCTTTCAACAATCCCATTTTGTTGGGGAGTTCTAGGAGAAGAAAATTCTTAATGAATCCCTTGCTCTTCACAGAACTCTGTCATGCCTTCAGACTGGAATTCAGTTTCATGGTCACTCCTGATCTTGACCACAGAACTGTTAAACTCATTCTGAACTTCCTTGACAAACTTGATGAAGATGTCAAGAGTCTTATTCTTTTTATTTAGAAATAACACCCACGTAAACTTGGAATTATCATCAACCACCACAAGGGTGTAGACTATCCTACCTAGACTATTAACATACATAGGACCAAATAGGTTCATATGCAAGAGGTATAAGCACCTCACAAAGACTTTGAAACTAATGCCCTTGAAGAAAGTTTTGGTCTGCTTACCCTTTTGTCAAGCAGAGCAAATGCTATACTTGGTGCATTTCACATTTGAACAATTCCTAACTAGCTCTTGACTAAAGAGCTTGCCAATAGTCTTGTAATTCAAGTGAGCTAGTCTCTTATGCCACTGGACACAGTATAAGACTTTTCATTTGCTATAAGATAAATAGGAGAGTCTGAGTCTAGACATAGAAAGTTTAAATAGTAAACATTTCCACTCCTAGTGCCCGTTAATATGACATCTTGGTCACTTGATCTCCTAATCAGACACTCATCCTTGTGGAAGACAATAACATAGCCAAGATCAGAGAGTTGGCTTATACTTATAATATTGTGTTGCAACCCTTCAACATAAGCCACATTAGTGATGGTGACTATATCATTGGTGATCCTACCATAGTCTCTTTTTACCCCTCTATCAGAACCCCCAAAGATATCCTTGGGTCCATTTTTCACTGGGGTGTACTCCTTCAAGTTGCTCCTTATCCCAGTAATATGTCTGGAACAACCACTATCCAAGTACCATATAGGGGTATGGACACTTGGACTAACATGCAATATATAGTTTACTTTACCTTAGGGTCTCAATATCTATTGGTTCCTAAGAGCGTATTAGTCTGTAACTGAACATGTCCACAAGCAGGTTTTCTGACTGGTGGACTTACTCTAGCTCTGGCCAAATTAGGATTGTGCCAGCAGTCAATGGCATAATGGCCTACCTTTCCACATCACCAACAATCATGAATGTTGTATCTTCTTATTTGTGTAGGCCTTATAGTTAGTTTGACTGTAGTCTTGACAGAAGGCAAAGGTACATCAACAATTTTCTGATTCCTTTTAGCAGGATTTGACTGAAGGTTAGTCTGCTTGTTGGCATATGCGACCTATTTTGAATCCAATCAACACCATATTTCTTTTCAGACTGCGTGCTCTTGATGGCATTAGAAACAGCCATATCAGGTAAGCTAACAGACTGACCCTTAGTCAGATTTTGTGCTGACAGGTTCTGAAAATTGGTTGCAGCTATATTTTTGAGAGGGGGGTTGTAGCACCAAAAACAAATGGTCCATGATGGGCCATTTGAATTTCTTTATGGGCAGCCTTAAAGTCACTTACCTTTCTATCCCTTCCACAATGGCTGAGAACATCTTTTGTTCCACTTGTGGAAGCATCATTCATATCATGACCATAAATACTTTCCTGGTCATACCTATTTGAATGGAATATCACCCTCTTGAATGGGATAGGTGGCCTAGATTCCATGGGCACAATTGAAACTTTCTCTTTACCTTTGAGATGGGCTGGTCTTCTATTACGCTTAAATCCCAACCCCTTCTTACCCTTCTATGAGGAGAAGGAGTCTATCAAGGGCAACACTGTATTTGGCTGAGAGAAACTTTCCACAATACCTTTCTCCCTCTTGAGCTTTTCCTCAAGATCTCTAATGAGACTATTCTTTCTCTTGATAGCCTTCATCTGGATGACTGAAAGTGTTTTTAGTTGACTGAGTTCCCTCATGTTCTGATTCAGCATAGAGGATGTTTCAGCAAGCTGGGAAGCAACTGCCAGAAGAGAAAGAATCTCCTTAGCATGTTACTTAGTCAACTTCTTGCACCTTTTAAAGGCATCAAGAAGTTCAGCATATCTGTCAATCAGTTGATTGACATCACCGTTTGAGCCAAAATCATCTTCATCATTAGATGAAGAGACTTCTGTACAAGGACTAGTCTCATACCAAGACACAGAGTTGGATATGGAATGTACCTTATTTTGACCAGGCTGATCATAGCTACCCTCTTCATCATTCATTGCCATCAGCCCTCTGCAGCTATGGGCATCTTCATCCACCTCTGAGTCACTGTCTGATAGTGTCAGAGGGGCCCTGATTCCTATGCTCACTGGAGGATAGACTTCTCCTACTGTAACAGCTTTATCTTTAGCAGCAGCAACAACTAGCACAATGTAGGCTTCCTCTACTTCAGACTTATATGATGATGAGTCTGTCCAACCTTTCTCTTTCTTAGCCACAAATGACTTTTCTTTCTTTCCCTTTTGCTTTTGGTGAGATTTCTTCTCAACTATCCTCCCTTCTCTTCACTGGGCAATCAACAATGACCTTCTGAACTTGCTGGTGTCGGTGAAGTTGGCACCAGCTAACAGAACTTTTGGTTCTAGCTAGAAGACTTCAAGTTATTTCATTGCAGCAACGGTGAGTAAGATGAAGTGCAGCCGAAACCTTTTTGAATCAGTAAAAACCCTAAAAGTCATCCTTTGCATCTTGGCTGTTCTCTTCCTTTTGTAGTTTGATAATCAACGGCCATTAAAAAGCAGTAGGCCCCGCTTGTAGCTTCCAACTGCACCTTGCTTTAATGGAAGAAGACGTACAGTAGCTTCTCGGCAGAGTTTGTCGTGTTTTGTAGCTTTTCCAAGCTTGATTTGAAGTAGGTTGACTTTGTCAATTTTGCTGACGTCATCACTTGTGGACTTAGCCAAAATCGAGCAACATTAGTATAAACGTTGAGTGAGTATGCCTCACTCAACGCCAAAACACTTAGATAGAATTTTGTATATCTAGGCGTTAACAGCGTTGAGTGAGCAAGCCTCACTCAACGTTTTTTTGCCTTAGCTTATTCTTTATCCTTTTTTGCATGCATGGCATTGAGAGCGTTGAGCGATCATACTTCACTCAACCCCTTATGCCTTAGCAAATTCCATGCTTCTTCAGTATATTAAGTGCTGAGATCATTGAGTGAGCACGCCTCACTCAACCCATTTTGCTTTAGCCACTTTCTAAATCATGGCGTTGAGAGTATTGAGTGAGCATGCCTCACTTAATGCTTTCTGCCTTAGCCAGATTTTTCTTCACCTTGGCATTGAGAGACTAAGCTCCACTCAACGCATTTGGACTTATCCAAATTTTTGTGTCTGAAAACACAGGCTCTGACTGAATGAGATACAGTCAATGCTTTATCATATGGTATTGAGTGAGTTTGCCTCACTCAACGCCTGTGGACTTAGTCAAATTTCAGCACAGATTTTCTGTGGCTTTGACTGACTGAGCTTGTCTCACATCCTTTTGTTGTATGTTGTTAAGTGAGTTGACTTCAGTTAATGCATGTGGACTTATCCACTTTCTCAGCTTGCCACTCCTTTGGCTTTGACTATATAGGCTCCATTCAACACTATAAGTCATCTAGCGTTGAGTGAGTAACCTTCACTCAATGCCTGTGGACTTAGACAGATTTCTGTCTGTACATAACTTAGGTAATTGTTTAACTGATTTAGCGACTTAGTCTATCTGTCTCATCATTGTTACTTGGACTAACTCCATGCATGTCATTAACAAGATTGACTTCCTCAAATCTAGGATATTGAGGGCAATGGACCCAACACCTTCATCACTCAACACAGTTTCCTTTGACAGCATTACTGACAAAGCGTTGAGTGACCATTCATCACTCAATGCATTTGTACTTAGCAGAATTCTTCTGGTTGAAGGCGTTAAGTGAACCTTCTTCACTCAACCCTTTTGGACATGGCATTTAACCTTACTTAAGGCATTGCGTGAAACTTCTACACTCAACGCTTATGTACTTAGTTGTATCTTTGATAAGGCATTGAGTGAACCTTCTTCACTCATTGCTTATGTACTTAGATAGATTTCCTTTGAGTAGGTGTTGAGTGAAAGGCTTTCACTCAACTCTTCTAGATTTTGCCAGATTTGAGTCCAGCACCACTGAGGCTTTGAATGTCTTAGCTTCTGTTAATGCTTTTAGGTCTGTGGCGTTGAGTGAAGTGTACTCACTCAATGCTTCTAGACTTGGGCAAATTTCTGCCTCTCTAGTATCCTGTCTTGAGTCCAACCAACCTTATGACCCTGTCAACCTTTCTAATCAATGAATAGAGGACAACCTGCATACATTGAACTAGAACATTCATCAAACAAAAACATGTGTATACTATTGACTTGAGGGCCTTCTTCAAATCTTGGACATTGTGATCCAACCCAACAGGCGCGGATTTACCACTCTACCCGCGTGCCCAACGAGAATTCTCTCAGCTGTTTCCAGCCTCTGCTTTAAAGTCACAACCTCTCCTGACTGGAGATTTAGCGAGTCATTAACATCGGGCAGGTTCCGTGATAGGCGAATTCTATGGCGCGCTGTCATATGAGCAAGCTTAATGGCGTGGAGCTGGGCTCGCACGCTCTCATACGCGAGTGCTTGTGTAGTTGTGTCATCATAGTAGGTTGCATTGTCCCTCCATTAAAGCCTAAAGAAGAAGGCATATACTTGACCGTAGACGGTCTCTCCCTCCTACCAGGAGGGAAGGATGGTACAGATAGAGGCCATGTTGGCTTCTCTATCCTAGAGCAGTAGGGGCTCGTCGGCGTCGTCCAGCAATTTCGCGCCCATGCCAAAATTCTGGTGAACTCTCGACACCATTTCTCTTCTGGCACTACCAAGTTCCTGACAGCCTCGCTGGAGATCGTACTGGCGGTCTCGCTCATGACCAGGTTTTATGCGAGAGGAGCCGCGCTAAACTCCTTTCCCTTTGAAAGTATTGTGGCCTTTGGCTTCTTGGGGATTATCAAGACAAGGAGAGCATTGGGTTTTCGCTTCTGACCACTTATATTTAGCAAGGATCCTGGGTCGCTCCTTCAAGCCATGACAACGGCCTCCGTGCATGCATATTCGAAGGAGAGAGCCTTGCCGCTCGCATAAGGCGAATGAATGGGTAGGTCTTGCACCCCTATGCATATAGTTGTTAGTAAATATTCTCAAGGAGAGAAAACCAAGCCTAAAATTCAGAGAGACGGAAGATACCTTCATCGACAAGCACTGGAAGTAGCAAGTAGACGCTCCTCCTCAAGTAAGGTACACCAAAGTCCTTCTAGAAGAAGAATTATTGGAGTTTGGTCTAGTGACCTCCAAGACTGGGAGGATGATAGGTCGATTCATCATGTTGAACATGCGGGAGGGGGACGTTGTCAAAATTGCCTGACATGAAGACAAATTTGCGGATCCAATAGTGGTTCTTGTTGGCGATACCAATGGCCTTGAGGTTGTTGCCAGATAAGAAGGTGATTCCATCCTTCTTGGCCCTGAAGTTCAAAAGCTTGTGAAAGACTGGAACACTGACCTATATTCGCTCCTCCCTCATGTAGCAGGAAAATGCTACTAGCAAAGCGATGGAGTTGGAATTGAGTTGAGCGGGAACAACTTTGAAGTATTGATGGGCATAACGCACCTCCAGCCACATGTGGAGGCAGAGCCCTACCTCAAATTGTTCTGCGGGTATCGCGAGCTCATTCGGCGAGATGTGGCTTAGTGATTCCTCCTTCCTCGGGTGACGTGCAGTGAACCCAGGCGAGATATAAATCCCCACCAGTGAATGGTATTCATCCTCCATTAGGTTGTAGTTATGAAAGGGGTAGTCGGCGAAAGCTGTGGAGAACTTGGTTCGACCATCCGGATCACCAGTCATCGCGCTAGTATTGGAAAGTGAATGTAAAGCGCGAGTGCAAGATAGAAAAGTTAAAGAGAAGAGGGTTAAGGCTATCGAGTGGTAGTAAATACGGTGGTTGTGGGGGATATTTATAGAAACTATTGGGTGGGAGGGATCCAGGTCAAGGGGTGTGAGGATAGCCAACTCGTCGCGCCCCGCCTGGGTCCTTGGACCGATCTCGCAGTCCCCCACTCGTCGCCAAGTCCGAGATAATACCATATTTTAGGCTTTAAAAGGATATCAGTGAGAGAAAATAAAATTCAGGAGGCAAGATCGTAAGAAAGAATCAAGTGAACATTCACATTCGCAATATTTATATGACAAGAGTTATGCTTGACAACCAATAGAGGTAAAATGTTTTGCAGGTTCAATTAGAAAAAGAAGTGGCAGGGGGAGAGTGTTGGTAGGCTCATCATGGGGCCATTACCGTTATCCCCGGTCTCTCCTCCATACCCTAGGTGGCACACACAAATATCGATGCTCATGAATAGCTCGCATCTCCTTTTGCGCTAAACATAGTTGATCCTCAGATCACGCGATTTGGATTCCAGGGTAGTCCTTCCTACTTCCAGCTCCTCCGCTTAACTCGTCCACTAGCTATGAATATTTGTCTTCTAGGCTGAGCAGTCGTTCCTCGATGGAGTCTTGGTTCTCCTGAATCTAATTATAGATCTCACGTAGCATGAGGTTATGTTTTCGGAACAGCTTGGTCTTCTGCCTCTTTAGTTCCACAGCATCCTTCGGGTCGCCCAAGAAAGTTGTTATTGAGTCAGGAGAGAGAGGTGGCAAGAATTCCTCATCAATCTCAACATCAGTCGATGAGATCTCGTGATAGATTGTTGTGGATAGGATCAGTCGTGCACGATCTAATTCTAGTAAGAACAAGGCGAATGCGCTTATTTACCTGGCAAAGTATCAACACCTCTGCCCATGTGTCGGCTAGAGGTATTGGGCCACCACTTGAAGGTTGTGTCGAAGGTAATATGCGCCTTATCAAGCCCTAGGTGGAGAGGCGTCTGTTCGGCGGCAGGATTACTGGCTAGAGGCGAGAGGATAGGAACCCCTTCTTCCAGGAGGGAGGTGTGAGCCTGAGGTGAGATTTGGAAGAATCAGGCGGGCTGGGGACTTGGGCGGTAAAGCACTTATATTTGTGGTCCCAAAGGCGGGATCTGCGAGAGGTATAAGTAAGAGAAAGGGATAAGAAATGAGTGCACAAAAGGTGGCTTACTGGGGGTATGTGGTTGCTCACCTGGGATGATTTGGGTATTGGTCTTTGGGGCCAGATGATCGCCCCCAACTTCTAGCGAGTGCTAGCCGACATTCGATGTCACTTCCCTGACGTCTTTCTCCTTCGAAAGATTTTCCTGTGAGTAACCACAATGATGTCAATTATCTTCCTTCTAGAAAGGTAGTGAGTGGAGGAATGAGTTTGAATACCTGTGGAGTCCCATGGTGTGTTGATGGAATCAACGGGATGGACCCGCCCACCATCACATCGCGCCTGACCATCTTGGCCTTTTTTAGCTTTGTGGTTGAGCTCGAAGCTTTCTGAGAAAGGCAGGCAGCAAACCCAGCAATAGAATACTTAGACTCCTCTCTCATGGCAGCAAGTTGGTCCTGAACTTCTTTCAAGAGCGCCATTATGAACTAGAGGCATGGTAGAGGGCCGAAACGGGTGGGAAGAGCAAGAATCACCTACCTGTGACTAGGTATATATAGCAGAGTGGGGGGGGACTATTGGGAATTGTGCCCTACAATGTTCCTCAGGATTTGAAGGGGCATAACCAATCATGCTAAGAAGCTAATGTATTTGATGTGTGCTTTAGTTCATGCATGCAGGTAGTCCATGATTGGACAGGTGAAGAAAATGAGTATGGTAGTAAACTCAAATTTCGTCGAGCTCAGCTTAAAGTTCGTCGAGCTCAGCTCGCTGGTCATCGAGCTCAGCTCAACATTCCTTGGAATAAGCACAAGGGCTCAGGTTTCAAATTTCGTCGAGCTCAGCTTGAAGTTCGTCGAGCTCAGATTGTAATTTGTCGAGCTCAGCCTACAAATCGTCGAACTTAGCTCAACACTTGTTAAGCTAAAGCCAAAAAAATCAACTAAGGCAAAAAGTGTTGAGACCGCAGAGAAGATCAGAGTTCGTTGAGATCAGCCCACAGATCGTCGAACACAACTAAAGCTAGAGAAACTGACTAAGGCATAAAGCGCTGAGACCGCTGAGATAGCCGAGAAGAAGGCATTAAGACCATTGAGACAACTGAGTTAGCTGCGAAGAAGGCATTGAGAGTGCTGAGACAGCTGAGACAAAAATGGCTGAATATTTCTAAGTCCAGAAGCATTGAGTGAAACATGTTCACTCAACGCTTCTAATGAAGAAGGAAGCGCTGAGATAAAACTAGCTGGATTTCTCTTAGTCTAGAAGCTTTGAGTGAAGTAGGTTCACTCAATGCTTCTAATAAAGAAGGAAGCTCTGAGACAGTTAAGAGGAAATTCGCTGAGATAGAAGATTATCTCAGCTGAGAAGCAAAGACCGCTGAGACAGAACCGCTGAGACGGAGACTTGTCTAAGCTAATAAGAAGAAAGCGTTGAGACAAAGGCCTATCATAGCTATTAAGAAGAAACCACTGAGACCGCTGAGACAGAACTGCTGGGACAAATCCAGTGTGTTGGATCCCTAGTTGGATTTATGCTAGGTTCACTAAGTTAGGATGTTTGACCCAACATGTATAGCCAGGGTCATGTATGAGTTCTAGAGTCTAGGCTATGTCCTTAGAATCAGCACTACTTGGACCAGCTATCAACAGACTGCAAAAGACTCAAGACTTAGAGAAATATAAAAGACTCGGAAAATGAGTTCGACGTTCGTCGAAATCAGGTCGACGAAAGTCGTGCTCAGCTCGACAAAATCAGAGACAATTCTCTGAGCTGAGCTCGACGAACTTAAATCTCAGATCGACAAATGCCAAAGTATACTTCAACACCAAGTCCAGAATTCTTCACACTTAACTCCAGTCGACGAAGTTAGAATATCAGCTCGCCAAAGTTGGATCTTAGTTCGATGATTTCTCGATCATCTACTTCAACACTATAAGACCAGAAATAACTAAGTATTCTAAGTCCAGAATCACACTCCAGTCGACGAATTCACCTTCTCAGCTCGACGAACTTAGACCACAGTCTTGGCAAGATTTATCAAGTAGCAGTTAGAAGTTCTAAGCTCGACGAAACTAGTTCTCAAGTCGACGAACCCAGTTCTGAGGTCGACGATTTCTGGACATATTACTTCCACATTCTTAATTCCAAGAAACATAGAATTCTGTTATTCAGTCGACGAAGTAATACTCTCAGCTCGACGAACTTGATGCACAGAATTGACAGGTCTAGAGAAAGCAGTTGTCAGTTTTTAGGTCGACAATCTTGGATCCTAGCTCGACGAACAAAGATTATCAGGTCGACGAACTTGACTTCTCTGCTCAATGAACTCTGGACACAGATGGACGAATTCTACTCAACGAATTCTGTAAAGTTCCAGACTTAGAAATTTCTCTCCCTCTATCCTTTTTCTATTGCAATAATTCCTGAGTAATCAATGCATAAATATTCTCTGAATATTACCATTAGAAGCAAGCATTGATTACGGTCTTCATCAGGATTATTTCTTGTCGTTTTTCCATGGGGCAGTTGGGGAAACCAATCAATGCAAATATTCTCCAGGCCGTCAGAATTCAATGTAGAGAGGAATTCAAATTTCAAAAGGAAATTTATATGGAAAATATAAAAGAGATTTTCTTTGTCTTCCTGAATAGCTCTCTAACAGTAGTTAGAAATATACAGTGAACAAGGATTTTTCTTTATCTCTCTCGACAGCACATAGATAATATACAGACTACAGGCTCACAGGGCAACAATACTGTCAAGAGATAAAAAGCCCTAGCCCTAGACCAGAGAAAACAACATCAAGCTGAATAAGAAGAAGAACAACCATTCAAGATCAAGAGTCTTCTTCTGTCTTCATTCCAGGATTCTTCAAAGGATAACAAACATTCAATTTGTCAAGAAGTTCCTAGAATTCATCTGGTTAAAGCAAAATCTTGAAGACCTATCACCCTGCAGCAAAGCTTCAACTTCTTGAACCATTCAATATCTCAGGGGGAGCTCTTTGCTAAAATCAATATCCACAAAAGTCTTCTCAGTTGTATCTGAGAAAGAGAAGACAAAATCACTCTCTCATCCCCCACTGTATAAAGGGTTCTTAACTCCCTTCAAAAGTTATTCTTGGTTGCAAGTCACCTGATCAAAAGACTTGAGGTTTGCTTTTTGAGCACCTATCAAAAGCTCACTGGTGGCAGTCACCAGATCAAAAACCTGAGTGGATTCCTACCAGAGTGGTAGAAGAGTGGATGTACCCAAATTTAGGGGAACCACTATAAAATTCTTGTGTTGTCTGGGTTGCTCTTTTCTTTTGTTCTTGATGTGGCTGTGCTTTCTAGGTTGCTGTGTTTTGTGTTTTTAATTTACTTTCTGCAGCACTAGAACTAGATTGAATTAGTTAGAAAAATTTTATAAACCCTAAATACTCTATTCACCCCCCCCCCCTCTAGAGTATTTCAGATCTAACCCTTACTTTCACAGTGAAAATTCACAAGTCCAGAAGTGCTGAGAGCCAAGACAGAAGGTGTTGAGTGACTTAACATCACTCAATGCTTCATGGATTTCTAGAATATTTTCTAAGTCCAGATGGTGATGACCTTTGCTGACGTCATCAAAGTAAACTCACATGTAGTCATTGCGGGAAAGCTGCAGTGGCGCTGAAAGCTGCATTGTCCTTTTCTGAAGAAGGTGGGGCTCACCAAACTTTAGTTGGAGCCCACATGCAAATGTGTCGTTGATTCAAATCAATGCATATAAAAAGGAAAAAAGAAAAGGGAATAGGGCAACGAACAAAAAATGAAAGAGATTGAACGGAATAAAGAAAATACAGAAAGGTGGTTGGACATCATCTTCTCCATCAAGCTTGAATGCTAAAGTCTAGCAGGGATTGCCGCCAAGACAAAGGAAGTTAGCTGAGCTCTTCAAGCTCAGCAAGATAGTTCTTTCAAGAACAGTGAAGATGATTCGTCCATTCCGCAAGCTGGTTGCTGCTCTTCTGTGCAGCAGAAAAGAGTTAGTTGTAGAAGAGGACTAATTCCTTATACAGTAAGTGTGCTAGACTGAAATTTGCTCAGTCCAGTAAGGTAAACTCAGAAATACATCCCTGAGTCACCTGTTTATCTTTCTTAAATCATTATGTTCTATTTTCTTGTAGGATTCAGTTTATCTTAATCTGAGTGTAGGGCACCTTGTACCTGAGGTAGGTGACTAATTAGTCACTGAGATAGGTGCCCTATTGGGGTATTGAGGAAGGATACAAGTGTGGATCTGAGCTGAAGGGATTTATTGCCTGAGGTAGGAGAGTGTTTCTCTCTGAGGTAGGATCCAAGTGTGGATCTGAGGTAGGGCTATCCTCCCAGCCTGAGTGTAAGGCCTTGTGCCTGAGGTAGGTAATTAGAGAGTCACTAAGGTGTAGGTGACAAGTATGTCACTGAGTTGTAGGCCTTGGAGGAGGCTGAGCTGTAGGTACCTGGAAGGGTACTGAGTTGTTGGAGTGCTGCAGCGCTCTGAGAGTATGGTTGTGTGCTTGAAGCTGTGGGGCTAAAGTGCTTGAGTTGTAGGCTTTAGAAATAAGGCTGAGGTAGGTGATCAGTGGATCACTGAGCTGTAGGAGCTCTGCAGAGCTCTGAGGTAGGAACTCTTGTGGTTCTGAGTTTGGATTCTGTGAAGAATATGTGTTATAGGTTGAGGTCCTGAGGTGTATGCTCTGAGGAGCATTTTGATGGAGTTTGTGCCTAGTCTAACAAATTAGTTGGATAAGTGGGATGAAAAGTGGATGTACCCAATTGGGTAACCACTATAAATCGTTGTGTTTGTTGTGTTGCTTGTTTTCCTTTTTATTGCAGGATCTAAGGACAAGCACTCGATAGTTTGATTGAAAACAACAAAAGAATTGATAAAAATTCAAAGTCATATTCACCCCCCCCAGGTGATTAGCTAACCTTGAGTTAAATAACTTTCAAGTGATATCAGAGGGAGGTTGCTCAAAAAGGATTTAATAATCTGAGTATACCTCCAAGGTCAGCTATAAGATACGATTATGGGGTCTGGAATGAACTATAAGGAGCTAGGGACCATGAAGTTGCCCATCTACAGGAAGGAAGGATTTGGCCTTTGGAAGCAAAGGGTCATACTGTTCATGGAAGCATCTGACCCTAGGATCTATATAACAGTAATGGAAGGTGCTTTTATCCCAACAAAGGCTTCCACCATAGATCCTACTATGTGAGTGCCTAAGGTGTTGGATCCCTAGTTTGGATTTGTGTTAGGTTCACTAATTAGGATGTATCTGACCCATATTGTATAGACAGGGTCAAGTCTTTGAGTCTTAGAGTTTAGTCTAAGTCATTAGGTTCAACCTTCATGGACCAGCCAGCAGAAGACTTCGGGAGACTCAAGACTTAAATGAATCCAGACTTTAAATTATTAGTTCGAAATTCTTCAAACTCAGCTCGATGATTGTCAATCGCAGATCGACGAACTCAGAAATCATTCTCTAAGCTGAGCTCGATGATATTCGAGCTCAGGTCGACGAAGTCTGGAGTTCAGCTTCAACACATTCTTTCTAGTTTACTTTCGCTGAACTCGGCTCGACGAAGATAGATTTTGTGCACAATGAACTTGGATCGTAGATTTGGCAAGTTATTCATAGAACGCAGTTCGCTGAGCTTAGGTCGACAAACAGGATTTCTCAGCTCGACGAACTTTGATCTCCGGTCGACGAAATCAGTTCAGAGGTCGTTGATTTCTATCCAAGCCTGACTTAGAGTTTTTCCCTCTTTTTTGTCCTTATTGTCGATCTAAGTTCGACGAATTTTGCTGAACTTGGTTTTTGACATCTTTCTTTTGTTTTCTATTGATATTGTCTAAGGGATTTGACTTATTTTCTGATCTGGGTTTTTCAGTTAGTTTCTCTTTTCTTTAGCAGTGATAAACTTTATGGGAGTGGAAAGTATATTCTTCTTTATTATGGGGGGTAAACCTGATGAAGCACCCAAGCCCAGCCTGCCATTTAATCTGGCATTTACTGTGTTTGTGATATCCATCAGCTTGAGGCTTCTCCCATTGAGAGATTGCTCAAGTTGTTTTGCCTCACATAATTCAGATTTTAATTTGATTATCTGTTCATTAGGAAGAGTCAATTGGTCAGTTAGTTTTCTGTTTTCTGTGCTGACAGATTCTAGATTTTCTAGTCTAGTCCTCAGGGTTTTTATCTCTTTCTCTGAGTTTATTAAATCCATGCACATAGTTTTAAATTCTACTTTAAACAAATCAGAATTGAAATCAAAACTGGAAATCACCTGATCAGCCTCTGAGTCTGATGCACATTCATCTTCAGAATCCTCTTCTGATCCATAGTTGCTTCTGGAGGCATCTATTGCCATTAGGCATACCTCCTTGGATCTGTCTTCTTCCTCTTCTTCACTGGAGCTAGAGGAGGATGTTTCTTCTTCTGTGTCACTCCAGGAATCAGCAACAAATCCTTTGTCCTTCCTTTTATACTTGTTGGAGGAGGGTTTGCTGCTTTGTTTTCTTCTGGAATCCTTGTCCCTGCCCTTATCCTTTTTCTGATTTTCTGGGCATTCTGAAATATAGTGCCATGGCTTTCTGCAACCAAAACACACAACCTCCTTAGTTGGTGTCTTGTCATATTTGGGTTTATCATCCTGCCTGGATGATTTTCTTTTAAATCCTATCTTGCCATTTTGTAGAATCTTTTGGCAAAGAGGCTCATTCACTCTTCATTGGAGGTAGATGTTTCACTGTCTTCAGAAGCTTTGAGGGCCAAGCTGTGCTCCTTCCTAACTGGTGTAGTTGTCTTCTATTCTGCTGCCTCTCTTGATTTGACAAGCTGCTCATATGACTTCAGCTTGCCTAGCAGAGATTCTGTTGAGATCTCATTGAGGCTTCTGGCTTCTTTGATTGGCCAGATTCTGGAGTCCCATGAACTGGGGAAACACATCAGTATCTTATCATTCACCTCAGTTAAGGTGATGTCCTTGTCAAGGGTCTTGAGTTCACTAATAATTGAACTTAATCTATTGTACATCTCAGCCACTATTTCTGTCTCATCCTTTTTGAAATTCTCATAGAGAGAAATGAGACTGGATCTCCTATCCTTTCTTTCAGCAGCTGAGCCTACTACCATTTGATTGAGAGAGTCTCAAATGGCCTTGGCTGAGGTGCACTCAGCCACCTTCTGAAATATGTCATCTGACATTGTTTGGGCCAGAATATTCATAGCATTTGCATCAGCCATCTTGGCTTTCTTATAGGCTTCAGTGTTGTCTGGAGGTGGTACTGCACTCAGATTAGTTGATGTGCTGGCAAAAGTTGTAGGAGCTGGAGGAACACCTGTTGAGATGACAGAGAAAATATCCTCATCAATGGAGTTCATATATAATCTGATTCTTGCCTTCCAGATGGCAAACTTGTTAAGATTGCACACTGGAGGTCTGATGCTTGTATAATCCTTGTTTTGGGCCATGTCTGTGAGAACAAAATCTAGTAACAGAATAAAAACAAAGAGATCTAACTAAGGAATCTTTGGGTTCAGGTGTTAGCCTGTACAACCAATCAGGTAGGGTATGTTTAACCAACCTCCCTCTGATACCAATTGAAAGTGCAGTTAGATCTGATATACTCTAGAGGAGGGGTGAGTAGAGTATATGGTGATTTTACAACTTTTAACACTGTTGTTGTATTTTAGGTGTGTGTGTGTGTGCAACAAATACAATAAATCAGAAAGCAGCAAAGGACAAATCACAGCACAATCACAGAGCAAGGCCAGAAAACAAAAAGGAAAAGAAAGCAACCAGATGACACAAGAATTTTATAGTGGTTCCCCAAATCTGGATAGTCCACTCTTCTACCACCCTGGTAGGAATCCACTGCAGGAAGGGGTTGATCATGTGTCCTGGCACCAATGGGGTTTTGATCAGGTTCCCAAAAACCAAACCCTTAAGTCTTTTGGTGGAAGACTTGCAACCAGAATAATTTTGAAGGGAATTAAAACCCTGTACAGAGGTGGAGTGAGAGGGTGAAGAGGTCTTCTCTTTCTCAAGTCAACTGAGAAGACATGTGGAATGTTGTTTAGCAGCTTTGCTCCCCCTGAAATGTGGAATGGTTCAGGAAGAAAACTAGAGCACTACTTCAGGGTGATAGGTCTTCAAAGACCTAGAATTCCAGGTCCAGAGAAATTCTTCAGGAACTTCTTGCAACTGATATGAATGTATTGTTTTGAAGTTCTCCTGAGTAAAAGCCGATGAAGAAGACTCTTGATATTGATGTAATGTTCTTCTTCTTCTAGATCAATTTCTCTCTGGGCCAAGAATGAATTCCTTTTCTTGTGTTGTCTGAATCACTATCTATGTTGTTCTAGATGCTCTGGTGTTGTGTCCTTGTTCAATTTCTTCTAGTTTTTGTATGTCTCTTTCTGTCATGGAGAACATTCCAATTTTTGAATGTCGAGCAGTAATGACAGACGACCTGGAAAGGAAGCAGCAATTAATTATTTCCCCAACTGTTTCCATGAGAAAACGACATGTAATAATCCAGAATTAACTGCGCATCCTAACGGTAGTATATGTGAAAAACTGCCATTAATTATCCAGGAATCAGCGCCATGGAATGAGACGGGAACGGAAGAGGACCTAGTCTGGAATCGTCGACCGAAGAACAGAATTCGTCGAACAGAGTCTTGAAGTCGTCGAGCTACGCTGAGTTCGTCGAGCTGAGCTGAGTTCGTCAAGCTTCGCTGAGTTCGTCGAGCTGAGCTGAGTTCGTCGAGCTGACAGTCTTCATTCGTTGAATAGACAATCTTCAATATCAGACAAACATCATTTGTCGAGCAGAGAACCAAATTCTTCGAGCTGAGAATAAACTTCGTCGACATGAGAAAAGTTCTGGACTTGGACGAAATACTCTGCATCTGCTGATAAGCTGTGTCGACACAAAATAGTGTCGACAGATTGGTCTTGGTGTCGACACAACTCCCCTGGTGTCGACATATTGGTCTAGGTGTCGACACAAAACCTCTGGTGTCGACACAAGCTGGTGTCGACTGAAATCCTGTGTGTCGACACAAATCGCCTGGTGTCGACACAAGCCCTAAGTGTCGACAGATATTCTCTGAGCACAAAAATCATCGAGTGCAGATTTAGCATTCGTCGACCTGAGAGGCTATGAACTTGAGGTCCAAGTTCGTCGAGCTCAGACAATAATTCGTCGACCGAAGCATGAAGCTGGACTTAGAGAAATTTTGAAGTAGTCATGAGAATGCTTGAAGTGGATCTGGTATTCGTCGAGTAAAGAACAAAATTCGTCGAGCTCAGTACTGCGAATTGTCTCACGATCGTCGAGCGCACAAATTCCTTCGTCGAGCTGAGTTCGACAAACGTCGAACTTATTTCACTTAGTCTGAAACCCTGATAGATCTGGAGTTCCTGAAGGTCTTGAAGAAGGCTGGTCCATCTGAAGTTGAGATAAAGGACTGTCCTAGACTCTAAGACACAAACTTGACCCAGACTATACATGATGGGTCACAACATAAGTCAGTGAACCTAGCCCAAATCAACTAGGGTTCCAACACACTAGACATCATAAGAACCAAATCTTATTGGTGCAAATATATGTGGATGACATTATGTTTGGGTCTACTGATCCCAAATTGTGCCAGAGGTTTGCTGACCTCATGCATTCCAAATTTGAGATGAGTAGCATGGGTGAGCTTTCCTACTTCCTTGGTCTCCAAGTGAAGCAGCTCCCTGATGGTATCTTCCTCTCCCAATCTAAGTATGCTAAAGAGCTCATTAAAAAGTTTGGTATGGGTGATGCTTCAGGAATGAAAACACCTATGGCTACAAATGCTGTGTGGATTCTGATGCAGCAGGGAAACCTGTAGATCAGAAACATTATAGGGCAATTGTTGGATCCCTATTATACTTAACAGCCAGCAGGCCTGACATAATGTTTGCCACATGCCTTTGTGCTAGATTCCAAGTGAATCCTAAAGAATCTCATCTTATTTTTCTAAAAAGGATTTTGAGATATATAAAGAGTTGTCCTAGTTTAGGACTCTGGTATCCTGCAGAGTCAGAATTTGAGTTAATTGGATACTCAGATGCTGACTATGCTGGATGTAGAGTGGACAGGAAAAGTACCTCTGGAACTTGACAGTTCCTGGGTATGAGACTTGTCTCTTGGTTTTTCAAAAAGCAGACATATGTGTCTACATCAACTGCTGAGGCAGAGTATATGGCTGCTGGCAGCTGCTGTTCACAGATGCTATGGATACAAAACCAACTCCTAGATTATGGTATAAACTTAAATAATTCAACCTTATTTTGTGATAATACTAGTGCTATTGTTATAGCTCAGAATCCAGTTCACCATTCTAGGACTAAACATATTGAAATAAGACATCATTTCATTAGAGATAATGTGGACAAAAAAAATTAACTTGATCCACATTCCTACTGATCTACAAAGAGAAGATATCTTCACCAAGCCTTTGGATGAGAAAACCCATCTATTCTTTATAAATCAACTGGGAATGATTGATGGAGAAGAGTTAAATTAATTTCTGTCTGCATTCGACGAATTTTCCAGAGTTCGTCGAACGGAGTTCGACGAATTATGGAAAGTTCGAGAGATTCTCATCGACCGGAGATCGACGAATTCTCTGTGTGGAAATAATTTTCATCGACCGGAGATCGACGAACCTTGCTTTAGAAACCATTTCGTCAAACGGTGTTCGACGAACTGTTTTCAATTCTTCTAAATGGGTTCGACGAACTACTCTCCTATACCTTATTTCGTCGATCTCAGTTCTAAGATCCGTCTTTTTTTCGTGGAACGGAGCTTGTCGATTCATATTCTGAAAATCTTATATCTAGGTTTTCTTCGACCTCCGTCCAGCGCTTTCAGTTCCTTCGCTCTTGATCGCCGTTTTCTCTGTAATTTTCTTTGCAGGTCATTAATGGCGAATCCTCCAGGAGCACTTGCAGCGATGAAGTTTGATGCAGCATTCTCAATGGACTTTGAGTCCTTCCAGCATTCCGATCCAATTTTTTTGTATATCCTTGAATTACTTGAAGAATTGCATCTCAAGGACTTCATGACACGCAACATCAAGCTACACTCAACAGAGATAAGAGAATGGGAGTACACTTCCACAATTTCTGAAGATGGAAATCTGATAGGAACTATTGGAAACACTGCCGTTTCCCTGTCCCCAGCAGTACTCTCTGAAATATTTGGTCTGATCAATGGGGAAGACAACTTGGAAATGGACGCTGAGGAATATGCTGATATGTTGAAAGTCATGGGTTTCTCCGGAAACAACCCTAATAAGCTTCTGAAGAAACAATTGCCAGCCGCTTATCAATTTTTGGCTGACATTGTAGGGAAAATTCTAATGGGCAAGCACTCGGCGCATGACTATATCACTCGCCATCAATTCCTGATCATGTGCGCAGTACTCAACAAGCGCCAGGTCGATTGGGGCATGGTTTTCTTTGACCTTATCAAGAAAAGAACTAGCAAGAAGGAAGTCTGCTACGGCAGAATCCTGAGAATTTTCCTCCAGGAAAAGGCCAGTGAATGTCTGGTCTCCCCGACCACATTCATCAACGCCAGCAAGCGCCTCACCTGCGCCTTGTTTGGCCAATGGGAGAGGACAATCAACAAACCATCCAAGGGTTCCTCCTCCTCCATCAATGCTTCTGAGAGCACCAGGACCGTCAAGGTCACTCCCCACCCTGACTCTGAAGAGGTCATTCCCCCTACCAAATCTCTTCCCACTCCTCCTGCACCTCAATTGACTCCACCTCAACATCAATCTCCACCGCCTGATCTTACACATATGCCTACACATCCAGTTTCCCCCACTGAAACACATATTCCCTCACCTCCTCAATCCCCTCTTCCACCACACCTTTCCACTATTCCATCCTACACCATACTCACTGAACCACAACCTGTTCTACCTCCCTTATCCCCTCCACATATTCTTCCTTCCTCCTCCACTATTTTTTCTCCACCTATGGATTCTTCCACCATTCCCACCATCATCTCTCTTCTGACTCCTCTTTTTAAATCACTCATCACAGGCCATTACACCTCTGGTGAATTCCATTGATTCTTTATCTGCCCAAATCTCAGTCCTCTCTGCTGCCCCGTCTTCATTCAGGGGCCTGGCTCCAAGTTCTCCTGAACCCAGGCAGGGGGAGATGCTCCATGATTAAGATGGTGCAGCAGTTGCAGAAGTGAATATAGTTGATACAGATACAGATACTGCAGATATAGTTCTTGACACCACAGATACAACAATAGATTTTATTCAAATCATGGACACTGACAGTAGCTTTGATGAGTCAGTAGATTCAATAACAACTGCTGGTGATTTCCTTATAAATCCCACAGTTAATTTATCTGAGATACTTCATATCTTTGATCCTGTATATATGAAGCTTCCTTCAGTAGAGATTGCTAAGCCATATTTGGCTATTGTCCAGTATACCTCTCCAGCAAATCCAGCAGTTGCGAGGCAACTTTGTGCATCCTTTGCTGCTCCTGCTGCTGTTCCAACTCCTGTGTCTATTCCAGACATCTGCCCTGTCCCAGATTTTGTCATGGATGATTCTCCCATGCCTGATCTGGATGAGCTCATTCTGGCAGACATTGAAAAAGAGAACAAGGCAGCAGCTGCAAGTTCTGTCTCTACTACTGTTGTACCCTTACCCTCAGCACCTTCTATTCCCCCTCAAGAAAAACCTCTTATCATTCCTAATGCCACTCTGAGGAAGTTGAATGCTTTGTATGATAACCCTCAGAGTTCAAATTCTGATGATGATGATGATGAATCAGATGAGGAGGCTGCTAAAAAGAGAAAGAAGTTGCTCTCTAAGAAAAGGAAGGCTCCTCCTCCTGCTGCTCCCAAGCCTAATCCCACTGCAGACACTCCATACTATATTTTGCATAATGTTGCTCCTTACAAAGGGATGCCTGCATGGATGTGGTTATCTAAGAATCAGCAAAAAGAGAGGAAGAGGAGTAGGAGATACTCTCCTCCCCCAGTTCATTGATACAGAAAGGATCCTCCTCCTCCAGCAGCAGGTGCCTCTGGCTCTAGCTCTCAAAGATCTGCTCCTATTCAAACTTATTAGAAACAAACAGGGAGATCCTCTGGTAGTAGTCGGCTAAGGCCACCATCTTCAGGCAGTCAACCCTATCAACAACAACAGCAGCAGCACCAGGAATCTAAGGAACATGAAGCTGAAAGGCCCTATTCCCCTCCTGAAGATCTAGAAACAGCCAACACAGCTAGAATGGCAAGATTCCAAGAAATCATTGGCTTATCTCTAATCAACAAAGCTAAAGCTGAAGGCAAGGATACAACAGGCTTAACTACTATGTCTCAGTACAGGAGAGATGAACTAAAAAAATTTGGGAAAGCAAACAAGCTACTCAATGTTGATGAATACATGAATATTCACCCAGAAGCAGTTGTCCCCAGAGCCACTTCACTGAACATCATAGCGGCAGCTGACATTACTATGACCAAGGCTCAAGCTTCAGATCCCAATAGGGAAATCATTTTCAAGAAGCCAGGAGAAAAAGCACCAGAAGTCAAGCCAAAACAGAAGAAATTAGAGAAGTAATTTTGCGTTTTCTTTTCATTTCTGCTTCTGTTTCAGTTTATATCTTGCATTAAAACAAAGCCAGTATGTATATATATATCTGTTGCATGTGTTGTAAATTCTCTGCCAGATATATCTCTTAATTTTGCTTTGTTTTTCTGTTTGTTCTTTGCTTGGAGTTTCTGTTAGTGACCTCACCCAAATAGGGGGAGATTGTTGGATCCCTAGTTGATTTGGGCTAGGTTCACTGACTTAGGATGTGACCCATCATGTATAGTCTGGGTCAAGTTTTTGTCTTAGAGTCTAGGACAGTCCTCTATCTCAACTTCAGATGGACCAGCCTTCTTCAAGACCATCAGGAACTCCAGATCTATCAGGTTTTCAGACTAAGTGAAATGAGTTCGACGTTCGTCGAACTCATCTCGACGAAGGGAGCTCTGCGCTCGACGATCGTGAGACTATTCGCAGTGTTGAGCTTGACGAACTTTGTTCTTTGCTCGACGAACACCAGATCCTACTTCAAGCATTCTCAGAACTACTTCAAATTTCTCTAAGTCCAGCTCAATGCTTCGGTCGATGAATTATATTCTGAGCTTGACGAACTTGGACCTCAAGTTCACAGTCAGGTCGACGAATGCTAATCTGTACTCGATGATTTTTGTGCTCAGAGAATCTGTGTCGACACTTGGGGCTTGTGTCGACACCAGACGATTTGTTTCGACACCCAGGATTTCAGTCGACACCAGGCGATTTGTGTCGACAACCAGGATTTCAGTCGACACCAGCTTGTGTCGACACCAGAGGATTTGTGTCGACACCTAGACCAATCTATCGACACCAGAGGAGTTATGTCGACACCAAGATCAATCTGTCGACACCAAGTTGTGTCGACACAGCATTTCAGCAGATGCAGAGTATTTCGTCCAAGTCCAGAACTTTTCTCAGGTCGACGAAGTTTATTCTCAGCTCGATGAATTTGGTTCTCTACTCAACGAATAATGTTTGTCTGATATTGAAGATTGTCTATTCAACGAATGAAGACTGTCAGCTCGACGAACTCAGCTCAGCTCGACGAACTCAGCTCAGTTCGACGAACTCAGCTTAGTTCGATGAACTCTTAACTCTATTCGACGAATTCTGTTATTCGGTCGACGATTCCAGACTAGGTCTTCTTCCGTTCCCGTCTCATCTCATGGCGCTGATTCCTGGACAATTAATGGCAGTTCTTCACATTATACTACCGTTAGGATGCGCAGTTAATTCTGGATTATTACATGCCATTTTCCCATGGAAACAGTTGGGGAAATAATTAATTGCTGCTTCCTTTCCAGGACGCCTGTCATTACTGCTCGACATTCAAAAATTCGAATGCTCTCCATGACAGATAGAGATTCACAGAAACCAGAAGTAATACAACAAATACACAACACCAGACAACAACAAGAAGAGGATAGACAGTGATTCAGGCAACACAAGAAAAAGAATTCATTCTTGGCCCAGAGAGAAATTGATATAGAAGAAGAAGAAGAAGAACATTACACCAATATCAAGAGTCTTCTTCAAAATTATTCTAGTTGCAAGTCTCCCACCAAAATACTTGAGGGTTTGGTTTTTGGGAACCTGATCAAAACCCCATTGGTGCCAGGACACCTGATCAACCCCTTCCTGCAGTGGATTCCTACCAGGGTGGTAGAAGAGTGGACTACCCAGATTTGGGGAACCACTATAAAATTCTTTTGTCGTCTGGTTGCTTTCTTTTCCTTTTGTTTTCTGGCCTTGCTCTGTGATTGTGCTGTGATTAGTCCATTGCTGTTTTTTTTGTTTATTGTATTTGCTACACACACGCACACACACACCAAAAATACAACAGCAGTTGTAAAAGTTTTTAAATCACCATATACTCTATTCACCCCCCCCCCCCTCTAGAGTATTACAGATTTAGCTGCACTTTCACATTCTAAAGAAGCTCTGTCGAGAAGCTGTCACAACAACAAAAGGAGTTGTGTCAACACCACCAAGGCTTGTGTCGACACTTAGTCCACTTGTGTCGACACTTAGTCTAATTGTGTCGACACATAATGAAGTTCAGTCTCGACACTTTCAGACAGAGACATTGATTTTAAGAAGTTACTTGATGACTTGACAGCTGCCATTTCTAACTGGTCAACTACTGTCACAACCCGCATTTTCTCAACGGTAAAATCGGATCAGAGTAAGAGAAAACACGTGTCGTGATGCCACGTCGTGCAGGGGATAACTGCACACGCTCAGGCAAACTCCAGACGTTAGATTTTAAGGAAAATTGTTAATTAAGTATGAGAGAAAATACTATATTTATACGCAGCAGAAAATACTTTGGTTCAATTAAGTTGACACCCTAAATAAGCATAAGTGTCCCCGGGGGACGACATATGCGTGCACGACCCTAAGGTGTATATAGTAGGTATGTAAAGATAGTGTTTTACGTTGAAGAAAAATAGTGTCTTTGACTTAGAAACATGTTATGCATGGGGTACATATAATAATACTTTTAGGTTATAAAATACCTAACATGCAACTTAGCATAAATCTTTCCCAGAAGCAAGTAACCAACCACAAATAGGCAAAATCAGCAGTTTAAATTCATATTCAGCATCACAAGAAGCCACCAGTGGGCGCCAACAACCTGACACGAACCCACTGGCGAGTATGTATTTCTATACAGAAGAGTAAAGAACTACCTCACAACAAACGGGGATCAGCAATCTCAGCTACCCTAGAGGCCACCAACAAGCCCCTCCCAAAGAACTAGCCGTTGAACTGGCTACAACCTGGACCTGAGGCATTCAAGAAAAGAACACCTCAGCAAGGAAACAATCAAAAAGTAGATAGAGCAATAGGTTAATGAGCAAATAAGATGAAGGATTTACCAACCCGGCAACAAACTGCTATAAGCCAAAGAAAAAGAGAATGGCAGTAGGAAAAGAGTACTGTCTAAAACACCGTATAGCACACCACGTGCGAGCAATACAACCAACATGCCCTACCAAGATAGCCTGGAACAGTATCAAGACATATGCATATGCCAAAAGAAAGGAAAGCATAAACAGGAAAGGGACTAACAGTCCTAACACATGGGTAAGCGGCAGTGGTCAAAACATGGGTCTGAATACATAACCAAAATCAGACTCAAAAAGGGCTAAGGGGTCAAACAGTGGCAGCTTTAGGGTCCCACACACACCAACCCAAACCGGGGCAAAAGGCTGTGGCCACAGCTCTCCACATAAAACCACCCCTCCAGAGGCCACCAATACTCCACCACCTGCCACAACCCAAGAGTCGGCATGCAGAAAATTAGCCGAACACCCAATGCCCCCCTCCTAGGGAAAAGTCCCACTAACAGTCCTAAGAAACACACGAACCCAAGGCAAAAATGTCGGGTCCAACCGACGCGGCCTTCCACGCCTAAACAAAACCAACCCCGAGTCTCCCTGACCCCAAAACAAGGGCAGCACCCAGTGTCGACACGGTGTGTCGACACCACGACAAGCCGGTGTCGACACAAGGTGTCGACACAACCACTGCGGGTGTCGACACCAAGTGTCGACACCACTGCGGGTGTCGACACCAAGTGTCGACACCATTGCGGCCGGTGTCGACACAAGGTGTCGACACTGTCACTGTGGGTGTCGACACCAAGTGTCGACACCACTACGGTCGGTGTCGACACAAGGTGTCGACACTACCGCTGCGGGTGTCGACACCAAGTGTCGACACCACTGCGGCCGGTGTCGACACAAGGTGTCGACACTGCCGCTGCGGGTGTCGACACCAAGTGTCGACACCCTGACAGGCTGGTGTCGACACCACGGTGTCGACACCCTGACATGCTGGTTTCGACACCACGGTGTCGACAACCTGACAGGCCGGTGTCGACACCACGGTGTCGACACCCTGACTGGCTGGTGTCGACACCACGGTGTCGACACCCTGACTGGCTGGTGTCGACACCACGGTGTCGACACCCTGTCTGGCTGGTGTCGACACCACGGTGTCGACACCCTGTCTGGCTTCAGGAGTCAGATCCAGCACACAACCATAAACGAGAACGAGGTCTCCCTCTAGGGTACAACAACTATCGACAATCGCATCTACTCGACCTGAACCGAACCAAAACCGTCCCTAATAGACACAAAATCCCCCAGGAAAACTGATATTATAACTGGAACTTTCTACTCTAACCACGGCATGATCGGGGACGAACCCTAGCATACACCTAGGATCTAAGCAGGAAAGAGATAAAATTAACTCAAAAGAAAGACAAAGATCAGCTTTGGCAAGGATGAGGGGACATCACTTGCCTAAATACCAGAAACTTGGCTGGCGGCCTCCCCCGCTCACGGATCTGGCCGCAGAGCAGCAAGCTGAGGAGCAGAAGGAAAGCAGATCCCGGCGAGGGCAGTCCAGATCCACTCTCGAAATCGAATTCCGACCGCTAAATCTCCAGGAATCGGCGTCCGAAGGCTAGGGTAGTCCGGCGGTTCTCTTCCTCTCGTACAGTTGGCGACTTCTTCCAAGCAGAGAAAAGAAAAGACAATGAACCCAGCCCTAATTCTAACCCAAGACTTTATATATATCAGTTTTAATATTAAACAATCAACATATTAATAATTATTTACACTCAACATCAAAGCAACACGAAACCCGAAACTTCTCGGAAAAAGACGAAATGCATGCCGCAGCTAAAAGCCCACGCTACGAACACAACTGCGAAGTCGAAATTAGCATTCGACGAACGAAACCCGGGATAACACCTCCCGAAGCCAAAACTCAAGCATTCCCTAAGAGGCCCAGCCGAGTCATCAAACAGACTCCGGCTAGCTGGGGAATCTTGCTAACAGGCTACAAACAGGCTACACAGGGAACCCTAAGAGCTAACACTACGCTCTACAACGGCAAAAAGCCGGACATCGTAATGCCAGCCAAAGATCAAACAAAACACAGAAAAACCGAGGGCGTTACAGCCACTCACCCTAAAAGAAAGTTTCGCCTCGAAACTTTACTCACAACACCCCTATAAAGAAGGAGAGAGAAAGAGCTAGGAAAGGGCCATATAAATAATAAAATAGAACATACCAAGCACAAGATCAGGGAAACAGATGAGGGTGAGCCTCACTCATAGCCGACTCCAACTCCCAAGTCGCGCTTTCCACATCTTGATTCCTCCATAAAACTTTAAAAATCAGAATAGTCTTCTTCCGCAACGCCCGAACTTGAGAATCCAAAATGCGAACAGGCACCTCCACATAAGAAAGACTCGGCTCCAACTGAGGCATAGAATCCAAAACCTGCCTGCCATTCATTACACATTTTCGCAGCTGACTGACGTGAAAGACATCATGCACGCCAGGGAAATTTGCGGGTAAGGCCAGCCTGTAGGTCGATAACCCAATCCGCTCAACAATCAGAAACGGCCCCACGTACCTCGGGTCCAACTTCCTATTCTTGCCAAACCGCTTGACTCCAATCAACGGGGAGACCTTTAAGAACACCGAGTCCCCCACAGCAAATTCCAAGTCCGATCTACACCGATTGGCGTTCTTCTCATATCTCTCTTGGGCTATCCGAAGCTTTTCCCGAATAAGCTTCACAGCGATTTCCATCTCCTCAAGCGCTTCTGGACCCAACAAAGGTCCCTCGCCAAGCTCAGCCCAAAACAATGGAGTCCTGCAGCGCCTCCCATACAAAGCTTCAAAGGGAGCCATTTGCAAGCTTTCTTGATAATTATTGTTATATGCGAATTCCATAAGCCGCAAGCGCTCGTCCCACGCTCCTCCGTGGTCCAGAATATATCATCAGATCATATCTTCCACAATCTGATTAACTCGCTCCGTCTGACCATTGGTCTGCGGATGATAAGCCGTGGAATATCTCAAATCTGTACCCAACCCTTCTTGAAGGCTCTTCCAAAAACGAGACGTGAACCAGGAGTCTCGATCTGATATGATACTTACGGGTACTCCATGCAATCTGATAACCTCTTCCAGATACAGCTCGGCTATCTTCCTCATCGAATAATCGATCCTAAATGGTATGAAATGAGCGCTCTTCATCAATCTGTCTACGATTACCCAAACTGAATCATGCCCCTTAGGCGATCTCGGTAAGCCGGTAATGAAATCCATCGAGATACTCTCCCACTTCCACATCGGAATTTCCAAGGGAGTCAGCTTGCCTCCAGGCCTCCCATGGTTGGCTTTCACATGCCTGCAAGTGAAACACTCTGAAACAAATCTGGTTACGTCCTTCTTCATCCCGTACCACCAGACAATCTGCTTTAAATCATGATACATCTTGGTCGATCCTGGATGGTAGGCGACACTAGATCCGTGGGCGTCTCTGCACACCATATCCCGGATATCTCCAACTGCGGGGATGCAAAACCTGCCACGATACTTCAAGGTACCCGCATCATCTATAGAGAAGTCTGGTAATTCACCTTTCTCAGCTCGAAGATACAAATGCAGAAGATCGGGATCGTCCTTCTGATGTAGTCTCGTAAGCGCAATCCATGAAGGTTCTGCTACCGCTAAGCTACTCTGCGAATCACAGCTTCCCACAGAAATGTCCATCAAAAGAAACTCTTCCACTAAACGCTCGGCGGAGAGATTGAAAATCTTACCTGACTTCCGACTCAGGGCATCAGCCACCACATTTGCCTTGCCCGGATGATACTGAATCTCAACATCATAGTCGGCCACGTACTCCAACCACCGCCGCTGGCGCAGATTCAATTCTTTCTGAGTGAAGACATACTTCAAACTCTTATGATCCGTGAAAATCTTGCACTGCGCGCCATATAGCAAATGCCTCCATAATTTCAGCGCATAGATCATAGCTGCAAACTCCAGGTCATGCGTAGGGTAATTCCTCTCGTGAGTCTTTAGCTGCCTCGACCCGTACGCAATCACCTTCCCGCCCTGCATCAAAACGCAGCCCAGACCGACATGCAATGCATCCACATATATATCATACTCACTACCCTACGTAGGCAAAGACAAAATTGGAGCCGAACATAGCCTTCTTTTTAGTTCCTCAAAAGCCTTCTCACACTTGTCATCCCATATAAAGGCTACATTCTTCTGCGTCAACTTGGTCAACGGCGCGGACAAGGTAGAGAAACCTTCTACAAATCTTCTATAATAACCAGCCAAACCCAAGAAGCTTCTGATCTTTTTGGGGGTAACAGGTCTCGCCCATTCCATAACAACAGCGATCTTTTCTGAGTCCACCGATATTCCCTCCTTATTAATCACGTGGCCTAGAAAAGAAACTTGAGGCAACCAAAATTCACATTTTCTCAGCTTGGCGTATAGCTTATGGTCTCTCAGAGTCGCCAAGACCATCCGCAAATGTTGATCATGCTCCTCTGAATCCTTAGAATACACCAAAACATCGTCTATAAAGACAATCACGAACTTATCTAGAAAATCCTTGAAAACCCTATTCATCAAATCCATAAAAGCTGAGGGCGCATTAGTCAAACCGAATGACATAACCAAAAACTCAAAATGCCCATGACAAGAACGGAACGCCGTCCGCGGAACATCTGACTCCCGAATTCTCAACTGGTTATAGCCCGAACGAAGATCTATCTTGGAAAACATGGCACTACCACGCAGTTGGTCGAACAAATCATCGATTCGCGGCAAAGGGTACCTGTTCTTAATAGTAACCTTGTTCAGCTCTCTATAGTCAATGCATAACCTCATCGACCCATCCTTCTTTTTAACGAACAGCACTAGCGCACCCCAAGGCGAAGAACTCGGCCTTATAAAGCCTTTTTCCAACAACTCATCCAACTGAATTCACAACTCTTCCAGCTCTCGCGGGGCCATCCGGTACGGCGCCTTTACGATAGGACGCGTGCCTGGCTCCAAATCTATTGCAAACTCGACATCTCGATCGGGTGGGAGACCTGGAAGATCGACAGGAAACACATCAAAAAAGTCACACACTACAGGAATCTCTTCCAAATGGGGCACACTAACAATCGTCCCTACCAGAGAAACCACACAGGCAAAACAGTCAGAAACAAGCAACTTCCGAGCACGCACCGCAGAAATGACTGGAGACTCCTGGAGGGAATACCCATAAACGCTCCCTGGCTGACCGTTGTCTTTGACGAAGTCCAAGCGCTTACCCTTGCACTGGATCACAGCATCGTACTTTGACAACCAGTCCATGCCCAAAATAACGTCAAAGTCCTCCAGGTCAATCACCTTCAAATCTGGCTTGGCTAGAAAATCTCCCAACAAAATTGGACAATCGAGGATACCCAGGTCCATAACCACAGAGTGACCAGAGGGGAACTTAACGCAGAAGGCACCACCAACACGATCTAGGCCCAAACTGAACCGCTCCACGAAGGCTCTAGCCACAAACGAGTGGGTAGCACCGGAATCGAAGAGAACGCGCGCCCAGCGGTTCTTTACCTTAAATCGCCCTACGAATTGCACACGCATCTAAGGCAACAAGCGCTAAAACGAAAACTACAAGCAACAAGGGAACTTAACGAAACGACTCGGGAGGAGTCGAACCTGAGATAACTTGGGTCGAGGTCTGAGCTTCGTTTGCCGAAAGCACATTCAGCTTCCCTTTTCCCTTATCCATTCGCTGAGGCGGTGGCAAAGCCTGGAGGGGAACTGGCTGCAGAATAGACTGGGCCTGAGGGCACCTTGTCTTGAGATGACCCTTCTGGCCGCACTGAAAACAGACCTTATCTTTTAACCAACAACGGTCAGCCTCATGCCCCTTCCTTCCACACAAGGCACACACCAAGTCTCCCCTGGAAACACCCTGAATTACGTGCACCTGATCCTTCTTCTGCGCTCCCAGCCTTTTGAAACACTTCTCAAAGGGGTGGCCTGGCCGGCCACAAAAGCTACATATCTCTTTGACCTTCTTTCTTGAGACAACATCAGGTTCCTGAGGGCCCTTCCCTCCACCGGACTTCCGCTTATCCTTCCTTAACTGCTGGCCTCTATTCTTGGCATTCTCAATGGCCTCAACTCTCAAGGCAGCTTCAACCACACTGGCATAACTGACTGCTCCATAGGCATTCGCTAACTGCTGAATGTCGCTTCTTAGTCCACCCAGAAATCGCTTAACTCAGTCTGCCTCAACACTCACCAGACCCGGAGCAAACCGACACAACTTACTAAACTCAATCTCATACTCACTAACCGTGAGTTTCCTCTGCTTTAAATGAAGAAAGTCATTCATTAGCCGGTCCCGTTCGACTGAAGGCAGAAACTTACTTAACAACATCACCAAGTTTGCTACCAAATCCCAAGATGGGATATTTGTTGGGTACAATAACAATAGTAAGGCTTATAGAGTCTACAACTTGATTACTCAAGTTGTAGAAGAGTTTGTACATGTAGTCTTTGATGAAACAAGACTGATTAACTGTGAGTTGCCAAGTAGTGCTTGCAGTTCTATAGGTTTAAATGAGAGAATGGACAAGCTTACCATTATAGAAGATTCTACTGCAACTCAGGAAGTGGAAAATGGTGGCTGCTGTCCAGGGGGAGTACAAGACTCTCAAGATGCCGAAGAAAACCAAGAGGTGCAGCTTAATGATGAGGCTGGAGGTGTACAACCTGAAGATAGACTACCTCCAGCTAATAGACACTTAAAGGATCATCCAGCAAATCAGATAATTGGTGATCCAAGACAAGGAGTGCAAACAAGAAGTAGGAATCTGAGTACAGATCTTTACTCTAGTTTCCAATCACAAGTGGAACCAAAGAAATTTTAAGAAGCAGTTCTAGACCCACATTGGATTGATACCATGCAAGAGGAGCTGAATCAGTTCAGAAGATGCAAGGTCTGGAAGCTAGTTCCTAAACCCAAGGACCACAACATCATTAGAACAAAGTGGATCTTTAGGAACAAATTGGATGAGAATGGGATCATTGTGAAGAATAAAGCAAGACTTGTTGCAAAAGGGTATAGGTAGGAAGAAGGTATTGACTTTGATCAATCCTTTGCCCTAGTAGCAAGACTGGAAGCAATCAGGATGTTCCTTGCTTATGCAACTTATCAAGGCTTTAAGGTATTTCAAATGGATGTAAGTCAGCTTTCCTAAATGAAAATCTAAAGGAAGAAGTCTATGTAGAGCAGCCCTCAGGTTTTGTTGATCCTCTCAAACATGATTATGTTTATAGACTGAAAGTGCAGCTCGATCTGATATACTCTAGAGGGGGGTGAATAGAGTATATGGTGCTTTGAAACTTTTTACAACAACTGTTGTAATAAGAGTGAGCAGGGAAGCAATAATAAGTCTAATCACAGCACTAAGTTAAACAAAAGCAAAGCATAGAAAAATCAAGGCCAGAAACAAAAATGAAAACAAGCAAAACCAGAAGACACAAGGAAATATAGTGGTTCCCCTAAACTTGGGTACATCCACTCTTCTACCATCCTAGGTAGGAATCCACTGCAGGATGAGTTGATCAGGTGTCCTGGGCACCAATGAGCTTTTGATAAGGTGCTTAAAATCCAATGCAGATTTTTTGATCAGGTGTCTTGCCACCAATGAGCTTTCGACAAGGTGCTCAAAAACCAAGCTCAAACTTTTGAAGGTAGTTTGAGAAACCCTTTACAGAGAGGGGGTGAGAGAGTGATGAAAGTCTTCTCTTTCTCAAACAACTGAGAAGACTATGTGGATTGTTGATGTCAAAGCTCCCCTGAATCCTTGAGATCTTCAGGAAGAAAAGCTTTGCTGAGGGTGATAGGCCTTCAAAGATTGAACTCCAGCAATAGATGATTTCAGCAATAGCTGAAATGTTGAATGTCTGGAGTCTTGAAAATATGTTGGCCTTGAATACTTTGAAAACTAAAGAGATCTGAAGATTTGAGAAAGCTTGATCTCCTTGGATGTGTGTTCTTGAGAAATCTTCGAGACAGAGTATTTTTGAATGTGTCTCTGTAATCTGTGTTCTGTGAGTGATTCAAAAATTCTATCTTTTATTCTCTGGTACAGAATAGAATAACATTCTCTGTCAAGAATAGTCGTTAGCCTGCATTGATTGCATCCTTAATTGCAAAATCTCTTCTGGAGGAAAGTCCACAGAAATATTCCTTGAAAAATCCCTTGAAACTTGGTCCAGAAATGAATGAAAACGGCTAGGAAATCTCTAAATTAATTGCAGAATAACTCCTTAACTGATTTGA
Source organism: Platanthera guangdongensis (assembly GCA_039583875.1). Lineage (NCBI taxonomy): Eukaryota > Viridiplantae > Streptophyta > Magnoliopsida > Asparagales > Orchidaceae > Platanthera > Platanthera guangdongensis. Next base: position 27,985,084 of record CM077161.1, on the reverse strand, counting down.
ATTTGAACTTAGAAACATCCTGGAAGTTATCTGAAATCGTCGAACTGAGCTCTGCTATCGTCGAGCTGAGCTCAGCGATCTGGAAATATACAGCAGCAAAATATCGTTGATCTGAGCTCAAAGATCGTCGAACTGAGCTCAGAGATAAAGATCCAAAGCAGAGTCAAAATCGTCGACCTGAGCTCACCGATCGTCGAATCGAGTTCGACGATATAATGAAGTTGAGCTCAGCGATCGTCGAATGGAGTTCGACGATCTGTCGAAGTTGAGCTAGACGATCGTCGACCGGAGTTCAACGAATCGTCATGCTGAGCTCGACGATATGACTTAGTCTCCAAACACAAAATATTGGTCTTCAGGGAAGCTTCCAAACCTAGACTTCTAACCCTTAGACTCAATTCTAATTGACCTATTGAGCTATACAGGAGGTTAAGCAAAGATTCTTAGAGACATAGTGATCCTGACCCAAATTAGTAATAGGGTGTTCCAACAATCTCCCCCTATTTGGGTTAGGATTACTATTTACAGACTTTGGAAAAATCTAAATAACAACATACAATCAGTAAAATAGAAAAACAACAGCTAGACATTGCAGAATCACAGAGATATATAGCATCCAGATAGTAATCAGAAATCACAGAAATTGTCACCTTACAATATCATTTCTTCTCTTTGCCTTTAACAAGTTTAATCTCTCTATTAGGATTGAGGGCTTCTTTGTTTGACCTGGTATCATCTGCTGCACCCAAATATGTTTGCTTTTTAGGCCTGGGAACTACAGCTTCAGGATGTAATTCCATATACCTGTCAGCATCAAAGATTTTACTTGAAGCATATCTCTCTAGCTCTTTCTGTCTCTGTTCAGACATTGTTGAAATGTTGGAAGAATCTATTCCTTGCTCTCTAGCCTTTTTAATTTGATCCAGTGCAGCCAGTTCTTTTAACCTTGCAGTCCAAGCAGCTGGATTATTTTCAGGATCCTCAAAAGGTACAGGTGGTTCATATCTGTTGGAGGGATTGTCTTGAGGAGGCCTGGCAGACACAGTTTCTTTCAGCTTGTAAGGGAAAGGACCAGATGTTGTATCAGAAGAAATTTGTCCTCCCTTATAATATGGGTGCTGCCTGGAATAACCTTTGGAGTAGACTTGAATATCTCTTTGATTACCTCTATATCCTCCTCTCCTAGAATGTGAACCCCTGGATTGGTTTTCCCTGTGGTAGGATCTGGCATGAGGTTGATAGGGAGCCTGACTTCTGGCTGGGGGTTGAGCTGCAGAGCTTCCACCTGCACCTGCATCAGGAGGAGGTGGTGGAGGAGGATGAGAGTGCTGGAATTGGGATAAACCCTTCTCATATTTTCTTTTCTTCTTCATTGCCTTCAGCTGATTCTTAGAGTATTGCATCCAGTGTTCAGTAATTGGGCAGTCATGTAGAATGTAATATGGGATATCATTATTATCCTTAACTTTAGCAGGAGGTACCCTCTTCATTGCTTTGCTCCTTGCCTTTATTTTCCTGGCAATGGTAGCAGAAGAGTCATCTGAGTCTGTTCTAAATTCATCACTTTCTGAACTCTGGTCATCATAGAGAGCATCTATTTTCTTCATTAGATCCTTCTTGAGTTGTACAGAAGCAGATGAGGCAGAGGTTGTAGCAGCAGGTGTTGAAATGGTAACAGCAGAGATAACATCAGATATTGAAGCAGAAGCAGAGATGACAGCAGCAGATGGAGTTGAAGTAGTAACAACAACAGCAGCAACAGTAGGCTCTGGAGAGGTGGCAGCAGCAACAACTGTCTCACTAACAACAATAGAAACAGAAGGAATATCATCAAGGACTGCAGAAGGCTCAAATTCAGGTGCCTCTGTCATAAGAATGTCCTTGGAAATTGGTTCATCAGAAACAACAGGAACTTCAGCAGCATTAAAGGCAGTAATATCAGAAGCAACAATAATATTTTCTTCAGAAGAAGCAGCAACAACAACATTTTCAGCAGCAGCAATTACTGAATTTACAAAGGAGGTGATAATACTAGGGTCACAGCAAAAAAATGGCACAAGTGCCTTGGACAAATCTTCTGGAGGCTGGACAGCATTGACCTCTGGCAGACAGTTGAAGTATGCAGAATCAAAAACTGATAGCAAAGACCTGAGGTCTATTGCAAGGACTGCAGTAGGAGGAACTTGTGCTTGAGGCACAGCAACAGCAGCAAGAGGAGGAGCAGCAGAAGAAGCAGTAATAACTTCAGTAGCAGACATGCTTACAGAAACAGCAGCAGCATGAAGAGTCACTTCATATGATATCTCCCCCTGCCTAGATGCAGACATGTCTGGATCAAGGCACACTGCTGTAGGTGCTGCCTGAGGGAAGAGGGAAGAGAGCCTGGCAGAGAGGGCTGCCACTAACAGGTGGAGTGGAGCCAAGGAGGTCTCCAACAGCAGAGAGAGCCTGGGGCAAGCAGCTCATACAGCCTGTCAGCAAGGGCTGGGAGGTCTACTTGCTCAAGGGCTGGAGCAGAGGTAGAAGAGTAGGAGCAGCTGAGGGTTCTGGTAGAGGAGAGCTGGTGAATGGTGGAAGGGATGGTTGAGGTGTTGGTAGGGTGGATATCGAGACAGGGGAATGGAGATGGATGGGGTGAATGTTTGTTGATCAATGATTTGGTGGAGAAGATCTTGAAATGAAGTGGAGGAGGAGGTAGCTCAGGAGGAGATGATGGGGAATCATCCATAAAGGAATCATCAAGTAGGGTGAAGGATGGATGAGAGGTGATGAGGTGACATCTGGTGGAGGGTATGAGAATAGTGGGTGGAATTGTTCTTCTGGTGGTGGAAGCACAGGTACTGGAGATGGTGTTGATGTTGGAGATGGGCTGGATATGAGGATGGTGGATGGAGCTGGAATGGTGGATGGTATAGGAAGGGATGGAATTGGAGGAGGAGGAGGAGAGGCAACAACAGCAGCCAGGTAATCTGCAGGGGCAGAGACCTGTGGAGGAGTGACTCTTAGAGTCCTTATGACTGAAGGATGTACTGGTGGAGGGCATGCTAGGCTTGCTGATTTGTCTGTCCCACTTTCAAAGAGGGCACAAGATAGTCTCTTGGAGGCATTTATATGAATTCCAGAGGAGACCAGCAAGGCAGGGCACCTGTGCTGTAAAACCACTCCAATGATTCTCCCAAAGTTAACAAAACTTTTGTTGATTTTCTTTTTGATGAGGTCAAAGAAAACCTCTCCACCAATCAATTCATTTCTGTCCACAAGAGCTCCCATGAGTGATACGCTTATTGTCTTGAAATTGTATCATGGGCAGAGTGCTTTCCCAACCACTTTCCCCCATCCACCATTCCTTTCTGAAGACTCCTTCTTTCTTCCTTGCTGGTTTCCACTCTGAATGACCCATTCTGGAGCAAGAACAGATACCTCAGAAAAATCAAACTCCATTCTAAAATCAAAAAAAAAGAAATAATAAAAAGATAATAAAAAGTTACCCAATAGTCCCTATGATTAGCTTAATGGGCAGTTATAAACCCACTCCATTTACCAAGCACCAATAATCCATCAACATAGGGTGATCTTCCATCTTAGTCAACTGAAAAGAAAAAAATATTAAAAAAAAAAAAGAGCTATCATGGGGTGAATGATTCCAGTCCGATCTCAAGCCAGCGTCCAACCTTCAGGCAAGCAGTTCAGAACAGCTGGCCCCTCCTCCAACTTCCAAACAAAACGACAAGTGTAACTGTTTCTACTCCCAAATTCTCAAGCCAAAAACTATCGATAGAAAGGTGGGGTTAAGGGTTGGTTTATATTAGGAAAACCAGAGTTCGAGATCATAGAACTCAACAACGATCGAGTCTAACTAGAAAATTAATTCGCATGTATAAGAGCGTCGAGCTCCGTTAATAAGAAATTTCGTCGAGAGCGTCAGCAATAACCGGATGTTAGAGAACATAATCGTCCA